>JARHVA010000974.1:3992500-4102987 GCA_037957365.1 Torreya grandis | reverse complement strand
TTTATATAGAATCATCATGGCACTTTAAGCAATCTACCACCAATTTCTTCCTTTCACAAATAAGGTTTCCTCAGTCCTTTAAAACATAGAATACAGAACATGGTGTATATTAGTTTGTTTATTGAACAAGGTCTATCTACTCATTCTCTTGATGAAACATACATTCCACTCCTATTTATACCATTCATTGAAATATTTGTACACCAATATTCACTCCACACACTCTCTCTCTCTCTCTCTCTCTTCTCTCTCTCTCTCTCTCTCTCTCCTCTCTCTCTCTCTCTCTCTCCTCTCTCTCTCCTCTCTCTCTCTCTCTCTCTCTCTCTCTTCTCTCTCTCTCTCTCACTCACACACACACACACACACACACACACACACACACACACACACACACACACACACACACACACACACACACACACACACACAGTCCTTTAATCCACTTTGTGACTAAGTTTTCAAGAAAATACAAAATAGTAAGATGGAACAGGATCTAAGAATAGTTACCAAAACAAGAAACTTCTTATTCACTTAGTTGTCTCATATAATTGTTTTAGTTTTCTTAGGTCCTATAATGTTGTATGAGACAACTAATTGAAAGGTCATAATATCATATATGATTAAAACAAGTGTTTTTTATATGAATTTGATAATCTAAGATAGTTCAAAGTGAGAGAGTTTTGGAGATAAAATGGAAATATTTTTATTGGAGGAGTAAATCAAATAGATAAGTTGTAGGACTATGTTAAATCTTATTAATGTATAGGACTATGTCATAAGATCACACACAAATTTGATGATATAGACTAAGAGAGAGATGGAGTCCTAAGACTTTAAATAAACAAAAATACAAGCAATCAGATTCTTGAAAATGGGACAAAGAAACCCTATACTATGGTCTTTTACTTCTCCAAATGTTATTATATTCCATACACAAAAACAAATATGTTCTTCTCCTTATGCATAGTTTGATATCACACAAAATTTTGTATTTTACTGAGATAGTCTTGTAAAATCAAGCCTTTAACATTAAAATTCATTCAAATAATACTCAAAATATGTTAGGTAAAACATACACTTACTATAACATATATAAAACACAACTCTTTATTCAATTTTTCTTCTACTTTTATAAACATAGACCTGATAGACCCCTTATTTGCAGACCTCATTCCTTCATTTTTGAGACATATTCTATTAACTCCTATTCACTTATATTTTATCAATTTCTTCCTATGAAATTTGATCCCTTGTAATCACCCAAGCATTTAAAATTAACTTGAGTCTTGCTAGGTATCTGATATACCTATATTGTGAAACATGCCATAGACTAATGAGGAAGCCATAGAGGTGTTAGTGGGTGAAGTCATAGTGTTTTACTCACCACTGATTAGAGATAATAAAGATGAGACATATCATATTCATCTATCATATGATGAAATCAAGCTCTTCTTGACCTTTCTTCATTATTGAGGATTGTTGAGTAAATTCTACATAATTCTAGCATTTCCCATTCTAATGCACCCTTGATGTATTTTTAGTTGTAGCCAATATGCCCTAAAAATAAAATTCATAGGTTATTCTAGCATTTCCCATTCTAATACAACCATGTACTTGTAGTTGCAGAAAATGTGCCCTAACAAAAAAATTCATAGGCAAAACATTTACAGGCACAAGAATGACTTTTTTAAAACAAAGCATAAGTATATGGATTTAGTGAAATGTGTAATATGTAAAAGTAAATACCTTTTAAAATAAACTAATGTGGAAAAAAAAATCCTTCAACTTTTCATTAAAAATTAAAATATGGAATAAAAAAAGTAAGGTTATGTTAGCCATGTGAGTTAGTTTAAGTTTGTTATAATAAATAAAAATTATTATATTATTATTTTACCTCTATGGCTGATGCCATCTTTTAAGTGTTTTAAATTGTTTTCATATTTTATATTTCAAGGATTTATTTAGAAAGACTACTTTTAATTCATATTTCCCCTAATGGTATGTTATTTTAGTGTAAAATTTAGATCTAAGTTCAAAATCAATTTATTTTAGTGTCAAGTATCATAAATGTATCTAAACCCTAGGACAATTATTTTGAAGCAATGCTCAAATAAAAAATGAGTTCAACAATATGTTTTAACATTATCTAAAATAATGTGATGATTAACCCTAACTTGAATATATTTATTAGAATACAATAGAATGTTATAAATCAACTTGCAACAAAAAATTAGAAGTAAAGTACTAAAATCAACAAAGTGTAATTAAATAAAAGTAGACTAGATATTTAAAAAAATGGAAAAATTAGTTGTTTACTATATGTGTGTTGATTGTGTAAAAAATGAACAGTGATTGATATAGGTCTACAAAGAATAATTCTTCAAGTACCCAAAAGCTGGAACTAAAAATGGTGAAGGACATAATCGTCCAACCTGGGACATGATCAAATGATACTATTGTCCTAAATGGTCAATGTTGTCTTCTAATGAAAGTTAGGAAAAATCAGGTCATGATCATTTATGACAACTTAAATCCACCCTATGTGTAGAGATTTAGCCTTCAGATACATGTGCAAAATACCTACAAATGACTTCTTCAAATTAAAACCCCTAATAGGGTTTATAATGATTGAAAACCTACAAATATAAAAGGAGAGAGTCTAATTAGTTAAGCTAACCTAAATCACTCCCATGATGACTAAATGTTACCTACGTATCTAATACTCTAAAGAGGGAATTCAAACCCATGTAGTTCTCCCAAATAGATTGATTTTTGTAAGTGTGTTTGTTTGACTATATGAATGCATCTATACATGGATTTAATACTTGATCATACTTCACTTTGGCTTGCATGAAACAAACTTTAGAATTGGCTGAGGATTGCTTTAAGTGATTAGAATTAGAATATGGAAGAATAGGGAAGGTTTGCGCAATGTGTAGTAGTTTAAGTATGCTTTTGTATTTTATTTTCTAAGTGGTATAATAATTGACTTAAGTGTGTCTTTATAGCAATGAAAAAGAGAAAAAACTCACACTACCTATCTTGAAAATATGGACCAAAATGTAAGAGAGGGTCTAAATTTGAAAATTATATATTAAAATAGCTAAGGACAAGAATGTTCCATATGGGACATGAACATTTGCCACTATTGTCTCCTATTGAAAGATTTTGTCCTTAATGGAAACAAGTAGTTTTTGGCTCTAGATATGTCTATGCAGATGCTTAGAGGGATTTTTAGCAATTAGAATATTTTTGTAGGCATCAAATAGCAATTTAGAAAAGCAATAGATTCATATAAATGTTTAGGATAGAATGATGTGGTGAAATAGGTCCAGATTAAGTGTCAAGTTAATTAAAAATAAAGTGTGCTAAAACTAACATTATCAAGTATCTATGACCAAAGTTGAGTGACTACAAAGATTAATTTAGGGAAGTCTAAATTGTACATTATTAGTGTTAATGGGGAGATCCAAAAAAAAATTTCGGAACATTATGTATTTTAAAATTGATTGCATATCGAGTTCATACATAGGCATGCCTCATATTGATGTTTGGGAAACATGTGGAGTATGTTTTACAAACTAATCCTTGTGAGCATTCAAAAAATATATCTTCATGGAATGGGGAATTGTTATTTTTTTTTTGGCAGAGTTCAATTGATTAAAGCCTCATTGCAATCTATGCAAACACATGTAATGTATTTAAAATCCCAAACTCATTCATCATATCCATTAGCAATATATAAAGAAGATTTCTTTACAATGGTTTAAATAACAATAAGAAGATTAAATTGGTATCATGGAAAAAGATTTATCTCCCCAAACTATTCGGAGGTTTGGGACTTTGAAAGGGTGGATCTATAGGTATAATTTATAAGGAAAGGTTTGAAAACAAATATTGTACACCCTCTGTATCTATATAATATATTATTATTCTAAATATCATACACTAGTTGCCTTGGGTGATGGATTATTGAATTTATTGGTGTTTTGTTTTTAATATTCTATATCATTGAGGGGATTGAAAAATATCAAAGTATTTTAGTTATTCATAGGTATAATTTACACTAAAAACATATGTCTTGTCATGTTTGATGATTCGTAAACTAGGTGGATATTCCACACTAATTTTTTCAACACAAATTATATACACTAATAGCATTTCTTTGATTGATTAAAGCACTATTTGCTTGTTAATCTGCATAAAATAGTCATTAAATGTGGTTATAATTAAATTTAAAGTGTTTCATACTAAAATGAATACTGAACAATGAATGTAGACCAATAAATTATAGCAAAAGCATAATCAAAAGAGACACGAGATTACACTGGAGAAACTCAAATCGAGAAAACTCCAACAAGAATGAGCGATTTCCTCCTCATTCCACCATCTCATTCTATAATTATAAGGTTATTGCCTTTTTAAACCTTTATGAATATATCTTACATTAAAATATTTTCAAACGCTTATACATGCTCTACAACTTACTCATTATTTACTTTCCAGATTCCAACTCAAAAAACCACATATAAGAAACTACCCAATGTCTATAAAAAATCTATGTACAAATATGCAAAGAAACAACACATTTGTTAAAGTCATATTTAGTTTTTCCAAAAGGTATACAATAAATATACCTTGTTAGAGATCTATCTATATAAACTATCTTTCATATTAGGGACAATTGAGCATCATTTGACTATGCACAAACATATTAAACCCTAATGTCATGAATTATTGGTGATGAACTATATGAATTAAAACTAATATACCAAAGCTTTTGTATTGTGGACAAAATTTTAAGAACTTAAGATTCCCCCTTTTAATTTAAATATCAATTTTTTAAATTTTATATATGAAATCCTAGTCCCAAATAACAACATGAATTTTTTTAATTGAAAGCATGTAAATATTTTATTTAAATACATGCACGATCATAAAAGGCATGTGGTATGAGACCACACCTTGAGAAAACAATATTGAAGAATTAAAATCAAAGCTAAAAAACTCTACAAAAAAGTATTTGAGTTAGAGACCCCAAAAAAATATCCAAAGATTACATAAAACTAGAGCCATGTGTAACAAAAACCAAAAAAGCTATAAATAGTACTATCTTATGACAATTTTTTTGGAAACCAGTGATACTAGACATGTCTAAGGAGGAAGAGGTGACATATTATTAGGTTTATCTCGTTGAAAAAAGAATAAATAGTATGCCAACTTTTAGTTTACAAAAATACATAATTCTTAGGATCAACTTCCACTATGAGTTTTATTGGGATGTATAAAGAAGGATCAGATTGAGACATCTGATCCTCGATCCGAATAGAGATTTGCTTAGATATATATTGAGAGACACTCTGCATGGTTAAAATCTTAATGAATATTTGTACTCCTCATTTTACATGAAATTAATATTGTAGCAATTTTGTCAAACAAAATAATAAATCAATGGGGTTCAATCCCAACTGATTCCTCAAAGTAATAAAATTGGTTGTAGGTAAAGCTTTGGTAAAAATATCAATAACTTATCCAGATGTAGGATAGAATTGTAATTCTACTTGCCCATCTTGAACCAAATCTTGAATGAAATGATGTCAGATCTCAATGTGCTTCGATCTAGCATGAAATACAAGTTTTTTGTTCATTTTGATGGTACTATTGTTATCATAATAGATAATTATTGGATGTTCCTAAACTAATTGTAGATCTTCCAAAATCCTTCGAATCCATATGGCTTGACAAATGGCTATGGCTGCTGTAATATACTCTACTTCTATGGAAGAGAGAGCCACAGTTCCTTGCTTTTTACTACTCCATGAGACAACTCTAAAACCAAGTGAGAAAACATAACCAAATGTAGATTTTTTATCATCTATTGAACTAGCCCAATCAAAATCTATGTATCCAACTAGATCAAATTTCCTATGAAAGAGTAATTAATACAAAAATGTTGTGTACCACTCATATACCTTAAGATTCTTTTTGCAACATGCCAATGACACTCATGTGGATCCTACATAAACTGAGAGATGATGCTCACAACATACATAATATTAGGTCTCATTGTAGTGAGGTACATGAGATTCCCTACCAAACTTATATATAAAGTAGCATCCACTTTGAAACTTGTATCTTGGTTAATTTCTCACCAAGGGTTACAAGAGTTGCAACTATTATGCATGTCATCATTCTAAACCATTTGAATAAATCAACACATACTTGGTTTGAGAAATGGATATACCTTCAGGTTGTTGTTACAGCTCCACTCCAATAAAATAATGCATGAGTCCTAGATCTGACATCACAAATTCTTGATTCATTTCTACTTGAAATTTCTCCATGAGAGATGGGATATTACTTGTATAAATGTGATCATCAATATAAAGGAAAATAATGAGAATATCATTACCAATACATTGGATATACATGGTTAGATCTTAATGGCTTTTAATGAACCCCTTCTTCAAGAAATAACTATCATTCCTTGCAAACCAGGCATGAAGAGCTTGATTCAGCCCATAACAAGCTTTCTTTAAAATGTAAACCAATTCTTCTTTACCTAGAATTTTATAGCCCATGGGTTGTTCCACATAGACTTCCTCATCTATATAACCATTAAGGAAGGCTGATTTGACATCCATCTGATATACTAGCCATTTTTGTTGTGCAACAATAGCCAAAAAAATCTTTATTGTATCAAGCCTTAGAACTAGAGTGAAAGTTTCTGAATAATCTACTCCAAGTGTTTGTGCAAATTCCTTAGCAACTAGTCTTTCCTTGTGTATTTTTATAGAACCATCAGCATGATATTTCACCTTATAAATCCATTTGACACCAATAACCTATTTATTTTTTAGAAGTTTCACTAATTTCCATGTATTATTTTTATCAATTGTTTGCATCTCATCATTCATAGCATCAATCCATTTGGTTTATTTTACTGCTTCTTCATATATAGAGGGTTCAACTTGAATTTTACTAAATAAAACACAAATAGCAATTTGATTCACATTACTCCTTTGATAAATTTTAGTTAAACGTCGTATCTTTTTTTGAAGAGCTTGGACTTGAACTATCACCTAAAATTGTGCTAGTAGATGAACTTGGTCAACCTGAGCTTAGAGAACTCGAACTTGAGCTACTATTGGGACTTGAACTTCCACTTGAAATTATGGGGTGAGGAGGAAAACTTCTAACTTTTATGTCCATTATTACTGGTGGTTTTTTTTATTGTGCACCTTTTTTCCATTGCCATTCTCTCCCTTTATCAAAAATCACATCTTGACTAATAATCCACTTCTTTGTGTCAGGATTATAGAATCTGTATCCTTTGGTAGCATTAGAATATCCCACAAAAATACAATTTTGGGATTTTTTATTCAACTTCTTTTATTTCTAAACTATAATATGAACATATGCAAAATAACCAAATACACGAAGATGAGCCACAAAAGGCTTGTGACCACTCCAAGCTTCCTTTGGAGTATTGTTGTGAACTGCTTTTATGGGGATTCGATTCAAGAGGCATATTTTTATTGCCACTAATTCTCCCCAATAACAGTTTGGAAGTTTTTTTAATTACAACATACTTCATTCCATTTCCATAATGGTATGGTTATTTCTTTCTACAATACCATTTTGTTGGGGGGTATAGGTTATAATAAGCTGTCTCATGATGCCATTTTTGTTACAAGGACTAGAAAACTCTTTGGAAGTGAATTATCCCCCTCTATCTGTTCTCAGTATTTTGAGATAATACTTGCTTTATTTTTCAGCCATAGCTTTAAATTTTTTTGAAGCATTCCAAAGCTTCAGATTTCAAATTAAGAAAATAAATCCATGTGTGGCAAGAAAAATCATCAATGAATGTCAAAAAATAATGATGTTTACCCAAAGATTCTTCTTGTATCTACCAAATTTTAATTGACTTTTTATAGATGTATCTAATTTGACAAAGAGATCACATTTACCTTGCATATGATTAGAGAAGCTACTATCCAAGAACCACAAATATTTTTTATTTTCATTCACCAAATTGCATATGAAGAAGGTGGAGTGCTTGGGATCTTCAGAGAACTCTTTAGTATAGTTGGCTCTTGAATTGTTCAAGTCAAATTTCTTCTTTCTACACTTAGATTCATAATGTCCATAATGATCAAAATATTTGCATTGGATGCTTCTCCTATCCACAAAGCTTTTGCCTTTCCTCTTCCTCTATTATAGCTTCTTCCTCTTCCTCTACCACATCCTCTATTATTAGAAGGCTCCCCTTGAGAGTTATTTGTTTTTGAAAAAGGAATTGTTGATTTATCTTCAACTTTCATTGTAGACTAGAAAGCTTGTATTAAACTCTCCATAGAACGTTGCATACACTCCTCATGAGGTTGTAAATAACCAACCAACTCTACCACTTTGAAGGTGGTGAGATTTTTTCTTTCTTATATGGCTATCACCACTGGATCATATTTAGGAAGAAGAGATCTCAATATCTTTTCTACAATTTTTTATTCTGTAATTGCTTCCCCTTGTGTTCTAAGCTAATTCACAACATCTTGAGTCCTCGGAATAAAATCTTGAATAGACTCATATCCTTTCATCCTTAAATTTTTAAAATATCTTCTTAAGGTTTGAAGTCTTACAAATCTAACTTTGTCAGAACCTTGGTATTCAATTTGCAAAGCCTCACATGCATCCTTTGACTTTGTCTTACTAGCTATATAGGTAAAAATTGAAATATCCAATGCAGATTAGAAAACAAATAATGCTTGATTGTCCTTCTTTCTATCTTCTTTCAACTGAGTTCATTGGTTTGCTATCAAAGCATTTAGAGCATTCTGATCTGCAGGTTCTGAGTATCCCACTTCTATTAATTCCTAGAGATCTTGGAATAATAGTAGGGTCTTCATCTTGATACACTAATATTCGTAGTTGTCTCCGGTAAATAGCAGAAGCTGGAATGAAAAGTTGTTGATAAGCTACTATTGCCTACAATCACTTCTACTAATTCCCAGAGATATTGGGATAATAGTAGGGTCTTCATCTTTATACTCTAATATTCGTAGTTGTCCCCGATAAATAGCGGAAGCTAGAATGAAAAGTTGTTGATAAGCTACTATTACTTGCACAAAAAAATATTTCTACAACCTGCTCTGATACCAATTAAAATGATTTAAATCAAAACGCTAAAACTTTACTGCTGTTAGAAAAATAATACAGATCAAATATATATCCAGCTGCTCATAAAATATATAAACTCAGCAAAATCAAGATTCAAGAAAGAATTTCTTTATTCCATATGATAAAGCATTGTTCATAAACATCCTATTAAATAACAAGGAGCGCTGAAAATAAAAGAGTTTAACAAACAATTAAACAAATGGACTGCCCACAATAAATCTCATGCGTGTAAATGCATGGAGTGTAAACTATAGTTAAAAATAAAAGACTATAAATAAAAAATGTCATGCGTTAAACATGCAGACAGTAGTCTAAAAATAAGCACACTAAAAATAATTAATTAAAAATAAGAAAAGCTTAATCATGCAGCTCTGCGATCATGCACTCCTTCAAATTATACAGTAGTTCTGGCACAGTAAAATGGGAATAGTGACATTTTTATTTATGGGGCTTCCTTCACACCTTGAATCATTCACTAAAATTTAAGAATGGAGCAGAAGGGTAAACCAAATGCCAAATGAATTGATCTTGGAGCAACTAACAGTTGTGTGGCTGCATGGCAAATGATGGTGTTAAAATTGTTGAAAACGATGAAGGAAATCGAACCACTCCATCCATGGTTGCTTTCACATCCACAGAGAGACTGGTAGGAGGCGCAGCCAAAAATCAAGCTGCAAATAATCCCCAGAGCACAGTATTTGATACCAAGGGGTTGATTGGAAGGTGGTTCAGCGACCCTTGTGTTCAGAAGGATAGGAGGTTGTGTCCTTTCTCTGTTGCGGCAGGAGAAAATGACAAGCCTATGATCGACGGTAACTATAAAGGCAAAAATAAAATATTTTTAGCAGAGGAGATCTCAGCTATGGTGTTGACGAAAATGAAGGACAGTACTGATCCAAAATTGATGTGCAAGGTTACGAGCATTGTTGTCATTGTCCCTGCCTATTTCAATGCCTCCCAGAGGCAAGCTACCAAAGATGCATGAGTGATTGTAGGTCTTAACATCACGTGAATCATCAGTGAGACAACAGCAGCAGCAATAGCTTACGCTTTCCACACAAAGATTCACACCTCTAATGAAGAGAAAAACATTTTGGTTTTTGATTTGGGTGGAGGCACTTTTGATGTCTCTATTGTTACAGTCAAAAACCATAAATTCAAAGTGAGAGTTGATGGAGGAGACATGCACTTTGGAGGTGAAGATTTTGACAGTATTTTTGTTGATTATTGCGTGGAAGAGTTTCAGGGAGATCATAACAAAGTCATCACCACCGATGCAAAAGCTCTTCGAAGACTACGCTGTGAATGCGAAAGAGCCAAGAAAACCCTTTCTTCGACATTGGAAATGGTCATAAATATTGACCATCTATGCCAAGGAATAGACTTTCATAAGAATATTGGAAGGTCCAAGATTGAAAACCGTCATCGTTCCCAAGAATTTTACCATTCCCTGCATCTTCTCAAAGGCCTTCACCATGATTTATGACAATCAAAAAACCGTGGTATTTCAAATCTATGAAGGTGTGAGAGTTTTAACAACAGACAACAATTTGCTGGGTAAACTATCTCTGGATGATATTCTGGCAGCTCGGTGTGGAGTTATGAGTATTTTAGTGTGGTTCGATATAAATGCTGATGGAATTCTCATGGTTTCAGCCGAAGAGCTCTCGAAAGGGATAAGCAACGAAATAACTGTAAGGAAGGAGGATTTCCAACTAAGCAAAGAGGAGATAGAAAGAATGACTACTGAAGCGGAGAAGTTCAAGAGGGACGATGAGTTGCAGAAGGACAGGTTTTTAGCCAGACACAAAAACTAGAATTAGAGAGTCCATGAGCAAGGAGGATTTTCAGGCATGATTAATGAAAAAAAGTGAAATCATTGGAGAGCGCGATTCAATGGTTGCAAGAGAATACCCACGTAGATGTTCATGCACTGGAAGAAAAACTTTGATGTTTGAAAAGAGAATGCAGCTTGGAAGAAAGAATTTTATACTAGTTTTTCTTACGTAATCTTCACTAGTATAGTGTTAGTTTTAGGCCTTCTAATAGTGCAGATAATTTTTTGTTCAAACATTGAATTTTTAATGCTGTAGGATATGGATATTGGATTAGTTTGAGACTAACGTTAGTGCTCCATTTTCTGTACTCCTGCATACACTGAGCAACATTTCAAAAATAAAGGAGCTTAAGTTGGTTGGTTTGTTTTTTTAATTTTTTCATAAAATTTTCCGGTCACTGTACCGACGAATTTTCAATGCTCTGGATTTGTTTATTAAGGATTATGCTAGTAAGTTTTTAAATAGTTTTTTTTTCTCCCCATTCAAAATGAAATTTTAAAGAGAATTGAAAAAAGTAGTGGTGAATACATATGTATGAATGTAAAATGTAGTTTGTAGATACATGTTCTTGGTATGAAAGATTCAAGGAAAAACTGTAGCAGCAATTGCCTTTTAAGATAAAATATTGTTGAATAAAAGTTTGTTCTGTGTGTTCATTAGTGAAGTGTTTTGTGAACATCATGAGTTATTGTGATTCTTTGAGGTTTTAATTCAGCAGTATTTTTTTTTATAAATATATTACCCAATTTTAGTACATATAGCTTTCAAATTAGCATCAGCACAGGTTTGAATGGAAAAAGTGAACAATAGTTTTTTATGTATCCAAGTAAATTGAAGAAAATTATAAATATTGGAGTATTAAAATGAAAACATTCTTCTACTGTCAATATTTATGGGATCTTGTGGAGAATGTGTGTGTAGACCCAATGAATGAAAATGTATTAAAATTATGACTCAGGGATAAAATGATTTATTAAAAAAATAAAAAAGGATGCAAAGGTTTTGTTCTTTATTCAATAAGTGGAGTAATTTATTGAGCTTTGAGCATAACAACAATTGCCAATTTTGAATTTGTAGTGAAAACATTGCAAAGTGCTTATTCAGGAACAATTATAGTAAATATTATGAGATTATAGGTGTTTAGAATTAATTTTGAGAACTTTTAGATGAAATAATAAGAGAACATGATTGATTTTTTCACCCATATAATAGACATGGCAAACCAAGAAGAGTTTCATGGAGAAAACATGGTTGGACAAAGAATTATTGAGAAGATATTGAGGAGTTTACCAGCAAGCTTTTATCCCATAATAGAATCTATTGAGGAGTTTAAAGATTTATTAATACTTATTGTTGAACCACTTCTGATTTCTTTACAAACACATGAACACGCATTGAACATAACAACTACTCCTTATCTTGAGCATGCATTTAAATCACATATACTCTTTAAAGAAAAATGGAAAAATGTAATTTATTATCATGAACATTTATCAAGAATTAGAGCTATAGGTTTTTCAAGAGGTGGAATATCAAACAATGTTTATGGAGGAGGAAAACCTAGTTATAACTTTCATGAAGTAGGTGAAAGAGGTAGGGGTAAAACTAATAATTATATTCATGGAGGTCATTTGTATGACAAATCTCATGTCTAATGTCATTATTTTAAGAAATTTGGTCATTATACCAATGAATGTAGAAATACATAATTTGATATGAATGCACTAAATGTAAAGTTATTTAAGAAAAACAACATTGAAGATGAAAATAGAGGATTTATATTTATCACATTCAATGTTGTTAAGGAAAGTACCAAAGAGGGTTGGTATTTGGACATTAGGGGTAGACATTACATAAGTGGAAACAAAGTTATATTTTCAAACATTGATGAATTTGTTCAATCAGAGGTGAAATTAGGGAAGAGTAACAAATTTTCAATGATGGGAATTTACAACATCTCTATTCACACTAAGGTGAGAAAAACATATTTTGAATGTTTATTGTCTTTGGTTTGAAACACAATTATATTAACATTGGGAAACTTGTAGGAAAGGGATATAGAGTTAATTTTAAAAAATATGCATGTGTGATTTATGATAAGAATTGATATGCTTTCATTTAAGGTTGTTATTAAAAATGAATCATGGCTCTAGCTTATTAGATTTGGAAATTTGAGTCTTAGCGGTTTGAATTCATTGCATAAAGAGAGAGGTGTACTTCAGTATGACTTTATTTCATCTTAGGAATGATTGAAACATTTTAAAATAGAGTCTATAACATTACAAAAAACATCTTAGAAAATAGATTGTGTTTTTAAATGATAACCTCTTTTGCACAACAGTGAAAATGGTTGATCAATGTTGAACCCCAATGAAAGTGAAAATGTTTGTCGAATGTGGAACTTGCTACAAATATTTCTTTTTGAGTCTAACAAATCTAAAAAAATTTACAGCGCTTAATCAATCATTGATTCACATAAGCATCTCTCAAATTATTTTATGATGCTCACATATGTCAAAATATATTATCCTTTGGTGTAACCCTATTTCACAAATATAGATTAATATTAAAGAAAGTATGCAAGGTTAATGGACCAAATCTCTTTAATGGTTATAATGACATAATCTGCATTTTAAAAATCAAGACTCACATAGTTCTATGCATGCATGATCCATCCTAGATGAGAGAGAGGACTCCACCTTCTCTCTCTTAGATAATAAATAAAGACTATATTCTCCTTAATACAAATGTATTTTGGTACAATTATGTAGCCACAAGATTGCAATGGATGATGACAACTGAATATGATCAATATGCAGGATCCTTACAAGCGTGCAATAGATAAACTCAATGTGTAACTCAATAATTTAGAAAATAGGAAGTTCACCTTAGATCCTATGGATGGCTTAGGGTACATGTATATATAGAGACTCATTTATAGAAACTAGGAATAAAGGCATGGGAAATCAACACTTGGTGACATAATAAATGCACAAACCACATAAATGGTCATATAACTTTTGACCATCACCAAAAATAGTCAAATCATAGAAATAATATGAAATAGAGATAAAGTTGTATTGAAGGATGATTGGATAAACCCTCAATTAGACAATTGATAGAATTAAATATGTTCTTAAGAAAATACAAATGACACAAAACTATAAAGTGTCTAACATGAATTAAAAATGTACCGAAAGGAACCAAATTAACAAATAAACTAAATATACCAAAACATGACAGAAATGCAAATATTACATTACTTATACTAAAAGTAAGTGTCTACAACTATAAAATTTATCTCTTTCATAATAATATTAATATATAATATGTATTACAAACTAGTTAAATTATTATAATCTTTATTAAGTCTATAGTATATTTCCACTAATTTTTCACTTCTATGCATGGTAATGTTTTTTCCCTTAATTATGGTTTAATACTACTCTTAAGCATACTATATAAATTTTATTGGTATGATGTTTATATATAATTAGACAAATATTATGATGGAAATATGACAAAATATTCTACTATCAAATTATCTTTATAACTATCAACAAACAAATTCTACTGTTTCTATCCTTGGATCAATAAAAGGAACTCCAATAGCATTAAACTCAATAGGATATCAATGTAGGATGCCAAGAACAACTATGAATAAGGAATAATGTGTTTTTTTTAGTTCACCACTTTTCATTTATTAGCTATATTATTTTCTTATCAAAATTATTTATCCATGTTTTTAAAAAAGATTTGGTATGTTTTTTATTATAGGTTTATGCATTTAAGATTGGGAGGAGTGGGAGCCAATTGAATGCATTACTAGTAACTTATATATTATTCATTCTAAAATTGGAGAAATTATGTATGCTAGAAAGGACCCTACATGGTTGATGAAACAAGGGATATGGTTCTATAAATATACATATGTCCTTCCAAAAACTAGTGCATCACATGGAAAAATGGAAGAGATCATATTTCAAATAATTAATTCAATTACATGGTACATTATAGATTTTTCAACCACAGCTTCCTATCACTATAGATTTTTTTGAGTAGGTGCAAGTAGGTATGAAGCTGAGAGGAAGAAATTCTATGCACATTAGTTTATTCATGTCATGGGACTTTTTTGTCATATGTTTAAGGATGAGATGTCCATTTGAAGAACCAACAAAACAAATGATACTTCATCACCATATGATAGATTGCTAGAATCCTTATTTTCTTTTGATTAGGATAATAGAATACTTTAAAAATGGAGAAAAAATAGAATGTTGATTATCTCATGATGCAATTTCCTTCAGGTAAAAATTTATACGTTCATTTTTTAGCAAGTTTATTATCATATTTTATGATATTTTCTAATTTCTCCATGAATGTTGTTTATAAATGTTTTAGGCATTAGATTTCAAGGCAAGTTTTATACATGTCATTCCAATTCCAAAGGTGGAGATATGTTCATCAATCAGGTCAATGAACATATATCCAAATTGACCAAGATGACAATGATGAAACACATTCTTCAAAAATAAAATTTTCTATTTTGATGAATGGTTTTCCTTTTAAAACATTATCAATGGAATAGAATTAGACATTGTTTGAATTAAGACAACATCTTGAAATAGAGGAAGAGATCAGTGCTTTCATATTTTTACATAATGGAAAAAAGGTAAGTTACATTAATTTTTTTTTACATTTATTAATTTAGAATATGAATTCAAATGTTTGTTATAGTCCAATGTGAAAATAACTATTACCATTAACTATTTATAGATGTGTAGGTTGGTAAGTGAGCAAGGATTATGTTCATCCTTCAATATTAAAAATCAAGCAATCAAAGGAATAATTTCATGAAAGATTACTCTACATTAGTGGGCTTGAAGAATTATACTATTCATACACTATATTAATGGCATAATAAATGATTATGTACTATTTTAGCCTCAATTTTTTAGCATTTAATGATCATCATTCCATTTTACATATGCATGTATTTAGTATTATATGTTTAATAATCCAATGCTTAGAGTAGCCACTGTAACCATACTTTCTCTATTAATATATTATATTTGTTTTTCTTAGACTATCTAGCTTTCAACTTTATTCATACAATAAAAAATTTTATAATGTGAATGCCACTTACTTGAATCTTAGATTCCATGCTAAATATATAAATATGTGACATTGTTTTATTAACATTAGATCTGTCTATTTTCATAACGTGATTGATTTTTCCATAAACATACCATGGTACAGGTCAATTACAAGTCAAGTATTCAATTTTTACATAAGATTTATTGGACTGGAACCTGTGCCAAGGTGTTTACAACTAGAATTTGGTCACTTGATTATATAATAAATGATGCATGGATATATCATGAAGTTTCTTATCAAAATATTATTTTGATGTTGAGAAAATGAGGTATTATGTCTTATACCCAAGTTGTTTAAATATATCATGTTAATGATGGATGGATACACATTGTATTATTGAATGAAATTTGACATCTATAAGTGTTATGCTCCTTATGGACTTAAAACTAGATTCTCTCTCTTCATCTCTCTCTATACATACATAATACATATATATCAATGCACTTTGCTGAGGCACTGAGGGTCTACTCAATAAAGCAAACTTAGTATTAGATTACAAGGTGTCAAATAGTGATAGTATATAAATTTCTATGCACATGTATATGAGGTAGAATTGTATTCGGCTACTTATAGTACATGATATGCTTGATAAATTTAATCTCCAATTTATTACATTTTATAAGATGGTACAATTATAATAAGACCAATGAACAATTACTGAAAAGCAACACCATAAGATAATAAGCAAGAAAATCATTACATTAATCAATCAAAATATAACCTCCCAAATAAGGGTGTAACATCAAATGATTAATATCCATCTATAAATGTGTTCATGTGAATGTCAAATTCCTTGATGGTGTAATTAGGCATCAACAAGCTTTCAATAACAAGGTGATATACTTAATAGTTCTGCAATGTTCTAGTACTATTTTTTCTAATTCTGCCAAATGTTTATCTCATTCAATGGTTTCACTAAACCTTATTTATTTTATTTAATTATAGCTTATTGTCTCCTGAGAAGAAAATTAAAAATATCAACCTAAGGCTACACCTTTGGTTACATAAAATTTCATGAAAATAAGGAATTCAACTCAATAAAAGCTTGTCTCAATCTAATTTTGGTGCACAAAGCAATATTACATGAATTTTTCTCAATACTATCAATTATTTTACACACAAGTCTTTTGTTAGCATAGGAATCCAATTTTTAGGTATGTAACAAAATGCACCTTGAAAATAGAACTTATATCTTGGAAAAAAAATATACACAACCTTCCTCTGAGCCATCTCAAATTCATGACTATAGAAGGAAGATGTAGAGGCCACATCATCAATATGATAAATGACAAAAGAATTTTATTTAATCATTTTGAGCCCAAATCTTTATAGTCTTATCATTTTCTAATGCACCAGAAGAAATTTTGCTTTTTGTCAGATGACAAGATACTAAAATTATAATATCCATCTGGCCTTACAAATTTTGAACTATGTTTCTTGTTTGAAGATCCCACAAATACACAATGATCTTCTGACCCACTAACAATGTAATTTTTATCTATCATAGAAAAAGTGGAGAATATATAAAATTTAGTATATGTATAGGGTTTAATCTTAAATTACAAATACCACTGCTTATAGATGAGTATATTCCCATCTAATTGCATACTCTAGTTATCTAATATATAGTGTTCTCATGCATACTTGGACCACATGATTCATCATTGTAATGGTCATGTTAATGGTTAGGAAGTTAGACTCTCCTCAGTGTAGAAAAAGGGAGTTATAAGTTAGTTAGAATAGTTAGAGAATATAAAGGAATTGTAAATTCTTTGTTGGGGATCAATTTTGAGGGTCTATTCGAAGGTTGAGATAGTCTAAACTCTAATAAATTATAGAAGGGATCCTCATTTTGAAAACTATTCTAAGGCAGACCCTATTTTATGTATGTAAGCAATGTAGAGTGAATGTATATAGATGTTCAATGAAGGAAAAACTCAATTAAAACATGTTTTAGAGATTCCACTTGTTGTGGTAGGCTTTTTATGATTTTCTAAAGATTATTAGGTAGTTTCTTAGTGAATTTTGATGTCTTTTGGTGTAAATTCAATACTATAGGCCTGCATTTATTGTATTATGTGTTGAGTGAGATAGAGTGCATTCTGTGTATGGGAAAGACTTGTATTAAATTTTGAGTTAAGAAACTGATGAATGGTTATATCTTTCTTTAGATATTTGGAAATCATCTTATCCCTTTCCATTTACATAATCATACATTTTTGTGGTAGTAGTTCAAAACCCCACGTTGTTTTGAGTATTACACACTACCAATATGCAAAGTTTGTTGAAAAGGTGTCGTATAAGAGTAAATAAGGATATTCAATGATTATAATAGATGTATGGGTCTTAGGTATGTGTGTGGTTGGAATGGTAATGTATAATTACAATACACTACCATATCAAGGTAATTGACATGAGAAGTAGTTACCAAAAAGTAGTTATTCATATGTATGTAACATGTTTAAGTGAGTGAGTAGATTTTAGATATGTAGGATAAGTCAGTAGAGAAGTTAGAGAGATTCAATTAGGATTTAGAGAGGAGGCATAGGTATGGAGGAGAGGAAGAACAAGTAAAATAAGGATAACTTTGTACCCTATTCTATATGATAGTGTGGTCAATGTATATAAAAAGAACCAAATAAAGTTGAAAGATTTAAGTAAAGATTTTATATCTATGTATTGTGAGTGAAAGATTTGAAACCTTGAAGATAGTATCTGGTGAAATAAGTAGCAATAAATGGTGACTATGTTCACATTCTTGTGTTTGTTCGTGAAACAAAACTATAAATTAATGCAAAAAAGAGTCTTCTTATGGTAATATATAGCAAGTGCCTATGTAATATTCAAGATTTTCATTTGAATAAATTTTCATCTATGTTTGTATTAGATTCTAATAAAGCATTCAAGGTCAAATAAGAAGACTGTGTAGATACCTTGCATATTCTATTTGAGAGACCTTGAATAAGGATAATTTTATACCCTATTCTATATGATAGTATAGTTAATGTATATAAAGAGAACCAAATAAAGTTGAAAGATTTAATTAATGATTTTATATCTATGTATTGTGATTCAAAGATTTAAAACCTTGAAGATAGTATCTGGTAAAGTAAGTAGCAATAAATGGTGATTTTGTTCACATTCTTGTGCTTGTTAATGAAAGAAAACTATAGATTAGTGAAAAAAGAATCTTCTTATGGTAATGTATAGTGAGTGCCTATGCAATATTTAGGTGTTTCATTTGGATAAATTATCATCTATGTGTGTATTAGATTCTAATAAATCATTCAAGGTTCAAATGACATGACTATGTAGATACCCTTTATATTATATTTAAGAGACTATGAAAAAGGTATGTGTTTCATGGGAGTCTCTATTGGTAGACACTTGAAATGTAATGATGTTGAGAAAGCGGATCCAATACATTTTAAGGGTCCTTTAGTCATTGTCATTACATATTTTGTTAAATTATTTCTAAAGATCCCAAACACAGACCTTGCATTGTTTGAGTGATGTGAAAAGAAAGTCTAAGTGTGCAATCTGAGTGGAAAAGGTAGTTTGAAGGGTTGACTAAGGTTTTCAAAGGATTGGAAAGTGTTTGATGAAATGATCTTTATATGTTTAAGAGGTTTCCACTTTTTTGGGAACTTATTTCATTAGAAAAGGTATACAAATCCTGTAATAAGTGGTGATTGTGTACTCAGTCAACCTACAACCTTGCATGAAACAACACATAGAAATGTCCTAAGAAATATCTAATGTTTAAAAAGGTGTATAATAGTTAAAGATACCATAAAGAGTCATTTAGATTATTTGAAAGTCATAGAAGATGACAAATAAGAGTGGCTTAGGAAGAGATATCACAGAGAGATAGAATGTTCAATTTAGAGACTCAAAGAAGATCTAAGCTAGGTGGTTATTATAGAGGTGTCTATGAGTTTGTTTTCTTCATGTTTAAATAAATAAGATTTGTTAATACCTTTGCATCACTATGTTCTCATTCCTCTCCATGCTTAGAATCTTGACTATGTTCATGAGGCTATAGGTGAGTGTTTGAATTGTCCTTGACTGAGTGCTTGGGTGTTTGGAGTTCATAACCTTTGATCCCTAGTCCTCTAACTTCACAAACCTTTATTATTCATAGAACCACCATGAATCACTATATCTTATTTTGAACACTATCTTTGCATACTATTTTCCACTTGAAGACATGCTTGCCTTTTTAAGTGGATGTGGGTGTAGTTTTTGTTTGACCTTGACCAAATTCTAGTTTGAGATGACTCCTTCATCTTCAATAACATCATTTCACCATAAATTTTCCCATGAAACTTTTATTTTCTAAATTGGCTATCCAATTATGCCACTACTTGATCATTATTCAATCTTGGAAACAAGCTTGCCTTCTATGGTTGTAGGTGTAGATCTTTAATAGTAACCTAACTATAGCCTAGTGATTGGATTTGAGACCATGTCAATGAGCTTGTACATCATTTATCCCTTGATAGATTCTATTGAACATGAAACCTCCCTAGTAGACCAATGTGTCCTCATTTCTCTAATGATTAAAACTTATGCCTATCTTTTCTTGACTGCAAGTTATGTCTTTGACTGTACTATAGGTATATGTACAAATTATAACAGGGCTTTAGGACTATTAGAGGTATTGAAAAGTTCATAATATATGAAAAAGAGTCCTCAAAAAATCATGATATGTCCCTTATTATTTATAACAACTTACTTGAAGGTCAACTCAAAGAAGGTCTCTTCATACAATGTCCACCTTGGTTGTAGGTCATTGAGTTGGCTATAGGTCATTGTTCACAAGGTGTATGACTATAGGTTGCTTATTAAGACCATAATATCCTCATGAAACCATTTGATCTCATGAACATTCTCTTGATACATTCTCATAAATATGATACTAAACATGAGACCTTCTTTAAAGGGCCTTATAATGTTAATTTTCATGAACTAAAGCTTGTATCCTTAAGTAGATGTAGGTGAAGGTTTACAAGGTGATTGACCTAGCTTAGGATTCAGTATTTCTTCTCTTGAATATCTATTAATTCCATTTGAAACCAATATCAAAGAATAAAAATACCCTATAATTTATCACATCTTTTCTCAATATTTATATTGCATTTGTTTGTTAAACTGTGACTGTAGACAATGTCTACTATAGGCCTTAAATAATCACACATAAGGCCTATATCCAAAATAAAATAAAACTTCACAAGATTATTTTAGAAAATTAAACACCACCTTTCCAATAATATATGTTTTCATTACACAACCTCTCAGCATGTGCAAATCAAGAACCTCATAGTATATTGTTAACATTAATTGCCTATACACAAACTCAATAGAGTTATGAATGCATATTAACCTTACCTGACCATATTAAGGTATTTCCTCAACATTTATCATCCATGATATTATTTTTAAACAAAAAATTAATATCACTTTGATGCAAAAGGCTTCTTCACCTTATCATTGATGTATGAAAAAAAGAACAAAACAACTCCTTATACTTACCTTTGCTCAAGTGCCTATCTAGCTCTGCTCTACTTTTCTTAACTAGTTTTTCGTTTGGTTTTCAAAATAACTATTTGTATCTACCTTCAAACACTTACCCTATATTATTTATATTAAAACATCAATCAAATATCACACTGGTTCCTTATATTCATTTGTATGCATATCAACCTTTACTTGTTCAATGACAACTTGTGTATGCTTGCATAAAAGCAATCTAAGACTCAAGCAAGATTCAAGGTTTTATTGGTTCATATATAGAAATTATTAATCTTATATATATTAATTGTGGTCTTATAGGATGCCTTTTCACACTGAAAAACCCTTCTATACACTCTTGACTTCAACTACCTTTCCTTCTTACTGACTGACTTCCTTTAGTAGCCTTTTTTTAAGGCCTTTTAACTTGTATGTGAAAGTACCATGAGGTATTATGAGACTCACAACATTTTTAGCTACCCTTTATCCTCTTATTTAAAGCTACACAATTTCAAACCTCAACTCAATGTTTTAGCCACCTTTTAAGGGATTTTTTACTCTAGGATTAGGTCTTATATGTTTCTTACCACTCTGTGTCAACACGGTCTATTCAAAACCATATAATACTATGCTTGTTCAGTATGAAACTCTCAAAATCCATGAAAACATGTTAATCCCTAAGTTTTCATAAATTTACAATGGGTTTAAGTGGTTAAATCTTCTAGGATCTCAATTTTAAGGTCAAAACCCTAATTATGGGTTGTATTTTATCTTGGTGACCTGAGAGGAATGAAAATACTTTTCAAAAGATTTGAAGATTTTCCATAGGATTTTAGACATTGATTAAGGTTTTTGAAAGTGTCCTACAACTTCTTTAATAAATAGAATACAATTCCAATACATCTGTTCAAGTCTTCTAACCCAATTTATCTTTGATTGTGTTTCTTACAAGGACTGTTAACTCCTATCAATAGACATACTATTGTTTTAAGGTTAAAAAAAGGGTTTCAAAACTTTAAAATGATTTATTATCCTTTGTACATACTAGATACACCTTATCCAATCACATTTCACCATCCATGACCCTTTTATTCAAAATTTCTCTTAAGAACTTTATCTGACTATGTGTTAACACACAATAATTATAGGACTAATCAACCTATCTATGAACCCTATGTGTTTTCCAATACTTTGGGTTATTTAAATATTATTAAAAGATGGAAGTGATATTTTCCTATTATATTTATCCAAATTTCAACTTACTACACACCTGATCCACTTTGTTTCTCACTCTCTTTATACTTTGCACATGACTATGTAAGCTTGCCAATATACATAGTTATTGTTATTCTATGACTATTTATTAAAAAAAATCACTAAAATAGTTAAGAACATTCAAATTTATTATAATATACTTACCAAATCCACCATAACTTTAAGAACATATCAACATTAGGGTTTTTCAATATTCCATTGCACACACTCAAGTTTAGTGTATAAAAACAGGAAACATGATAGTCTTGAGTTTATCAACCATATGTATGGAATCCACTTGATATAATAACAATGCCTTAACAAATACAAGGAGAATAACTTACCAATACTATCTTGTTGATCATAAAACACACCTTTATTACAATGTTATTCTCATACTCTATTTACACTGTCCATATTATTGCTCATACAATGAATGCAAGGTTTGTCAAATAAGTTTCTCTTCAAACAAAATAATCGTATCACCCTCTTACCATATTTATGAATACAACCATTATGCAGACCATTTATAGGTTACTTGATAATTTATTATGAACAGGGTACTCCATATTGTCAACTTGAATCTTTAGACCTTTTTGACAAAAAACACAAAGTATGTGTAGACAACATTACTCACCAATGGTTTTGCTCTTGGGTTCAACCCCCATTCAACGTGAACCTCCTTTACAAGGTATTTAATAGTAACCTCTCAATTCAATATAGATTATTAACACAAAAATATAGAGACCATTTGAGGATGCCTCTACATCAATTAGTTTACTGTCTAATTTGAAAGAACCATGTTTTGTTCTACATAGTCAAATCTGAGCCTAGAAGGCTTTTTGAGACAAGTTTAGTTATTCTATGAAGGTTGAAATTCATTGATCATTATTGGAAAGTCCATATTAGTTGAGGTAATCCTTTAGAAAGTTTAGATATCCATTAGGAGAACAAGAATCTCATAAAACCCTAATTATATAATTCAAAGCATACTCAGAATTGATTGAGAGTTGAGTCAAAGAATACAATTCAAACATAGATATCAAGAAGGGAATTAATTCCTGTGTATCAAAAAGCACTAATGAATTTATAGTTATGACCTTAAAGATGAATTTTAATGCATATTTAACTATTATTACCTATTTATGACCTTTTAAAATTATAAAATACTCTTCCTTTGTTCATCATCACTAATTAGCTGACTTCTATGCATAATCTAATTCAAAAACTTAGGAAAACCTCTTTACTTGACTGTACATAACCTAGAATTACATTTTTGAATCTTTGTAACATCAAGAATCATTAATAACTCATGAATATAGATCAAATAATGTCAAAGATATATACTTACACGTTCAAAGAATATTTGAGATTACATCAAATTCATAATCAAATCTTCTTTATTCATGAATTCTATGGCATGATCTATCTTTATAGAACAAGAACATATATCTACCTTTATACAACCATAACATAAATCACAAATATCAAATTGTCTTTATATAAAAATAATGATTCTACGTATTCTATACTTAAATAATCATATATAATATGATTAAGAGATGACCATAAATTTGTGAGTTATTTTTTCTCTGTACAAGCCTGATTAAGATTGAATTATTATATAATTCTTTTATTTCATCAAGAGTTAGCTTCTCTAACTACAACATCAATATTATTAATATTTTCAAGTTTTTTTTGTTTGTTCCAATAAAGCATACATATATATAGCCACTAGCTCATTTGAATCGGTGGGTTAGATAGTAGAGATCCTCCACCATGTTGAGTAGACATATGGTAATCTACATGCTAGTTTATGAGACTTTTCCATGCCTTGAGTATTCCTAATGCTCAAGTTTCCATACTCTCTAGAAAATCATGGACAATGTGCATATAGAATGTTCTAAAATCATATAAATAAAAAAACAAGATATTACATAATACAATAAAAAATAATTGTGTAGAAATAATAAGTAACTTATAAAAAATCAAATTATTCAATACTTACCATGTAATGAGTGACCTTATTCTATCCCCAAGGTAAAATAAAATCCTTTATGAATTTTGTTACAAATTCAGTAAATTTTCTGCAATCTCCTTAAGAGAATATTTCATTGTTCATCAAGGGGAACAAAGATGAGAGTGAAATCCATGCAGGTTTTTTCCTCAATGCAAAATTTCCTTTATCATTTTGATCATGATCTACATCATTACTATCCTTATATATTTCCCATTGACCCCTGCTACTTCTTTTAGTGATATTTTTAATAAAACACCTACCTTTATCTACTCCCATAGATGGATTTGATGGAATATTACCATGAGTCCCTAATCACTATTCATATTTTTCAATAATAACATTTCCTCTATGCAATCTTGCATTTGATAATACATTCTCAATTTTCATAATGGATTTTTGTGTCTCCTCTTCTAGTTTCTTATTCCAAGAAAATAAAATTGATAAATAAACTTATTTATTGATTATCCTAACAAAAGCATGAAGAGTGCATATGTGAACTCTTGTCAATGGAATTTATAGCACTAGCTTCATATTTAGATCAACTTCATCTCTATTAGGAGGTGGACCTTGTTCACAACCCAATATTCCATTTGAACTTATTCTATTCAATCCTTTTGACTTATATGTAGATTGAATGTAATAAATATAACTATGCTTAGTATTTGCTCCATGGATTATGTTATACCTGCATTTCAATGTTTTTAAAGTCAGAATCCATATGTCATTCAACTTGATATGAGGCATAACCATCAAAATAATTTTTTTCCCTTATTGCAAGAGAGAAAATCATGGATGGAAGCTCTATTTTTTCAAAAATCCATTTCAAGTCTTCATAAAATTCTTTTTTTACTTTGAATAATCCAAGCCACCATACATGGTTTTTTGATTGTACAAAAAGATACCTTTTATTAGTAGCAAGAATATTTGTATTTAGAGATCTATTCATCAAGGTAACTGATACTATTTCATACTTGGCACTATTGATCAAAACTATCTCATCTAAATTTTGGACAACAAGAAGTTTTCCATTTGCTTCTTCCACTATAATGTCATAATATCGTAGCATGGCCATTAAAATTATATCAACTTCAAACTAAACATTATTCAAAGGATTCAAAGTGATTGACCCTTCCTTTCTAATGAAAATCCTTCCTTTCCTTATATAATCCTCCTTGGAAGCTTGGATGTGAAACATATCTCCAACAATTTTTTTAACTTCTTTGTTCCTATTTGCTCATTCCACTCTAACATGAGATGGATGAGGCACCAATACCTTAGTGATCCCAACATTTAATATTCTAGATTGTAATACCTTAAATAGTTCTTCATAGCATCTTCTACTAATCCTTGCATTGTCACAAGCAACATAGACATCACTAGCACTGACTAAAGATGACAATTGGTTTATTATTCCATCAACCAAAGATGTTCTTATAGAGATACATTATGGCTAATGAGGCATGGTTAATATTTCATCTTTATTAAATAGGCTCTTCTAACCAATACTGAGATATGGCTTGTGTATTTAGCTACATCTAATCTAGAAGAATCAATAAATTTTTTTGACTTGAATTCTTTTTTTGAAACCACCCCCTGAAGGTTTCATAGACACGATATTATTTAACTTTCTGACCCTTGTCCTTCCTCCTAGAGGAGTGTTCTTCATTATTTTTACTGTGTTAGTGAGCTCTTCAACTTTAGAATTTAATGCCTTACTTTCATTCTTAAAATATGTGACTTCTTGAAGTATCACATTTTTTACTTGAGAATGTTCAATAGCCTCAACTTATAGCCTCTTATTCACTTCTAGTAAATTAGAGATTGTCTTCTCCATTTTAAGCATATTATTTCTCATTACATTGATATGTTTCTCAAGAGTTCCTTTGCATATTGTTTAATTACATTGATATATCTTAATAGCTTATTATCACCATTACATATAAATTTGATCATTTTGGTGATGCTTTCAAATGAGGGAGGAACATTGGTTGAAGGATAAAGAGGATAAAAAATTCCCTTAGCCCATATATCTATGCTTTAGGCCCAATATTCTCAAATATTTTTCATCTACATTGAATTATTTTCGTATTTCTATTTTAAAATGGTGCCATTTCTTCATCCAGCTCCACACATAAAACATATGGTTTTTCATCATGTTTCCCTTATTTACATTTGGGTCCGTCCGAAAAGAAAAATGAAACAACATCTGAGGAGAAAACCTTCTTATACTCACAATATTTTACACATTCCTAGAATTATATATGTAATTTGAAATGAAAAATTAAAATGCAAATTTAAACTAAAAAATATATATAATTAGTCTTAAAATTTTTTAATAGATGGAAGAAGAAATCATACTAGAAATCAATAGTAAATGAGTTTTCCTTCTTCCAAATATGACTTGCTTGTCTCTTGTCACTTCTTACAAAGTTGGGGAACTCAGAAAATAGTATCCATGATATGGATCAACTCAGTGGTAATTAATTTAAAAAAAAAGACTCTAGTATTTTGAATCCTCCCTTTAAATTTTCCCTCCACCCTCCAATTTGACATCTCACATGTTTTTTTATTTTGAATTCACTAATTAATTTTGGTTCCTACTATGTGTATGTAAAATACATTAAAATTAATAAAATTTATCTAATTCAAAAAAATCCCTTCTCGCCATAAATTTTAGGAGGTTTACATTTGAAAATTTTAATATAGTTGTACATGATAATGATTTAATTACCATATATTATTATAGATTATTCACATTTCATAAGTTCTAAGTGGGTCTAATAAGTGAAGACCTACATAGTTGATAAAAAATCCTTAAGTATACGTACACCCAATAAATTATATATATATATATATATATATATATATATATATATATATATATATATATATAGAAAATGAAAAGTTAATCCTTATGTGGGATTCCATAAGGGAAGTCTCGATACACCAAATTGGTGTTTTGATTGCTAGAGACTTAAAAATAATCTTTATCTTGCCTTTTATAAATTCAATCATCATAGCTCCCAACATTTCTAACACAGTTGTTTATTTAGTTGCCTTTTATCCAAAATACTCTCTTAAAAATGTAATTAAGTACACTCATATTTTATTCTATCATTTTATGTAGCCCAATCTATCCATAATATCTTGAAATATGTACAAGACTAAAGGATTGGCCCCAACCTCTTGAGTGAACGTTGCTACTACATATTAGTGTTGAGAATATCAATGCAAGTGCAGGAGTGACCCTTCCCAATGGGTGAGAGAAACTTCCCCCTTGTTTCCCTATAATAATGAATATAACTTTAAGCTCTTTCTCCTAGAAATTATTTTGGTACAAGTTTGAAAAAATGGAAACCCTTAAGTTTCTTTAAAAACTCGATAAGCATAATTTAATCTCTAAACTTGATAATCATAATTTAATCATCAAAGTAGTTGGTGCTTTTCATTAATCGACTATGCATATGGTTAATATTGAAAATTGAATCACTTTTTTCTAAGTTCCATATCAGCTCATCATTTATTCTCAATATTTTAAGGGTTATAAAAAAAATTAGGCTTTATTTTTATCTTCCACCATTTTCTATAAGGATACTAGACATGCACTTATAGGGCAAACTATAGGCCAGAATCTTCATACCTTAGTTTTTAAAAAAGTATAGTTCCTGCAATATTTCTTATTATTAGTTTAAATATAAACAAATATATTTTAAATTTTAAATTTTTGATTTCTTTTATAATTATATAAAGAGAATTATAAAAACTTGAAATGTAATTTAAAATTTAAAAGATTGAAAATTATAAAGAAGGAGAACATATATATTTATGAAACTAATATTTCTCTTGTAATTTTGATTGAAGATGATTTTTTCTTGAAGTATTTGAGATTTATTGATTCCTATGAAATACTTAGAAAAGTTGGTTCTTTAGTTAAATGAATTGAGAATTTATGGGTGATTAAGCCTAAAATTAAGTTTAACATATATATAAAATAAAATCTATTGAAGAATGTAGAAACATAAATTTACCATATTAATATTGTAAGTCTAAAATGTGAAACATGTTAGAATATAAAATGGATTCATAGGCAATATTACTAGAAGGCACTGAACCTATAGGCTATGCATTATGCAATTAAACTTAATCAACCATTGTAGATGCCTTGTAGACTGAACTTTAACTTTGTTCATAAATGCAAGATCACAAGAGAATGTAGAATATCCATTCTTATACTATGTTCATAGATAACAAGTAGTATTAAAAACATGGCATGAAATTGTATCATGCAGCCTTAATTTTGAAAAATAGCATAGTGTGCATGGCACTGAATCATGTCCTGATTGATAAATTTATAATCTAGAACCATATTTACATGCAAATTGAAATTTTTTTTGAATCTTGTCCATGAACCTATATCATGCACTCAAAAATATATGAATTTTAATTTTTTCTTGTAATGTGACTACTTATGCATTGCATAATCCCCTATATTCTATACCAATGGTTTTTATTTGAACCATTTTCAATTTTAAAACTATATTTTGTACTCCAACTAATTTTATGCTCTTGAAGGGGCATATCTCATGAATGAAAATCCCAATAAAATACCTCCATTTTGAGGAGAGGTGATGTATTCTAAATGTCACTCATCTCAAAACAAAAAATAATTGTATCATGCATAGCAAGATGTAATCATTAAAAATGCATTATATGTGAAAATTATGTCAACATAATAATCAATGTATCATTTGAATGTTGTATGTAACATATGAGGTGAGGCCTACAAAAATGTATCAATAAAGCTCCTAGTAGCAAATTATAAAAATATAATCTTCTGTATTAGTTAATGCATGTTATGGATCATGACACTTATCAAACTTAACAAGCTCACAAAATAGACAAACATAAAAATTTCAATATCGTCCAATAATGCTAAGGGCCACATGAAAATGATGTGAATAATGTTACACATAAGGGACATGCTCAGAATGTTTACACAATGAATGGCCAAAGCCACAAGTAATAGATATGTTTAAATATCACACATACCAAATAATGATCTCATAAATATGCTCAAAGAAATTGCACACAAAGGTTAAGGGCCATACAACATATAAGCAAATCTAATCTACTATGTACAAGTAATTAATTTAATAGAGCACAAAACTAGAAAGATAGTCTACACCATGTATATGTAATGTAATCATATCTTATAAAATTTCATATCCATGTCCATAATTTCAAGATAGATATGTTAACAAGACATTTTTAAATAGTATGTATAACTCAACATTATAGGAGTCATAGAATGATAACTCTTTTAAATATTATAACCTATAAAATAAATTATTGTAGTTTAACAAGGCTAGTTAATAGAGGTAAGTCTAACATATTAGTCTGTGTAAGAGTCTACATGCCATGCATAACACTCATAAATACCATTGAAATACATCTGTGATATAAAAAGAGTATGTTATCTACTAATCATGAGATAAATAATATATTTCAATGATGTAAAATAAATTTTTAATTTCATGCTTAGTTATAATTTTTTTTTTAACATTTTGAATGTTTTTGTATTTTTTACATTTTGCAACTAGAACCAATAGTTCATTAATGGTAACCAAGGGTTTGAATGTAGAAAAAAATAGGGACCTAAAAAAATTTCAACATGTTTCAATTTAAATTTTATGCTATAAATAAAAGCATACTCATGTATGAACAAGATGCCCCATTTTAAATGTGATTATAAATAAAAACATGTAAGAATATAATGATTATGCGGAGAAAATATTGTACATCCTCATCTCATGAAATGTACACTTGTATAAATATGTAGCATGTATGAACAATATAGCACAAAAAAATAAAGATTTTGTATGTATAAATGCTATTTTACATACTAGAATTGAGTGAAATATCTAAAATTTGACAATGTTAAGGCTCTATGTGCTTAGGTTTTGTATTTCAGTGTGAAAATTTACATGGGACAAGATTGACCAACTAAAGATAGTATTCTTAGTCATTCATGTTCCTTTCTGAATGTTCTTTTCTATGAGATAAAATTCAATTTTATTAGTGTAGACCTTGAAAATAGAGAGGTGAGTGGAAAAATATGACATAATAGATCATTGTTTTGGGTTGTTTAAATCTGAAAAGCTAAAAAGGAATAGCCAAGAGTCCTAAAGGTTAATATCAATCAATGTCTTAGAATAATTTATCAAATCAATCACAGTTACAAATAGTATAAAATAACATGATGAAACAAACAAGAAGATATGTACAATCAATAATGATACTACAAATCCAAAGATCTCATATAGGGGATGCATATATGTAGTTTGTATCATCGATATTATCATATCAATCTTCTACATGATCATAATCATAATCATCAATGTTATCATCATCATTTTAGAAAACTAATCTCTTACATTTTTCTTGAAATTGTTATATGCCACCATGATCATCTAGTGCATTTGCATATGAAAACCCAACTACCCCATGTTTTGGTATTAAAACTGTTGATTTATTTTGCTTTTCCATATGTGTTATAACATGTGTTTCTATTGTGATGGTATTAGCTATCTTTGATATAATGTTAACTAAAAAGATAATTTCTTTTATATGTTATTTCTCTATAAATTTAACATCTCTTGAAATTATAACCATTGCACTTTCATGTTCAAATGTGACATAGTCATGATCTTTAACCAATTCTTTCCCATTGTTCTCATCAATGATCTTCCTAGTTTTGCATTGCATTGATCCAAGGTAAGATCAATGTCAAATATAATAGAACGTGTTTTTGACCTAAATGTTGCTAGCAACTCAATGGATCTTATATAGCATTGAGGTCATGTAATATTACCTAAGTGTTGACTGGCGTACCCAATATGGTGGAGAAGTGCCATGCTATATATATTTATTTCATCATAAGATGAAATCTTAACCTTCATAAATTTCTTGTCATCAATATGAAGATTAAGAATCAAGGATCTAAATATAATGAATGTTTTTTAAATGCCTACTTTGAAACCATACTTTTAACATTAGATTCTATAGATATATCTTTTTTATAACATCTTTTGTTAAAAACATTATCTTTAAAATATTTTTTATTTAGCTTGAGCTTGTTGTCGTAACTTTTGTTTTAATAATTACTTGTTTTTTAACTTCTCTAATTTTAAATATTCTAACCTTTATTGTTCTAATATATATTTTTGTAATTGTTCCTTTTCAATTTGTTATTTTAATAACTTCCAATTGTTCTCTTTGTAACATTTATTTTTTAAATTATTCCTTTTGTAATCTTACTTTTTCATCTTGTTCCTTTTGAAATATTTATTGCCCTATGTCTTATGAATATTTTGTCTATATAACTTTGCCATAATTTTTAACATTTCATGTTCTAAATTTACTATTTGTTCTACATGAACTTATTCTTTAGGAGATTTAATTATAGTGTGAGTGGGTTGATTGATTATTTTATCTTTTATAGGATCACCACTATCAAGGATACTTTGTTTTTTTTTTAAAGCTAAAAAAATATTCATATGATACCCATGCATTCTATGATATGCACAATATTATTTTAACCTCCTTATAGGATGTAAAGAAGTAATGTAATCCACTTGTATCTAAGAATTTATCTTAAAACTTAACTTGAACTCTTATTATCCTTTTATACATTTTTTGAATCAATAGTTTTAGATCTGTGTTGTTTTAAGGCATAAAATAACTAGATAGAGAGGGGTATATGTGATTAAAACTAGCATGCTCTGGATTCTTTGCATATGTGATATTATTTTTAAGTGATGTGATTCGTGAACTATATTATTTATTTTTCTCTTGAAAATCTTTTTTAATTCTCTCATAGTGACTATTTTATCTTGAGGGGTTTATAAACATAATACTTAGGTACTTGTGATTGAATATGCATACAAAATTTATCAAGAAGATGTGCAAAAAGTGGATGGGGTTGAGGAAGGACATGTTGGTTACTATAATTTATCACTATAGGGTGGGTCACCTTACCTCTTAGAATAGTGAAAAAATGGACTCAATTAGAGGAAAAGTAGCTATCATAATCTTGAGGTTTGGAATGAGGAGCAATGAAAGGCATAATCGGTAAAAGCACTGATTGAATGTTGAAAAAATGAGAATTGAGCAAGATTTGAGGTTGTAAAGTAGACCTTATAACATCTTGAATATATGACTACTCAAGTGTTCCCATGTCATACTTGACTTTATAAAATTTTATATTAATGGAACTTGTGTCTTAGCATATTATTTGGTTTACTTTCAATAATATTGAAGCAAAAAATGTTCATCCAATATAACAATAAATTATTTAAAAATAAAGTAACATAAATTTGAAATGTAAGATAATTTAAAAAAGGATATTGTAAATAATAGCATGGAAAAGATATTGTAAATAATAATAGGAAATGAAATGCTAAAAATAAAAGTAATATTTTTGTATGGAGATTAGTGAATTCCCTTGAAGTCCAAGGTTAAAATAAAGTTCTTTCTATTTTAGATATCAAATTTGATGTTAAAATAAAAATCTCTTAATGTTAGTGATTAGATCTAAGTTGGAAAGCAAGTTATTTTGGTGTCAAATTTAGATCTAAGGTTGAAATAACTTTATTTTAGTTTCAAGGATTAGAAATTTATCTAAACCCCAGGAAAATTATTTTGAATTAATGCTCAGATAGAAAGAGGGTTCACCAATATTTTTTATCATTATTTAAAATAATGTGATGATTAACCCTAACTCAAATAAATTTATTAGAATATAATATAATCTTGTAAATAAACTTGAAACAATTAGAATAGAATCAAAATATTGAAATCAACAAAGTGTAATTGAATAAAAGAATACTAGTTATGAAAAAATGGAAAACTTAGTTGTTTACTATCTCTATGTTGATAATGTAAAAATGAAAAGTGACTAATACAAGTCCAAAAAGACTAATTATTCAAGTATACAAAAGATAGAAATGAAACTGGTGAATTACATGGTTGTCCAACTTGGGATAGGATTGAATGCCACTATTATCTTAAACTCGTAAATCTTGTCTTTTGATGAAAATCAATAAAATTAGGTTATGATCATTTATGATAACTTAAATCCACCCTATGTGAAGATATTTGACATTTAAATACATGTGTAGAATACCTACAAATGACCTATTCAATGTTAAAACCCTAATAGGGTTTGCAATGGTTGAAACCCTACAAATATAAAAAGGGGTTTTTGTAATTGGATGAGTTGACTTTTATCACCACCATAATAACTAGATGTTGCATATGTATTCAATACAATGATTTTTTTAAGTGTGTTTGTTTGACTATATGAATACATCTAGAAATGGATTTAATACACAAGATCATGTTTTATTTTGACTTGTATAAATTAAACTTTATACTTGGCTGAGGATCATTTCAAATAATTAGAATCAAAATTGGGAAGAATATGGAAGCTTTGCTTAGTGTGTAGTAATGTAAGAATTCCTTTATATTAAAATTACCAAGTTGTAGAATCTGACTTAAATTTACCTTTATAGCATATCCAAAAGAGAGAAACCTCATGCTACCTATTGTAAAAATGTGGACCAAACTATGACAGAGGGTCCAAATTTAAAAACTGATTGTTAAAAGGGCTAAGAACAAGATCATCCCATATGGAACATGAACATTTGCCACTATTGTCCCCTACTAATTTTTTTTGTCCTTAATGGAAATATGTGACTTTTGGGTCCAGAGATATCTATACATATGTTTAGATAGGTTTTTAGTAGTTAGAACATTTTTTTAGGCATCAGATAATAATTTAGAAAATAAATAGATCCTTATAAATGCGTAGGATACAATGACGTGGCAAAATAGGTCCAGATTAAGTGCTCAAGTTAATTATAATTAAAGTTGGCCAAAACTAACATTATCAAGTATTTGTGACCAAATTTGAGTGATTACAAATATTAATTCAGGGAATTCCAAATTGTAATTTATCAATGTTAATGAGGATCGACAAAGAATAGTTGAGAGAATTATGTATTTTGAAATTGGGTGTATGTCAAGTTCATACCTAGGCATGCCTCATATTGATGTTTGATAAACACAGGAAGTATGGAAACTAATCTTTAGGAGAATTCATAAAATAGATCCTCATGGAATGAGAAGTGGTTATCCTTTTTTGCTAGAATTCCAATTGATTAAATCCTTATTGTAATCCATGCTAACATATTTAATTTTTTTATTTAATATCCCAACTCATTCATCATATCCATTATCATTCTACAAAGAAGCTTTATTTGGAATGGTTAGAATAATAATAAGAAGATTAACTTGGTATCATGGTACAAGATTTGTCTCCCCAAACAATTGGGAGGTTTGGACTTTGAGAGGGTAGGTATATAGGTATATATTATAAGGAAATGTAACAAAAAAATATATTTTACACCCTCTTTTATCTATATAACATATTATTATTCTAAATATCATACACTAGTTGCCTTGGGTGATGAATTATTGCATTTATTATGTTTTGTTTCCAATATTATATATATTAAGGGGCTTGAAAAATATCAAGGTAGGTCAACTACTCATTGTTATGATGTACACCCAAAAACATATGTCTCTTAATATTTGATGATCCTGAAACTAGGTGGATATTCCACACTAATTTTACCAACACAAATGATACACACTCGTAATATTTCCTTGATTGATTAAATCACTATTTGCTTGTTAATCTACATAAAATAGTCATTAAATGTGCTTATAAATGAATTTCAAGTTTTGCATACTAAAAATAATACTAAACTATGAATATGGAGCAATAAATTATAGCAAAAGCATAATCAAAAGAGACACATGATTACCCTTGAGAAACTCAAATCAATAAAAGTCCAACAAGAATGAGGGATGTCCTCCTCATTCCACTATCTCATTCTATAAATATAGGTTTATTGATTTTTTTAATCCTTCATGAAGACACAGTGCATTACAATAAGTTCAAACACTCATACATTCTCTATGACTTGCCACTCATTATTTCCTTTCCACATGCCAACTTAGAAAACCACATACAAGAAACTACCTAGTGTCTATAAAAGACCTACATAGATATACAAATAAACTAATTTTTTTAAAAATTTATATCTATTTTTTTCAAAAGGTTTATAATAAACCTACCTTGTTACATCAATACACTATCTATATATATAACATATATTGCATACCAGGGAAAACTGAGCATCATATGACTATTTACAAACATAGAAAACCCTAATGTCTTGAATTATTGGTGATGAACTATAATAATTAAATATAATGTATGATAGATTTCATTTTGTGGACATAATTTTAAGAACTTAAGATTTTTCCCTCTAAATTAAATATCATTTTTTTTAATTTTATACATGAAATTCCATTCCCAAATAACAAAATGATTTTTGTTAAATTGAAAGCAAGTAAAAAAATATTTTTAAATACATGCACAATCAAAAAATGCATGTGGTATGAGAGCACACCTTGAGAAAAACTATTGAATAATTAAAATCAAGGCTATATAACTCGATAAAAAAGTATGAAGGTTAAAGCCAAAAAAAACAAATCTAAAGATTACATATATCCAAAGCCAAATGTAACAAGAACCAAAAAAAGCTATAAATAGAACTATCCCATGACAAGATTTCTGGAAACTATTAGAGTTGTTGCTAGAATCTGGATAATGCGAATGCAATGGAGACGTGATCACACGAGATGAAGCAAGTGCACACCACATAGATGCTAAAGCAATTTGAAATTATACAAGAAGATAAATTGCACAAGATAAAATGGAGAAAACCAAAATCAAAATTTGGTTTTCTCCATTTTATCTTGTTCAATTTATCTTCTTGTATAATTTTAAACTGTTTTAGCATCTATGTGGTGTGCACTTGCTTCATCTTGTGTGATCATGTCTCCATTGCATTTGCATTATCCGGATTCTGGCAACAACTCCAATATGGTATCAGAGCCACTCTAGTAATCGTGTGTCTAGTTATGCTATTAGTTTATTCTAAAATTCTTAATTTGATTTCTTAGTAGTTTTTTTTGTTTAACTCCGTTGCATTTGAGAGATTTGTTAGAGTTTCTTGAAAACTCATGCAAATCCATACGGAAACTTGTTTACAAAAAATTACTTTTGAGTTAGAATTCACCAAGACATCTTGTCTAGATCTTTTGTGGCTTTAGCAAAGGAATTAGAATTTATTTTATTTTGGTCATTCTGTAGGAAAAGATAGATCTCTACAATCTAGTTTCTATTCTTGGATGCCACTTTTAGTGTGGATCATCTGGTAGGATGAGGTGTGCAACTCCAGTAGGGCGCAGTCCAGCTCCATGACATGCTTCTCTCATTGTAGGTCTTCTGATTTGAATCAATCATTTGAATAAGTTGAGAGAGGTGTAGTCTAGTAACAAGAGCATCCATTTTAGCTCCTCCATTTCTTCTGCAGGCTGACTACTATCTGGTTATTTTTTCTTGTGAGGCACGTGCTCTCCAACAGTGGTCAACTATTGCACCCTAAGGCCATGCTGGACACTCTTCTAGTCAAGAATCCTTCTACAACACCTTAGACCATCCTTCCTATGTCATTCTACAATGCCACATAGTAGTCCTTCTTGCAATGCCAAGCAAGACAGCCATGCCATCAGACCGTATGGTGTCCAACATGCAGGTCTGTAGTTTATTCATTTTCTTTTTTCTGCAAGCAAAATTTGAACTATTTTTTTTGTGCCCCTTCCATTCTTGGCATCCCATGTGGGCCCTTGGACACTTGGCATCCATCAAATTGTCTTTTGTTTTTTTCAGTTAAAAATTGACTTGTCAAAAAAAAATTAGATTTTAGTTTTCTCCATTTTGTCTTGTGCAATTTGTCTTGTATAATTTCAAATTACTTTAGCATCTATGTGGTGTGCACTTGCTTCATCTCATGTGATCACGTCTCCATTACATTCACATTATCTAGATTCTGGTAACAACTCCAATAAAAACTAATCCTACTAGACATTTCTAGGGAGGAGGAGGTGATAAATTATCATGTTTTTCTCACCAAAGCCATTAGAGGGTTGTGTAGTATCAGGGATAGTGTCCCAACCCTATTTATCTACATTCTTATCATCAATCTCTTTCTCCTCCTTACACTAAAGAGGTGAAATAGTCAAAATAAGATGAATAATTTTCCCTTGTCCATCCCATCTAGTAGGCCCAAACATTGTAGGTTTATAAATTCACTAGCTTGAGGTGATGACCACCCTTCATGCCATCTAGAAGTTAAGATAATGTGATGAGGTAGAGGAATGGAAAACACCATATAGTTTTACAATTGATGTTGTCCTCTTACTTGTTCTCTTTGCCATTATTCTCCTCCTAGAGAATTATGTCTCAAGGAATCAAAAGGTACTCCCTTAATAATACAACTGGCATTTCCCCAATGGCCAATGAGGTTGTGGAGGTGTTCCACCTCGAGGACCACTTTTTTACCTTCTACTTGAATATACATCATGACATTTTATATAATGGAAATTTCATTAGTAGAGGAAAAATTATTATTTAAACATTTTTAATAAACATGTCATAATTTTTATATTTTCAAAGTTGAAAGAGAATTTCAATGCAAAAAATGTACTATATTTTATTAAAAAAAATTGGGAGCATGAACGAGTCTCCAAGAAAGATCATGTATCATCAAGACCTTATAGAGAACTAGAATGTGTTTGAGATCATACTCATTTTGGTCACAAGTGTGGCATCTAGGAGTAGGGATCCCCATATGTAGTTATCTATCCATAATAGATAGACAATGATACAAAATGCACCATGCAAAGTGAGCCTTTTAAAGTTGCACCACCAAATCCCATATGGTGTGGACTATTTTTTTACAAGTGGAAGAGGAACTATTGAGATTTCAATGTTCATTGATCATTTCCTAAGGAATAATGATTGGAGCAAGCCATTAATAATATAATCAAGGTTTTTATCAAAATAAAAGAGTAAAGGCATTTCAATTATAATCTTTTCACCTTAGGGGAGGAACTTTAAGACTATTTTTATGCTCATGGATAATATTGTTGAGAACATACTTTATTTTTTAGATAGATTAGGTGAACATATTGCTTCTTTGACTTAGTTCCAAGGACTTAAGAGTATCTATTTTGCCAAATTCATCTGAGGTATGATCTTGACCTCATCCTTTTTCATATCCCATAGGATTTATACCTTGATAGATGGCTAATTATCCCGTTTACACCATCATCCTCATCATTGTTACACTCGTCTAGCTATTTCCTACCTTTCATCCCCCATTTTTCCAACCTAAAACTCCTTTTGACTGTTTACAATAGTAGGTTGATTGGATCGACCCTATACTTTTATGGATAAAATTTATTTGGGGTCTAGGTTGGCTCTTAGCTAACCTAGCCTGTGACCTAATGAATTTTTGTCCATAATAGTACTAGGTCAACTGAGTCAACCTTATCAGCCAAAACTTTTGAAAGGTCTTAGATTTAAATCTGCCTACATATACAAGATAAATTTTCCATTATTTAAAAAGAGAATAAAAAATATGAGCTATTACACATCTATTTATCCACCATTCTACTAGAAGAACAAGCTTAGGGTTTCATATTTTCTTTGGAGATATGGATCTTATCTTATGGATAAGTCTTTTGGATGTATTGATAGGTTGTGTAGCTTAGAGATAATTTATCTTTGTCATCCTTACATGTCACAATAACCTCTTGAAAATCACCTGGGCAAGGGAGAGATTGAGGCTTGATGGGTTCATCTTCAAAGGTAAGTATTCCTAATTTTATTTCTCCTTTATAAGAGTAAATAGATATGTGTTTTTACATATCTTCTATTCATTAATATTTTGTATGCATTGACATGAGTATATGTCTTTTATGCATGCTTACTTTATTATTTATTACCCCCATTATGTGCCACAAGCTTTGGTGAGCATCAAATTAGACTTTACATGTTATAAATATAGTGAATATGAAATCATAGGGCTTGGTAAGGGTTATTACATTATTATTCTTGATTGGAGGCTTTAAAACCCTCACTAATATTCTTGTTGTGATAAGAGATCCCCTAATCAGGTCTAGCAGATCCACATATCGGTCATGTTCTCAATTATCTAATGTATCCCCAATCAAAAATGTGAGAAGGATCTATCTTTTGTGAGTTAGGATTTATTTATATACTTGATGCATTTATGATTGCATACATTTTGGTGAACATGGTGTGAATCTAACCCTTGCAAGTTTTATTTCATATTTTTCATTATTTTATCATTTTAATTATTATTTTTCTATATTTGTGATACTAATTTGATAGGGTTGATATAGTTTCTAACTTATATGTGTAAGTTTAATGCACAATCTCAACAAAATGTCTATGTTCTATTTGTGCATGTCTTCATCAGATTCATATTATTGGATCAAAAATGTTGACACAATACATGTTTTCACTTCTAAATAGGCTATTGGGTCAAACAAGTTGATATAAAACTCTTATTCAACTCCAAAAAAATATTAGGTTGACCAAGATGGTATAGTCATCTTCCAAAATTACATAAAACATACTAGGTCAACTAGGCCAATATAGTCATCTTCACAAGCTTCAACAAATAAGTAAGTATAGAACTAGGTCAACAAAGTTTATAAAATTTGCATGTAATATTCATGGCACTTCAACAACAATCTCACATTACTCTACATCTTCCAACCCACCAAGATTCATTTCTCTCTTTCTCTATCATTTCTATTATTCATTATAGTTATGCTTTTCACACTTTAAAATCTTTAAAAATTCCCTTACATAACAAACTAGGTCAACCTAGTTCTATATTCTATCTTCTATCTATAAGACAAGATCAACACTACTGACATAGTTTTGTATTCTATTTTTATGCTAGAATCATGTTTGTATAGTCTTGGTAGACCCTTGAGAGTGAAATTTCTAGTTGATCGGAGGCATCCCTTAAGATAATTAACTCATCCCTAAATTTGGAAAATTAGTAAACTTTCATCGTGCATTGCACGAGAACTATAAGGGGTAGAGATGAACCACTAGTTTCTAAACATACAAGGATGAGTCCTCTAAAAAATCTTGAGAGGATTTTATCTAATTCATGATAGACAAGATGTGGCAATGAGGTTTATTTTACAGCCAAATCTCTTAGAACATGCCAAAAGTTGGCCAATGAGGGCTATAAATTCTGACTCATCATCCCAATTGATGAACCGTCAGTATGGACATGTTGAGATAGGCATTTTTAGGCTAAAAATTACCTTTTTGAAGTCTTATTAGACCCCCAAGAGTGAAATTTATAGTTTATCAGAGACATCCCTTAAGAAAATTCACTCATCCCTAAATGTGTAAAATAAACAAACTTCCATCGTTCGTTGCACGAGAATAATGAGGGATAAAGATAAGTTGTCAACTCCAACACATATAAGGATGAGTCTTCTAAGAAATATCAAGAGTATTTTATATAAATTTTAAAGGATGAGATGTGGTAATGAGTTTTCTCTCACATCCAAATCTCTTATAATATGCCAAAATTTGGTGAGGGCTATAGATTCTAAGTTGTCAGCCTAATTGATGAACCGTCTATGTGGACACATTGGGATAGACATTTTAAGGCTAGAATCACCTTTATCCAGTCTTGGTAGACCCTGAGAAGTGAAAGTTAAAGTCAATTGGAGGCATCCCTTAAGAGAATTCACTCATCCCTAAATGTGTAAAATGAGCAAACTTCCATCGCATGTTACACAAGAACCATGAGGGATAGAGATAAACCATTAGTTCCTACACATGCATGGATGATTCATCTCAGAAAGTTTGGTAGGATTTTATCTAAATAATGATGTATGAGACATGGTAATGAGATTTATATTGCATACAAATCTCTCAAAACATGCTAAAAGTTGGTCAATGACCGTCGTAGATTCTGACTCGTCAGCCCAATTGATGAACCATCTGTGTAGACATGTCAAGATATATATTTTTAGGCTAGAATCACCTTTGTTTAGTTTTGGTAGATCCTCAAGAGTGAAATTTATAATTTATCTAAGGCATCCCTTAATAAAATTCTCTCATCCTTGAATATGCAAAATGAGCGAACTCCCATCATGCATTGCACGAGAACCGTGAGGGACAAAGATGAACCATCAGCTCCCACACATGAAAGGATGAGTCCTATAAAAGAGCATAGATAAGACTATTTTTATTTTCTTGAAATTATAAACAAAGAGAATATTAAAAAGGATTTGCTTAAGGTAGATGAAATTAATATACAATATTTTGGCTTCTCTTCATTTCAAAAAGATAATCTTCTCTACTCACAACACCAACCACATGAAGGTGGAAGCTCATATGGTGCCACTCACCTACATTTAAATTATCAATAAAAATTTAAACAAAAATAAACACATAATCATAAAATAATTGAAAATTAAAATACTTAAAATCAAATAACTTTATTGTATTAATTTAAAATATTAGATAAACTTACTAATTCAATCTAACATATCTTCAGGATTAGCTCTATTTGTGAGGTTTTTTAAGAATCACTTCATTGTCAAATTCATGCACTTTCTATAAATTCATATTTTGAGGCTTTCCATGATATTTGATCATTTGAATATTTATATCAATAACAAGGTTTGAATAATGAAGCACTATCATGTGTGTTTCAAAGTCTTCAAATAACAATTGTTTTATTTTTTTATGATAGTACCTATGAAGCTAGGTTCTAGTAATCACTACCAATTTAGTGGAATAAATTAGATTTTCTCCATCCATAACATTTGTGGTTAATTTTTTTTCCTCTACACAATGACACAAGTAGTAGTTTGTTCCCTCATCATTGTTCTCAGTACCATGACTGCAAAAACATGTCTTGTATTTAAAGTGTAATCAAATTATAAGTACATCTAGGAAAAAATAAAAGTATCAATAATATCTAAGGTTATATATTTAATTAAATAATAAATTATATCAAGTTGTACAAGATCTAAGATGTGGTAAAATTCAACTGATGATGTCATTTCGTGATCTATCAATTGTTAGAGTGAATGGCTACTCTCTACAGGTGATATGGGTCTACAACACTATTTATCAACCCATTCTTGTGAATCACATTCATTCCAATTAAATTACATACATAAAGATTAAAAACATACCATATCCCAAATATAAATAGTCCATGAACTTGAATTTGAGCTTTGAATGGAGTGGAAAACACTCGATCCAAGTATTGTAATGTAATCTTCATACATTGCCTTATGTTGTTCCTCTATTAACCAAAATAATCTTCATATATGAGAATGTTTATTCAATCCATGATAAATATTTTCATTACACCAAGTCATAATACTTACTACATTGATCAAATTAACACCATCCTTGTAATTTACCTACTCTCTTTTAAGGACTATTTTTACACATGCACCATCACCATCATGTTCTCCTTTTCGATGCCCAACCTCAAAGAAGATCCAAAAATATTGAACGCTATTATTCTTATGCATTCTTCTTAACCCACGAAACATTTGAGAATTCTTAAACTACCTTGGACAATTATCTAACCAATTGTAATGTGTATCAAACATGATTTCTCTTGCATTCATATTCATATAAAATATCTCAAAACAACCCTAGATAAACTCTAGAGAATGTGATCTATCATCACTCATATAAAAATGATATTCCCTCAAAATATTACTATTTTCATCTATGTTATAATGTACATATCTGAATGTAATATGAACAAAAATTCTAGATTAAATTAAATTATAATATTGGGATTGAACCTTATTTTGTGGTTGTAATGTGTAGTTCTTAGTAGAATCCATATTCAAAATAATGGTGTCAAATGGAAAGTTGTCCTTGCATGCTTTGAATTTATTATCTAGCCATTTTGATTTTTGTGTGTGTCTTGCATATTGGTAGATAATATTCTTTTTAAATTTAAACATGAAATCACGTAAAAAAAAATTTGGTCGTAACCAATTCACATCTTGATGACTTATTTCCATATTTTAACACATACTTAATAGATTTATATTTTTTATAATCAACTAGTTGTTTTTAAATTTTATGTGAAACATCTTCACGTAAACAATTCATCAAATTTAACAAACCACCACAAATGTTACATGTTCCATCTAAACATTATTTGGCAAAAAAATGTCCCTTAGGTCTTTGATAGAAAAGACCTTGGATTAATTATCTTGATGTTTTAGGTGGGGAAGACAGCATACATTCTTGAAAAATTTCATTAGTATGTAAAGTATAGCATATATGACAATAAACATCAAAATACATAGCAAATTCAACATGTATCCTACAACAACATGTCGTGTATGCTTGGTTGATTTTAACATATATAGGCTTGCACATCTCTAATGACCTTTGGCTAATTATTAATTGGCCATTAAATTTTTCAATAAACTTTTTATAAGATTCTGTTTACATCATGTCTAAAAAATTTTTTACATGTGGCTCATGATTGGCTCTATTTGTGAGGTTTTTTAAGAATCACTTCATTGTCAAATTCATGCACTTTCTATAAATTTATATTGTGAGGCTTTCCATGATATTTGATCATTTGAATAATGAAGCACTATCATGTGTGTTTCAAAGTTTTCAAATAACAATTGTTTTATTTTTTTATGATAGTACCTATGAAGCTAGGTTCTAGTAATCACTACCAATTTAGTGGAATAAATTAGATTTTCTCCAACCATAACATTTGTGGTTAATTTTTTTTCCTCTACACAATGACACAAGTAGTAGTTTGTTCCCTCATCATTGTTCTCAGTACCATGACTGCAAAAACATGTCTTGTATTTAAAGTATAATCAAATTATAAGTACATCTAGGAAAAAATAAAAGTATCAATAATATCTAAGGTTATATATTTAATTAAATAATAAATTATATCAAGTTGTACAAGATCTAAGATGTGGTAAAATTCAATTGATGATGTCATTTCATGATCTATCAATTGTTGGAGTGAATGGCTACTCTCTACAGGTGATATGGGTCTACAACACTATTTATCAACCCATTCTTGTGAATCACATTCATTCCAATTAAATTACATACATAAAGAATAAAAACATACCATATCCCAAATATAAATAGTCCATGAACTTGAATTTGAGCTTTGAATGGAGTGGAAAACACTCGATCCAGGTATTGTAATGTAATCTTCATACATTGCCTTATGTTGTTCCTCTATTAACCAAAAAAATCTTCATATATGAGAATGTTTATCCAATCCATAATAAATATTTTCATTACACCAAGTCATAATACTTACTACATCAATCAAATTAACACCATCCTTGTAATTTACCTGCTCTCTTTTAAGGACTATTTTTACACATGCACCATCACCATCATGTTCTTGTTTTCCATGCCCAACCTCAAAGAAGATCCAAAAATATTGAACGCTATTATTCTTATGCATTCTTCTTAACCCACGAAACATTTGAGAATTCTTAAACTACCTTGGACAATTATCTAACCAATTTAATGTGTATCAAACATGATTTCTCTTGCATTCATATTCATATAAAATATCTCAAAACAACCCTGGATAAACTCTAGAGAATGTGATCTATCATCACTCATATAAAAATGGTACTCCCTCAAAATATTACTATTTTCATATATGCTATCATGTACATATCTGAATGTAATATGAACAAAAATTCTAGATTAAATTAAATTATAATATTGGGATTGAACCTTATTTTGTGGTTGTAGTGTGTAGTTCTTAGTAGAATCCATAACCAAAATAATGGTGTCAAATGGAAAGTTGTCCTTGCATGCTTTGAATTGATTATCTAGCCATTTTGATTTTTGTGTGTGTCTTGCATATTGGTAGATAATATTCTTATTAAATTTAAACATGAAATCACGTAAAAAAAAATTGGTCGTAACCAATTCACATCTTGATGACTTATTTCCATATTTTAACACATACTTAACAGATGTTTACTTTTTATAATCAATTAGTTGTTTTTAAAATTTATGTGAAACATCTTCACGTAAACAATTCATCAAATTTAACAAACCACCACAAATGTTACATGTTCCATCTAAACATTATTTGGAAAAAAAATGTCCCTTAGGTCTTTGATAGAAAAGACCTTGGATTAATTATCTTGATGTTTTAGGTGGGAAAGACAGCATACATTCTTGAAACATTTCATCAGTATGTAAAGTATAGCATATATGACAATAAACATCAAAATACATAGCAAATTCAACATGTATCCTACAACAACATGTCGTGTATGCTTGGTTGATTTTAACATAGATAGGCTTGCACATCTCTAATGACCTTTGGATAATTATTAATTGGCCATTAAATTTTTCAATAAGCTTTTTATAAGATTCTGTTTACATCATGTCTAAAAAATGTTTTACATGTGGCTCATGATTGGCTCTATTTGTGAGGTTTTTAAAGAATCACTTCATCATCAAATTCATGGACTTTCTATAAATTTATATTGTGAGGCTTTCCATGATATTTGATCATTTGAATATTTATATCAATAACAAGGTTTGAATAATGAAGCACTATCATGTGTGTTTCAAAGTCTTCAAATAACAATTGTTTTATTTTTTTATGATAGTACCTATGAAGCTAGGTTCTAGTAATCACTACCAATTTAGTGGAATAAATTAGATTTTCTCCATCCATAACATTTGTGGTTAATTTTTTTTCCTCTACACAATGACACAAGTAGTAGTTTGTTCCCTCATCATTGTTCTCAGTACCATGACTGCAAAAACATGTCTTGTATTTAAAGTATAATCAAATTATAAGTACATCTAGGAAAAAATAAAAGTATCAATAATATCTAGGGTTATATATTTAATTAAATAATAAATTATATCAAGTTGTACAAGATCTAAGATGTGGTAAAATTCAACTGATGATGTCATTTCATGATCTATCAATTGTTGGAGTGAATGGCTACTCTCTACAGGTGATATGGGTCTACAACACTATTTATCAACCCATTCTTGTGAATCACACTCATTCCAATTAAATTACATACATAAAGAATAAAAACATACCATATCCCAAATATAAATAGTCCATGAACTTGAATTTGAGCTTTTAATGGAGTGGAAAACACTCGATCCAGGTATTGTAATGTAATCTTCATACATTGCCTTATGTTGTTCCTCTATTAACCAAAAGAATCTTCATATATGAGAATGTTTATCCAATCCATGGTAGATATTTTCATTACACCAAGTCATAATACTTACTACATCGATCAAATTAACACCATCCTTGTAATTTACCTGCTCTCTTTTAAGGACTATTTTTACACATGCACCATCACCATCATGTTCTCCTTTTCCATGCCCAACCTCAAAGAAGATCCAAAAATATTGAACGCTATTATTATTATGCATTCTTCTTAACCCATGAAACATTTGAGAATTCTTAAACTACCTTGGACAATTATCTAACCAATTGTAATGTGTATCAAACATGATTTCTCTTGCATTCATATTCATATAAAATATCTCAAAAAAACCCTGGTTAAACTCTAGAGAATGTGATCTATCATCACTCATATAAAAATGGTATTCCCTCAAAATATTACTATTTTCATCTATGCTATCATGTACATATCTGAATGTAATATGAACAAAAATTCTAGATTAAATTAAATTATAATATTGGGATTGAACCTTATTTTGTGGTTGTAATGTGTAGTTCTTAGTAGAATCCATAACCAAAATAATGGTGTCAAATGGAAAGTTGTCCTTGCATGCTTTGAATTGATTATCTATCCATTTTGATTTTTGTGTGTGCCTTGCATATTGGTAGATAATATTCTTTTTAAATTTAAACATGAAATCACGTAAAAAAAATTTGGTCGTAACCAATTCACATCTTGATGACTTATTTCCATATTTTAACACATACTTAACAGATTTGTACTTTTTATAATCAATTAGTTGTTTTTAAAATTTATGTGAAACATCTTCACGTAAACAATTCATCAAATTTAACAAACCACCACAAATGTTACATGTTCCATCTAAACATTATTTGGCAAAAAAATGTCCCTTAGGTCTTTGATAGAAAAGACTTTGGATTAATTATCTTGATGTTTTAGGTGGTGAAGACACCATACATTCTTGACAAATTACATCAGTATGTAAAGTATAGCATATATGACAATAAACATCAAAATACATAGCAAATTCAACATGTATCCTAAAACAACATGTAGTGTATGCTTGGTTGATTTTAACATAGATAGGCTTGCACATCTCTAATGACCTTTGGCTAATTATTAATTGGCCATTAAATTTTTCAATAAACTTTTTATAAGATTCTGTTTACATCATGTCTAAAAAATGTTTTACATGTGGCTCATGATTTTTTGATATTTTTCTTCTTTTAACAACATATTTTACATTAGATGAGACCCTTATGTTGTCATGCCAAAAAAATTCAATCAATTATTTTGTTCCTTCAACCAATAGCTTATATTTTCATGAGAGTCTACCACTAAACAACCAAAAATCTATGAGTGAAGGGTCATCAAGCTTTGTTCTTCTTTTTACATTATTTATTAAATATTTTATATTTAAATTCAAAGATTTATTTATTTCACTAAGAATTCAAGCTTTAGATGTTGACTTACTCACTATAGATTCATTTATTGCTCATCTTTCCACATTACTATATTTATTCTGAGTTTTATTACCTATTGCCTTAAATGCATTAAATAGATTCTTTACAGTACTATTTTTTCCTTTCATGTTTAATGTTATTAACCCGAAATTATGCATCATAGGGTGTATTTTTTGAATTTTCATTAATTGAACAAATAGTTGACATAGTTTTGTATGGATTTTATTCTCAAATGCATAGTTCCATACACATTAAGCATGATCTTAAACTATTCTTTTTGACATTTTACCTTCCATATGTTCTATTATTTTTCATCTATTTCAACCAACATATTTTGGTGTTTATCTTATTATCCTTGGAGGTGCAGGTGCAAGATCTATATTTTGTATTAAATTGGGTGGTGTTAACACTCCAACCATAATATAGACATTAGAGGGTTGAGTATCTAAATTAAGGGTTATAGCCATTTTTTTTCCTCTTCATTAGGAGACACAAAATTTGAGGTCCTTATTTGATGTTGATTATCATCATACTCAAAATTATCATTATGAATGGATGTTTCATTATATTATATTTTGTCATATGTTTCATCATTTATTACAAATTCATTGCTTACATGCTCTGCGTTTTGAATCTCATCTTGAAATAAAGATTGACTCAGTTTTCTTATATCATTTGAAGACATATGTAAACTAAATTCTACAGAATTAGGCATGTTATTTTCATTAGAAGTAGTACCTAGTGTAGAAAAAGAACCTTCACCTTGCCTAGAATCTCTTATGGATGCCCTCTTATCTGCTTGTCTTTTTATTTTTTTCTCCTTTTCTTCAATTTCCTCATTTATTAGCTCATTGATTGATCTTTTGAGATGAATTCCCAGCCCCATTATTTATATTTTCCAAAATAAGATAATTGTAGATTTAAATTTGAAGAATTCTTAGTGATTCAAACAAAAGAAATGAATAATTCATCAAATTTGCATAATTTCAATAGATAAACTAGTGTGTAATTTGGAAAGAATAAAACAAATTACTTGTTTTCATGGTAAATGTAAAAGGAATTCATGAATCACAAAGGGTATGCATGCTTTCAAAAGCATGCACACCCTTTGGGATACATGTATCAATGGAAAAATGTATTTTTTGGTCTATTAGTGGTTGTGAAAAAGGAATATGCCCTATGCAAAGAAAAAACAACATTTGCATAGGGTATATGCCCTTTGCATATTTACAATTTTTTCCCCACTTTCCCTCCAATTTTGCCTCAATTTTAGGCCTTAGGATCTCAAAACTGGCCAAACTTTATCATGGACCAATGAAATAATTTTATAAGAAATTTAGGGTTTTTTTTCTTTTTTTATCAACACATATGATCAGACAACTATTATTATTTAATTTAAAAATTATATGGGTCTGTAGAGTGGAAAGCATAGTTTTCAAATATATACATTTTTTTAATGTTAGAATATTATTTAATTTATACGTAACATACCTCGTTATAGTCTATATACATATAATCACAATTTATCTTATAACTTTTTGAATATTAATTGAACATTTATAATACTTATATCTCAACAATCTACACATTGTCAACTATGCTTTAAAAAAATTATTATACACTTACAGTTTTGATTTTCCAGCTATCTTGACTTATATATATATATATATATATATATATAATAAAAAATATTATCAATAATATTAGACATTTCACCTATCCATATATGAAGTTTCGTACAAAAATTTATTTGTTTACTAGAAAAAATGTGTTTCTACACATGTAATATATTTATATTTTCATATAAAATGACCAAAATATTATCATAAATGCATCTATTTTGAATAGTTTTATCATCTAGGTATTGGAAAAATATATATAATTAGACACTATATTCAAAATTCTAGAATTCATTTTTTTGTCATTGTCAAATTTCTTTTTAAAGTGTCTCTAAAATTCCCTCCAAGTTCAACTATTGTTATTTTTATAAAAAAATAAAGTGTCACTTTATACCCCCCCACCTTTTATCTTCTATTGTCTTGTATATACCCCACTAGTCCACTAACACAACCTAAAGCATCATAGCCAGTCACCCAAATCACAAATCAAGTAACACTTGATGTGGTGAAAGAAATTATTGGTATGGGAAAGGCTACTAAAGAATGGTCAAAGGAGCACATCTCTAAAGGTAATAAGATTATTAATATAATAATGGACCATTATGCAGTTATGAGAGAAAGAAGGGTCATATTGAGAGAACTGGTTAACAAATATGAGGGAAAAATAGAAAGTTAAAATCTTTATTATCCCAAATTGATAGTTATAAAATAGATTGACATAAATATCCTACTTACAAAAAACATATTGAAAAATGATGGGGATCAAGAGGAATTAGACAAAGCTACACAATTCAGGATAAAGTTACTCAAAGATGCTACATATAAGGTTAAAGTTGCCCATGACAAGGTCATTAACATGTTGTACGACATAGAGGAATTATTGAGTAAATTTTCATGTAGACCAACAAATTATGAAGATAAACTCCTTTCAGTAGAAGAGTTTCAGAGTAAATTCAAAGAAGTGGTAGAAAATGAATTTGCCAATGATAAAGTCTTTACCTTGAGCTCTGTCCACCACTACATCAAATATCATAACATGTTGGATAATATGGGTAATGATATGCAATAAATTAGGACTTTGAGGAGAGAAATTTTTGGCACATCAACAGATTATGAGATTACCAATATCTACTCTTTTGGAAAAGATGAAGAGGGAATCCACGACATTTTCAAGGATTTTGATGCATATGTTCAAAAATTATATGCCGAGAAAGATAAAGAGCCATGTGTATTTTACACTTTCTATTTTGATAGGTTAGAAATGATAACAAGTAGACTTGTAAATTACACTTTTGATTTTGACAAAGTTATAATTGCTTAAGTTGTAAAAGCACATATTTGAAATTGCAATTCCAATTTTGACAAAGTGGTATGAATTTCAAGTTGTAAAAGACTTACTTGAAAATTTCAACTTAGGGTTTTGAAAAAATAACTTAAGTTATTCCTAAGTTATCTTTTGTTCAATAAATGAGTTCCAATTTGGCACCCCATTTTCATGAGAAGCTATTGCAGTTATATGAAGGGGAAATAAAGGCATTGCATGAAGTTTTATCAAGTATATCCATGTCACACCAAGTTGAGGATCATGCCTAGCTCTTATATGCTCTCTTCTAAACTATTTTACCAAGTCAAAGACACAGCAAATAGAAGATCATGCCTCTTTTTACATGAAGTTCTAGATTTACATGATTATTTTATTGGGCATTAGAGTTTCTAATAACTACATCTCATTTATGAGATCATTTATATAAATATGGGTAAGGCCCCATAGCCCAATCTATCTTTTTGTTGCTAGTAATATTATTCTGCATTTTGAATGTATTTTCTACAAGTTGTAATCTAGAGAATGAAAAATAATTGAATATTTATCTATTTTGTATGAGAAATCCCTGTGTATACAAGTTATTTGAATATTTTTGAAAGTGTTAATTCTTAATTTAGTCACAAAATTTCATTTGTGGTATTCTATACCATTTTGGAATATTGTTTGATTAAAATAAAAGAATCTTTTCCCTTCTATGAAAAATAACAAGAATAGTGCCTCTGATTTCCCATTTGCATGAGTTTTTGCTCAAAAAAATTTCCATCTATTTTATATTATATTGTGTTCATTCATGAAAGAATTAAAATCTATTATAAAATAATTTGGTGTAATCACCATTTTTAATTTTACAAATTTCATTTTAAAACTCTTTTCCCTAGTCAAACCCTAGCTTAGGAGTAAGAACACTAAAGGAGCGAAATTTCTATAAAATTAGTATTTTATCAATTAAAATAGATTTATTGAAAGGAAGTCAGCCTTCTATAAAATTTCACATCAATTCTCTAAGATCCTACAACTTGGAGGTGTTCCTATTGTATCATTAGTTTTTGCACATCAAACTACTACATCAAGAAATGTGTGCAAAATCTATGTGACAATAGTGTTTGGCATGCCTGATGAGACCCACAAATTACAAAGAGATTGGTGTTATTCTTAGTGAGCATTGTACAAGCTTCATAAAAATTTAAAAATCACGTGATTTTTTAGAATTATCATTTCCTTTTAAAATAGATCAAAATCATTAGTCCCTTGCCCTAGAGTATATCCTGTAATTTTATTTGCATCTCCTCCAAGCACTCCTATCAATTTCATACCTCTCATAATGGCTATAAATCTAAATTTCATAGATTTCAATGGAGGCATCACACTCCAGTTGGCCAACTATGATTACATACTTACCTTAGCTTTGAAAATCCTACCATATTTTTTGGTGAAACTTCCACCACTCCTATGGAACACATACAAGATATTGTTAATCTATCCTCAGTCCAGAATGTGGTACAAGACAATGTTCTAATCATATTCATAGTCTCTTCTTTCAAAGGTAAAGCCTTATAATAGTACATAGGTCTTGTTCCTAACTTCATCCAAGTTTGGGATGACTTAGAAACTGTACTATGTAATCAATTTGAAGATAAGAGTGACCACCTTTCCCTAGTTGAATAGTTAACTACTATTTAATGGGTTTCTCTTGAGCACATGACTGACTTTAATTTCCATTTCCATAAGACATGGAATATAATTACAATATCATTTAATCTAACTCTAAATAATGCTTTCTTGTATTACTTAAGAGCCCTAAATAGTGATATAGCTATTATGATTTAGTCAATGGGTGGCACCACACTTCCTAATGCCTATGAAATTACTACTACCCTATGTTGCCTACCACAAAGGAATTTTTTTAGATGTAAAAACACTGTCAAAATAAAAAATTAACAAAATCCTATGCAAAAAATGACTCAAAGAGATGATTGGAGAATATACAAAAAATGGGTTTATTGAAAAGGGCTCAGAAACTTGCAATCAAATGCATCTCATAGTTCTAAATCCAAACTCTGCAACCTTTTCTAACATGTTCCCAGTTAATGCCAAATTTAAAAATAAGACATCATGGAAATCTAAGTTTCTACTTGAAGGGATTTCAAAGTGGAGTTCATTACAAATTGTTGTTCAATACTTTATTTTTTGTTTAAATTTATGTTTTAAACCCCAAGATTTTGCTTTGATGTGCATATATAAATTCTTTGAAGAAATTTTTTATAGGCTTCAAAATCTAATTTTGTTTGTTTAATTTTATTTTTCCTTTCCTCTTGAGTGATCATTGTACTATGAAAATCAATCCTCCTTTTTCCTTAATGGTTTTTTAAGTCTCTTTGGATTTTAATTATATCATTTTAAGGATTTTATTCACCTTGTTAGTCCCTCCCTATAGCTTATTATAATAATTACTTGAACAAATAATTTTTTTTACTCTAGCCAATAAAAATATTTGACAAGACATAACACATTGACATGAATAAATGGAGAAATTGTGATTTCATCTCACATTTATAGTGATGTTAAAATTTAACCTCCAATTCTCAAAGAATATTCTATTTAGATCAATTTATTAATTAAAAATTCATTTAAAAAAGTGATTAATATGATAATATTTATTTTCTCACTAAAATTCTAATAATGAGTAGAAGCATTTATTTGATATATAAAATTATTATTATCTTATTTTTTCTACACTAAAAATTATTGTCCAATATTTATGGATAGAAAAAATATTGATTTAACACTTGTCTAATTTAAAAAGATTTTATTTATTATACTAATTATATTTTATTAGATTTATTGGAGAGAAAATATTTAATATATCAAATTTTATTAGTAAATTTTTTTTCTTTTTAAATACTTGAAATAATTAAATACCATCTCTTATAAAAACTTATATATATATATATATATATATATATATATATATATATATATATATATATATATATATATATATATATATATAATTTTGATAATTATTCTCTAACCACTATATAACTTCTTAAGAGGGTACCATATGATCCTCTATCATTCCTTATTATTAAACATGTATAAAATTTATATATAACTAATACAAAACTATTCTAAAATAATTATATGTAGGTCTACATACTATCATCCAAGTGTCCAATATCTTTAAATATAGCTTCTCTATGTTTCAACAACTATTGCAATCATTTTCAAATATGATTATTATTGTCACATTTAGTTCAATACATGTTGAGTAGTCTGAGATATCATAATTAGGGTTTGATCATAGAGAAATCATTGCTTATTTTCTCTTGTAAGAATAGAGGAGATCATAATGGACTAAGTTGACCTCAATCACCCTCTTGATGATTGATTGTTTCCTATGTATCTAATACTTCAATGAGATAATTCAAGCCCACATAATTTTCCTACCTAGAGTGAATGTAAAATTGTGTTTCTTTGATTATATGTATACAATTAGAAGATCACTAATAAAAGAGGGGGTGTTTTGAGACAAAACATAGAGACAATTTATAATCTCATCTCTAAATTATAATTATCTCTAATTTCCCACTTTTAATTTTTTTAAATAAAAAGATAAGAAATTTTGGGGGGAATAATTAGGTTTTTTTAGGGGGCATAATTAGTGAGAAGGAAAAACTACACTTCTCTATCATTGGTTACCATGACACCACTACTGATATTGATCACTGCAAGCATCTTCTACAAGTTGTATTTGCACCTTAATGTTCATATAATCTGGTCTTTCCTCCATGTGATTTACAGATTTTACCACATGTGATTATTTTTTCCAATGTTTATTTATTTATCTTTACATTTTACATGCTCTATATTGACCAGTGCATAGAGAAGTTCTTATTCCCCTTTCACCATGACCATCATTTCATGTAAATCATCTTATTAAGGTGTGAATTCCTTTTCATCTATCTTATAACCATTTAAAATTACCATTGTAGCTGTCACAGAGGTTTCACACACAAAATATATAAATCATAGAATGAGACTATCTCTATCTCTATCTTTATCTCCTTCAGTATGATTGGGACCTTTGTTTGCAAGCCTCATTATTTTGTATCCTTCCAAACCCCTAAATATATAAGCTACCTCCCTTTGAGTACAGTTTGTGGGCAATCCCTTCACAAACAAGGTATTCAACACATCCACAAGAAGATGAATAGGTGGTTGAATATTTTAGTTATCATTCAATCTGCACTCACCACTTACTCCGCTCTTGTTAGTTTATTTTCTCTACTTGGTATTGCTATCTAGTAGGGTGGCCTTCCCTAATAAAGCCTACGGTTCCTTGCCGTTAGAATCTTCCCCAGATAGATGAGAGATAGATGCCCAACCTGCAATATTTGATCACAATGTTAGAGTTTTTAATATATAAACACCATGCATGATAATGGCATACAAATTTGGACCTAACAAGCTGAGAGATAGATGTTCCTTAGGTTCAAGAGAAGGCAAACTAATTAGTGACCACATGGGATAGACAAGATGTTGTGATACAAGTTTAGATGACCATATAGCTTATGTCAAATGGGAGGATTGGAAATTTTTGTTAGATTTATTACCTATAGGATTAGGATCCATAAGAATCTATATAGGGTATGGTCTTTCTTAACACATAGGTCGAGACCCCTGATCTATATAAAAATAAAAAGAGGCCCTATCTTATATGAATACCATATAACTATCCCATCCGTATCCATGTCCAATATTAATAAAACAAAGAGAAGTGGAAAATGAGTTTTATGTTTCCCAACTCTAATATGTGTGTATATGCATATGATGGAACCCCATTTCCATAACCAGTTTCAAAACCCATAATTGTGTATGAAGGTTTTGGGTCTTGTGTTGACTACCAAGTCAAAACCCTTTGTGTGGGAAATATAACATTAGGATTAGCATTGGTAAATCCTCTATTTTGAATTAGGTTTTTCAAATCCCAATGAGATCGCCATCTAGTTTATCTAGTGTCAAAGTATTGCAATATCTTTCACCATTCTCCATGGAAACCCAAAAAAGCATAATGATTTCCAAATCATGAGTCCACCACAATAACGAGACATGTTGTATTTTTATCCAATTCATCTAAAAATATATTTTATATATTTTTAACTTCTACATAAATTGTATAAAAATATCTCAACCCCTCCCCTAATTTGTTTTCAAGTCATAAACTACTAAAATTCACCCTCAATATACTAGTATTCATAGGATTCAAATTTATAATGGTTTTATTTGGAATAGGCAACAATGGGGTTTTTTGGCATCTTCAAAGTAATATATATTATTATATATTTTACATGAATCAAGTATAAAATTAGAAGATGAAATATAATTTCAATGTAAAGGTTATTTTAACCTTGCACACTTTGTAAACCAACTTATTTTATTCTGCAATAGTCAATAAATAAATAAATGCAAATGACAACTGAAATTTCTACAAAACATTAATACAATCATAAGAATTTTAGGACAAGTTACTAAAACATAACAAATTAAAGAGCACATACAATTCATAAGGTAACTTCTTTCCATAGGAAGGAGCCATCATACTGTTCAAGTTCTGCATCTATTGGGTGAATATCTTACTCCCACAAAACCTAGACTCTTTTCTATGTATTCTAAGATAAAATTGATTTAACTTATTGTCATATTGCTCTTGATTTTATGCTAAACATGGTCTTTCCCTAACTCCTTTAGTCAAATAATCATGCAAGTAATTGGTAGATATATGGACAATTGACTGTATAGAACATGATTTACTATTTCTAGGTTGGGTGTAATCTCTTGGCAATAGAGTGCCTATATTTCCAAAATAATTGGATTTGCATAATTTCATACTAATCCCATCTACATAATAGTTATGTAGAGGGTATAGAGTATACAACAAAAAAATGAATAAATGGCATATTTCATAATCCATCATGAAATTTATAATGCAACAATAAGTTGGATAAATATTCATGCCTATTCAAAGAGATAATTGATGGTTTTAGCCATCTCATTACCCTTTCTGATACTGTTTATCTCCCTTGACATAGCTACTAGTATAAGTTTATGAATCAGTGCATTAGCCTATTGAATTACAATATATATAATTAGATAAAGAAGACCTAAAACACATGCAATGCATGTATATATGGATTCTTATTTATTAATAGGATCAATTGAAAGACCCACTTCTACCCTCCCCAAATTGTACGTATCAAAACCAAGTGTTGATTATTAATTTAAAAAAGTGAGAGTAATCTAGGTTATGACTAGAACTTAGTTCAAAAAGCTAAATTAGAGAAACATATTGAAATTTATAAATCACTTCTTTAATTATCAATATCAAGCCCCTAAAGTGTTTTATTGAAGGAGGAAACTAAACTATAGGTGTGGATTTTTGAACAGTCTATAAAAATTTTAAATGATACAAACACAAAAAAATTTGATTAAATATTGAAACAAAATTTTATTCATTATCTCTAAGAAGAGATTTAGAACTTTACAAGCTTTATCTCCTAATCATGAAACTCATTTATGTAAAAACCATTTGAATAGGAACTAAACAGACAACAATGAGAAGATGGGATTGTTTACCTTCTAAAAGTTACCAAAGAGGTGATTCCATGTACTCAATGGCTATGTTAAGTGGTCTTAATGTGTATAGTAGTCTCTATTTTTGGCTGGATTTGATATTGATATTTTTTCCTCAAAAATATCAAAATATCAAGTACCCTAAGGGAGACCCCCTATTTTTTCAAAAAAATACCTTGAATTGACCTAAAACACACTTTTCCTTTGTATTACATAATCTAGAACTCTATCTACAATTTCTAATTTTTAAAATTGCAAATTACTTCCTGAGCTTCAGGTCTCATGATGTATTAACCAATAGAATCTAGAGTTATGATTGCAAATTATAATTTAAAAAATTAAAAATTGAAGCCCATGCTTTGGATCCTAAAATGCATTAACTGATGGAATCCAAAAACCCATTTGAAATTCGTAATTTTCTAGATTTTGAAATGCACTAACTAGTAGAATCTAGAAACCCATTTGTAATTTGCAATTTTGTAAAATTGCAAATTAAAAGAGTTCTAGATCTCATAAACCAAACACCCTTTTGAATTCAAAACTCAAACTGCAATTTGTAAATTACAAAATTACAAATTGTAGATAGAGTTACACTTCCCATGAACCATTGTATCTAGAATCCAAAATCCAAAGAGCAATTTAAAATTTTCAAAATTGTAAATTATAATCTAGGTTTTGTTTCTTACCAATAACTAGGCTCATGGAATCCATTACTCCAAATGTAATTTGCAATTTTGTAAAACTTCAAATTACAGTCTCATTTTTGCCTTCCCATTTACAAAGAGGTCAACTTATCTCAACCCATAAAATTCAGAGGTCAATGTACAATTAAAATTTTTGTAAAATTGTAAAATTATTTATTGACTCTCAGATTCTACAAACTACCTCCATGAGGCATTAATTACAAAAAGATTCAATATATATAATGGAAATTAAGGGTTTTTAATTCATTATTAACTTTCAAAATAAAATTTTTGATTTCTAATAGCATTGCAAACCATGACCTTTCATTAGCAGCCTCGAGGCACGCTCTAAGCCACATATGCAAGAAACATTATGAAAACCTTTTCCACCCCTACACAGTATTCTATTGAAACTTCTATGTTTCCTTAAGAAATTTTTTCTTCAATCAAATAATTTGAGTTTATTTCATTTCTACAAAAAAATTATTTTGATTTATTAGGGTTTCTATTGCTTAAAGCATTGTTTAAGATTTCTTAGGGTTTTTGTGTTGTGGTCATAGTAGGGTCTGTTATAGGTTACATTTTCCAAGGTTTCCAAATAGATAAAATCTTAGGAGTTTCCCCCAAGATTTTGTATTCAAACCTAGGGTTTTTACAAATTCAAAACCAACAAATATACTATTGTATATTCCTAATAACCATAGAATATTACATAAAATATTCCTTCAAGTCCCCATAAACTTTGGACTTACTTAGAGCACCTCTCATTCTCACATGTTTTCACCCTATGAACAACAACTCCTAAACCCATGGACATTCCTATTATTTCAAACACCCCCCATCTCCATGGGATTCTCCATTACTTCAAGCACCTCCCATTTCCACAAGATTTCAACCTACTTAGAACACCTCCTCATCTCTACCAGAGGTCTGACCTACATTTTACACCTCCAATCTCCACCAAAGATTTCAACCTATTTTATATCACCATTTTCCTATGAAGTTTCCACCTGCTTAGAGTACCTCCAATCTCAATTAGAGATTATACTTGCTTCTAGCAACTAAAAATCTCATCAGCTCTTGTAGTTGATTTTCACTAAGTATTCTCTCTAAAATTCATGTCTGGGAAAGAGATGAAACTCAAATCAAAAGGCCTTGGGTTAATTCTCAACCTAGAATCCAACACTACTAACATCACTAATACAGACCTAGGTTACATTAACCTAGGGGACTGCTGGACCAAAAAAATGTAGAGTTCAAGAATGACTAGATCAAGAGTATCTATGACTCTATATTTCCACAAGTAGAATATTTTCCACTAACGGTCCAAACCCCTAAGCCAATGTTGACACTAGAAAAAAACTACAATTTTATCAAAAGAGATGTCCTAAACAACAAAGGGGAAATGATTTTAAATCTAGACCCAAATTTCATTGATTCAGTGTTTGTGATCCCAAACTTTGATATTTATCTTGACATAACTCCAAAAACATCCCAGCAATTCTTTTAATAAAACAAAGAGGGATGTTAGAGAATGATAAATAAATAATTGCTTAAGACCCTGAAGGCTACCTTTACTAGATTACCAAAGACATTGGAAATAATTGATTTCAAAGATGAGTTTGGAGACATAATAATATTGTTGCACAGGATCACTAGTAGTCCTAATGCAAAAAGCTTCTAGGAGTGGATGTATTAGTATATTTAGGTCATTTTACAAAACACACAATACATCCACTAGGTATAACTCATTAATAATTCCCTCCATAAGCAGTTGATGGAGGTACAAACCACACAAAATTTTTACATGACCTACTTAGTGTACATAATGGCCAAAGGGAAAACTTTCCCAAGGCTCAACATAGTAGTTGGTGAGGCAAGTAGAGTGTATAACTATTATGCTAACTCACTTTGGAGGCCAATAGGAAACACTTTAGGAGGGCTAATGATGAATTCATCTATTGCATCATAATAATATATGATAAAGAGTTGGGGAGAAAGAGATTCTCAAATGTATCTACTATAGAAATCACCTGATGGGGCTCATACTTTATCCAATTCCCCACCTATTACTATATCAAAGTATGCGGATTTAGTGGATACCATTACACATGCCCAAGATATGTTAGTGATAAGTGGTCATTAATGGATTTAGTAAGACAACTTGTTGAAACTCATAATCTTATATCCATCAAATACAAGTCAAAAATTAATTTTATAATTAGTATAGGTAGATACACATGCCCCTCCTTACTCAAATCCAAGAGTGTTGAGGCATAAATGACATAGATGACACTAATGGATTTGGAGGCAAGACTATACTATGATGTTTATGGTAACATGACCATCACATTAGGAATTTATACATATTCCCATGTTCCATACTTTAAAGGTTATTGGGAGGATTTAGATGATGAAGATAAAGTTAGATTCAAGGACCACTCTAGAACAACCTTGGATTAGGTTAAAGATTTTGATTTGGCACTAATCCCTGAGGACTTGGTGGATGATGAGTCCCTAGTGGAAAATAAATAATATGAACATATTATTACTCAACCCCTTCTAGCATTAAGGTGGTTAGTCCATGAATCTTTCTCTTTGATAGATAAAACTACACATGTAATCAGTAAAACATTAAATTGGATCATAAGGAAAGGGGTCCAAGTAACCAAATATATAATGAGTATTATGGAAAAGCTATTAAAGCTCCAAGAATAATTAATTCCTCCATCAGTAGAGGGTTCTAGTGGCACAATAGGATAACAATTAGAGAGGCCAATGATCTCTCATAAGAAAAAGAAAAAATCTAAGGCCAAGAAGGGTCAATCCAACAAATATGGAGTAGCAATAGATTAATCAATCATCATCTTATCTAAGGACACAGTTGTAGTTAAAGCATCTATAACTTCAACCCCCATATTAGTCATAGTGACAACTCCTGTTATTATAGTACATCCTAAAATTATATTTGTTGTTCATGTAATTTATGATCATGACATGCCTTATGAATTAGTGTTCAAATAAGTCTTAAAATAATTAATTCACCATTGATGAATACAAAATGCATTTCCACTGCAAAAGGTGTTTTGTTTATTATTTTTGAATATCTCTGCACATTCACTCATATAGCCATAACTCAACTATCCCCCGCATGCCAAGGTTATATCAAATCCCTTGCAATAACCTTCATAATCAACATTGAGGGAATTACAAGGCCCTTCAAGTTATCCCTTAGGATATACCTTGAAATAAAATTTTAATCATATGCATGTTCAAGGTATCTACTAGGATAACCCTTGAAGGTAATACAAAACCCTTCAACGTATCTCTTAGAAGATACCTTGAAGGGAATTGTATTACCTTCAAGGTTACATTAAAAGTATCTCCCAAGAGATACATTTCAAACATGCATAAAGTTACCCTTGAAGGTATTACAAGGCCCTTCAAGGTATCTCTTAGGAGATACTTTGAAAAAAATTCCAATCATGTACATGTTCAAGGTAAATACTAGGAGACCCCTCAAAGGTATTACAAGGCCCTTCAAGGTATCTCCTAAGATGTACCTTGAAACAAAATTCCAATCATATACATGTTCAATGTTTCTCCTAAGAGAACCCTGAAAGTACATTTTACTACCTTCAAGTGTGCCTTGAAGGTATCACTTAGGTGATACCTTTCAAATATGTATAAGGGTACCCTTGAAGGTATTACAATGTATTTCAAGGTATATCCCAAATTCTAAATTATCTTAATAAGATATTATTCCATAAATAGTCACTGAGATAAGATATATCATCCCAATGAAATCCAAGCTCCACTGTGCGAAAGACTCATTAGTTACAATCAAATTCAGTGGAATGGATGAATTTTTTCATTTGCCTATGAAGAATTAGCATTGGTGGAATTTCCTCACCACTTGATAGTAATCCAAAAACATAGTTGGCTAGTAATATCCCACAAGCATGATCTTCTTCAGTTCTAAGATTTCATAATTTGCATTCAGGAGTGGTATTTTCCTAAACACATCATCTAACTATTACCCACAAGGGAAAGGGTTGGCCGAATCAACCAATAATAATATCATAAGGTTGATCAAGAGGATGGGTGATGACCAATAGGAGGAGTGGCATATGAATCTCAAAATGACTCTATGGGCTGACCAAATTACTCCCAAAAATATTTTAAAGACATCCCTATATGAACTAGTATATGGGAAAGAAGTGATCATGCCCATTACAATGGAAATTCCTACTCTAAATTTTTTTGAAAATGGTTGTATGTATCATATTAGGAGATAATATTGTATGTATCATATTAGGAGATAATAAGGAATGTAAATCTAAACTTGAATAAAGTGTTTGGGTTCATCATGGACTTACAACAACTGAGTGCATAAGTGAATGCATCTATAGACCAGGTCCTTGCCTTTGTGTCCCCTAAGGTTAAGTATTTGTAGCTCCTCATCCAAAAGTTATATAACACAATGGATGAGACACTCTAGGTAATATGGGTATATGATATAAGGCAATATATGGTGAAGGTGAATGAATTCCTAAGGTACATCATGGTAATATCAAAATTCAAGGCATTTCTAGATGCCTTAGAGAAGGTGGTCCAAGATATGAAGGGGCATATTAAGTAACTGGTCCAGTTGGGACTCCCTTCACCATTCCTTACAAATAACACAATCCTCTCAGAGGACAAGAAAAAATACTTGTTGATCAAAAATAAGAATGACCAAAACATTTGTTTGGCTTTTAGTAAAACACCAAGTGTCTTTGAAGTGGAGACCATTTTGTAGGCTCTTTCCCAACTTGAGTTCTAGATGCAAGTTATAGTGTAAAGCTTAAATGACATCTCCTTCAAGGAGATAATTAATCTAGATATATCCTTTGAAGCTTTGAAAAAGAAAATTTATCCTAAGGAGGAAGAGTGGATACCTTTGAATGCTGCTCTTTAGAAGTTGTAAGTTTGGTGAGCCTCACCCTTTTTGTAGTGTTACTTCGATGGGTCTGTGAAACAAAATTTTTTGGGTTATTCCATCCGTAGGTGGATTCCCCTACAAATCACTAGGAAATTTGGACCATAATCCATGTTTTTAAGTTTTGGTATAATTAGCCTTTCATTATGGACATGATATGTGAGTTTGGTAGGTGGTGTATTGGCCTCCACTTTCTTGGGTTACCCTTCTTCATTTTTGGCTAAGTCTCGGTCCCTTTTTCTGATGACATGCATCATCATGATGATCCTAAATAAAGAAGGGAGTTATTTAAATAAAAGTCACGCCATTGATCGAGGGAAGTGGGCTTCATTTCTAATAATAATTCTAGAGGTAGTTCAGAAGGAGACACACATCATCACAATGCTTCTTACATATCTCTAACATTTGTACATTAAGTTCAATCTATTAGTCTCTGGGTAAATGAGATGGAGATACTTGGCATATTCATGGAGAGTCACTCCCCTGATGAACTTGATATATTTTTCAAGTGTTGAAATGTCATGGTTTGCGTGTGCATGCTACATATCCTAGACTATTAAAAATTGAAGTCTTAAGTTTAATGTCATAGGTTCCCTTGAAGGTATTATAAGTCCCTTCATGGTATCACCTAATACTACCATCAAACCTTTAAGGGTACACATATGCATGTTTAAAATGTATCTCCTAAGAGATACCTTCAAAATTGTGGGTCCATAATAGATATTCAAATCACATACAAGATCCAAAAATATAAGAAGATAATCAATTTCCATAATTTTACTCAAAACCCCCATTGCTCAATATTATGTTGTATGTTAATAACATAAATGGTTGAATATCGACTTAATTAGCTATTTTTATCTACGTGGCTATTCCAATATGATGCATGTTTGAAATGTATCTCCTAAGAGATACTTTCAAAGTAGGATGAAGAAAGAATTAAAGTATGTAGTATATGATATTAAAAGCTATCATTTTTTTGGATTGACATAAACCATGACATTAAAAAAAAATGTTATACATTACCTTTTTAACATTTTAAGGTTTTAACATATCTCCATGCTTATGTTATGGTATAAATATAGTTTTATCTCCTACATATAAGTATAAATTGGATTTATTTTATAAATAACCTGACTAACAACTCTCTCATTTATTTTACCAATGTCTAGGCTAAAAAAACATATGCCAATGGCTTTCCAATGTAAAGACTATGTTTCTCTCATAGATAATAGTAAGGTCATTGGTGAAGGATGAATACACAAAGTGGCAGGTCTAGATATTGTATCTCTAGAACCCATAAATCTCACTTTCACATGCCACAATGAGGAAATACTTACTGAATGTGTAAGTGTCAATGTGACTAAAGATTTTTATTTGACTCTATCACTTTCATTTCCTATAGCTTTTGTGGATAATTTGGGGGATGTAGTTGATAGTTTTAATATAAGGAGCACAAGAACGATGCAACACATCACATAAAAGTTTTCTATAGACAATGACATGGAAAAAAGACAAAATAATTTGAGTTTAATTATGCATATATAATCATTACAACAATAAAACACTTGCTTGGATTTATTTCTTCAATATATCGATGATCCTATCATATTTCAAATTCTAAGAAAAAAATTTCTTTGAAAAATGGTATATTTGTTTCACAAATGTACATCTCTTGGAAATGATGAAAAAATTGCTTTTGGTTATCTTGAAACTGCACAACCAACAAAGACTTTTGGTTGCATTCATAACCCAATGTTTAAAATGAATTGGGAATTTACATAAGGCAAGTTATACAACATTATGAGATTTGTAGTATAGAGGTAACTGAACCATATATCATTAGATGGCCTTTCAACAAAATAGTAGACACTAAGACTAGTATATAAATCAATTTACCATACATGACACCAAAGGAAAAATAAATTGGAAACATTTGGGACATATTGGATAATGAAGTCACCCATTACCTAACATTACTATTGAAAATGCATCTAAAAATATTAACTCGTGCCTACAAATACTTGGGTTGAAAAAGAAATCAGCCAAACACTTCACTCAACCTAGAGTTTGATGAAAGCAAAGATAGTGAGATTTAAATAATGTATGTGGATAAATGTTGCACAAAAAATGTTTTCAGTTAGGATTTTAATTTGAGATTCTAAAATATGCAAGGATAAAGTAGCTTAATTCAACCCCAACAAATAAGAGGCAGCATGTCTTAGATGCCCTTTCTATCAGTTTGTTTAATAAAAATAAAAATAAAACTACCATACAAAGTTTTGTTTGGAAGATTGGATTAAAGAGAATTAGCCTTCTTGACATTCAAAATTATCACAAAAATGAGGAAAAAAATGCATTCCATATAGGGAGATTTTGATAAATTCCACAAAAGAAGATAATGACAACTAAAGATTTGTTGGACCAATGGGTGGATGATTTTGCAGATGTTTCTCCAAGACTAACATGCCAAGTAGATATATATGGATCAAGAGAAAATGTTCAACATCTTCTATCATCTTTCACTCAATAATTTATGAGGGAATATGAGCCAATATCCCAACCAAAATTCAATAACATGTGGATACTAATTTTCATGATGTGACCATTACCATGTTTGATGACTTTGCTAGGTGTAAAACATGCATCTTGTTGACTCAAAAAAATGCTATGGGTACCTCTCTAGAGATCAAGAAGATCATATCGATCAAGAATTCATGATGCACTCAAATAAAATGCCTTTTTCAAGATAAATGTATTACACACATAAGCAAATGTCAAATCAATACCTTGAAGAATGCCTCAGTGTCATTCATGACAAGGTAGAATGTCAAAAAAAAATTGTACCAAGGATAGTGACAAAAATAAAATTAGTTTTCGATAGAATATTAGAGTTTTTAATGGCAGGGATTATAACACATGGTCAAGGTGTAGGTGGATATGGGCATTTTTTTATATCGTACATTCTTGGAGGGTTTTAATTGAATGAGTGCTTTAAGGATATGGAAACAACAATGCCAGATACTTATGGATATTTACTACATAAACTTGGATCTTCAAAATATCCATTGTATGATGAACTTTTTTCTAACAACTACTACCTTAAATGCAATAAATATAGAGAATAAGCATAATTAATTGGTGTCTTAACGAAAATTCCTTCCAAGCTATACCTTTAACTAGACAACTATTATGGGGATAATAAGAATAGGTTCTTCCGTCCTTAATAACATTTTTAAAATGTCAAACCTTATATAGAAGTAATGCTACATTTACAAATTCATAAAATCAGGTTTTTTTTATAGGTATGTGTTACAATATTTATCTCTCCTTATCTATAAAGGTGTTTTCCTAAACATCAAGGTCATATTTTTCCCTATAGGACATATCCATGAGGACATTGATGACACATTTGAAAACCTATCTAACTATATAAAGAGGAAATATGTATGGATTGTGGCAGAGATGATAGACACTAATAGGATGTGTAAAAATAAAAGAAACTTCATGCCATGTTTGATTGAAGAGGTAGTGGATTTCAAAGTCTATGTTAATAGTTACCAACTGAAGGGAAGAAATGAAATAGTAGGCTTGACAAAAGGTCAATACTTTATTCTATGCATGGTCCAAGGTTAGCCCATTACGCATTGTAAAAACTCTATAAGAGATAGAAATTAGTCCCCCTCAATTACATTATGGGGAAAAAAATAAATGGGGGAGCCAAATGTTCCAGAAGGTAATTTGACAAAAATATATTTTCAAGACTTGAAAAATAGATAAATGTCTCAAGATTCCATTGTTGCAAGAGACTAGATAGAAATTAAAAAAAGAGTAAAAAATAAATTAAATATAACTTGAATAAATATGTACAATAATTCAATGAATTTGGTTTGACCAAAAATAGTAAGTGTAAGGATCTAGAAAATTACTTCCAAAACATCCACAACATAATGAAAGAAAACATTCCCTTTTGAAGTTGAACATACAAGATATTTTTGGCCTATAACTCACTAGAACATACCCCTGTATAGAGATATACATAAAATGGTTCATGATAGTACCCTTGATTTTGGAGTGTCATCTACAGATACATATGTTGGTCTAAGAAGCAAAAGAACAAAAAATGCATTTGATCCAGCTCAAGATGTGTAAATCATAAATATATTATTTGTCAGACTTGATGATTCTATAGGAGTGGACTATATAATATGGGTTGCTAGAGCTAAAAGCATTATTGAGATATTACAAAAAAATGGCGATATAGAATGAAGGGTCAATGTAGCTTAGTTTATCCCAATTCATACAAGGAAAAAAGATACAAAAGAAACATAAATTTATTTGGATTGTTTGGATAAGAAATGGAAGCCAAACTCAACTGACACATATGTACCATCCATACTCATAGATAGTATCATCTACACTTGGAAACCAAATAAAAATTGGAGAGGTCATACATTTGTTCTCACTAATTTTTTAAAAGGCATTATAACAGACTATTTAAATGCATCATCCCACTAGGCACTATATAAAATAGTGATAAAAGGATTGAGAAATTTGAAATGGTGTTTTCTTAATTTTGGAATGATAAATATGAATGTTTCTTTCAAAATTTAGTCTATTTTTTGAGAATGTATAATGTTTTGTTATTTTATCTATTTATATTTATTTCTAGTGGCACTTCAAATTTTGGGTCTTTTAAAATACTCTTTGGCATTTGAGTCTTATATTTTATACTATGAAAATCTAGTATTTTGGTAATTATTCATCTATTTAATAGCATTTGACTGTTAGAACATCCAATTTGCTTTTTTGTGATTTAAATTGGCCTTCAATTTTTGTGTATTCTAAATAGCTAGATCATATTTTTTGAATCATGAAAACCTCCTCAGCTTTTCAATTTTTCAAATTAAACTTCACATTTTACATCCTTCAAAATTGTCTTCGACAAATGGTCTTCGTAATTTACACATAAAAATTTAAAATTTGGATTTTGTGTATTGCAAAATACACTTCAGCATTCTCATGTTTACAAAAAGGTATTTAGGGTTTACGCCTAAGAATGTCTCACTTGCACATCAAGATTTGTTCTTCAGCATTTACGTATCAAAAAGTGGTATTTAGATTTTTAGTTTTTCAAATTACACTTCGTATAATCACCATAGATTATACCATGTAGCATAATCTCGATGACTTGACTATGTGGAAGGATGACCAATCTTTAAAAAAGACTTGAATAATGTGAGCATCTGATATTGCAACATGTGTCACAATATCGATAACTTGACTATGTGGAAGATTATATTATTAATATAATAATAAAACACCCATGATTAACATGTGGCATGTACATATATATGAGCTAAACTTTGATGATTATAAGGATGTTAACTAATTCAAATTAAATAGATAATTCACAATCCAATCAATTGCTGACATGTGGCATCCCAATAATCCTAGGTATTTTAAATCACATATCACCTGAGCACTCGATTGATGTATGAATTGCTTTTTCTTTAAATATAAACTACCAAGTCTTATTATCTATAAATGCATGGTCTGTGACCCAGTTTGAACAACTGCATAAATTTTGATTGTTTTGCACATTTAGATAGACGAGATTTATTTGTAATTTTTTTTCTATTGGAATCTTAGAATGTGTAGGTTTTAGATTCTATTTTTAATTGTTTTGGATTATTTTAAATAAATTATACTTATTATAAATATATCATATAGATGCAATTTATTTGTAATAAGTCCAATTTATTCTTGATGAAGTCCAATTTATTTAAGATAGTTTTCAACTATTAATTATTTATGATCATTTTAAATAATTTGGACTTATTACAAATGTATTATATAGATGTGATTTATTTGTATAAATCTATCTTAATCTTGATACAATGTAATTTATTTTTGATAGTTTTTGAAAATTTGGACTGTTGATAAGTCCATATTATCTAAAATAGTCCTTTAATGATGAAATTAATAATGAAAAAAATCCAATGGAAACAATAAAAAATAAAATTAACAATAACAAAAGTAATAGTGAATATAATGATATAAAAACACCATCTCAACAAATCCCACCATTAGTAACACCTCCAAGGATTTTGCATAGAAAAGATAAGTACTTAATTGAATTTGATGAAAACATATTGAAACCAATTTATAATAAAATGTCTGACTACCATTCAAGAAGACTAGCTAAAAGAATTTGGCATAATTTCTCTGATAAATTAGACTTTGATAGTTTAAAATGTCAATTGTTTGTTTCATTTATGAAATTGATTAAGATGAGATCTATGATGTATACATCAAGACTAAGAACCTTTAACATAGATGATAAAAAAAATGTTGAAAATCTACATGATACATATCATATTATAGGCATGAAAACATGCAATATAGATTATAATGCTTCCCAATGCATAATTTCAACTCGTGCAGTAAGTGGTCAAATAGGGAAAAAAACACTTGATTTCAAAAACTAGCTTATCACTAAATATAAATAGAAAAATAACAATAAAATCAATTGGAATACGTAAGAGACTTAATGACGCCAATACCAATGACCTATGCTCATTCTCTAGTAGACATCCATAAAAGGACAAGGCTATAACCTGTGCTCTCAAAGATTTATTTGCACAATTTTGAAAAGACAATACAAGAGTTTCACCCAATACAAGAGATGTAATAAAAATAAGAGTTGGTTCTCATAACCATGAACCATTTCTATAGCATTTTTTGGATATGACCCAAACACAATTATACTCTAAGTTTTTACAAAACATCTACAAATTTCTATTAATCAAATATATTTTGAGATGGCCAAACCTTTTTATGTAAAATAAAATCACACACACACACCACTTCTTGTTGTAGGCTACATATTGCATATTAAATGCACTATGATGTTTTTTTCCATATACATTGTAATTTGCATAGTGACTAGATTTTACCAAATTTTAACAAGAAATTTCTACCAAAATTATTAAGGGAATTTATTCCAGCAATTTATTTTGAAAGACCAAATGGAGATTTTTTTATAACAAAGCATGTCTGGATGGAAACTACAACATATGTAGTGGATTACCAAAATTTAAAAATTATATCCATGAGTAGAGTACAATTAAAATTGAACATAAATTAGTTATTTTGAGTATATACAAATTTGTGACATATCAAATAAAAGATGGCAAAGAATCTAAAAGGTGTGAGCTTGTTATAAAATAAATACATATTTTAATATTTATGGTCAAATTCAAGGATGAAATTATTTATGAGTATGTAAGACACACACACAGGGTTAAAGAGATGGATGAAAATTTAAATTTAATCAAGGACACATTCTTACTTGGTTATATTGTTTCAATAGTCAACTTTGTTGAGAATTACACATTTAAACCACAAATGGAAGTTCGGTTACATTATTTCAACTTAATACAGGTTATCATATTCATGCATATAAAATTCATGCATGCTCCTAATATCATAGAGTAAGATCAAAAAATATTAATGGAGTACCATTTATATGTTAGTGATGATCAATCACATTATATAAAGTATATGTAAGGTTGTTGTGAGATGTTCTATGAAAAGTTGATTGAGAAGAAATTGTCTATTCATTACAATAAGTTGTATTTCATCATTTATTATTATAGTGTGTGCCACATATTCATCTCCAAGGTTTCATAGATGTTCTCTAGGCTATAATTTTATCTAGGCTTCAACATGCATGTGAGGGTTTTTTTGGTTCGTGTAAACAATTTATGGTTTTCATTTTACATATGTCTAATGTTACTGTAAAAAACTGCAAATTTATTATATTGGTAAGGGAAATCTTGAGACTAGAATGGGTACTCTGTCTCTCAAGTAGACATGATCAGAGGCATAAAAAATGGTCTTAAATTTTATTTACCACCCTAATATGTTGCCAATGCTAGTTTTTAGCTGAAGCATTAAAGGTGGAGATCTCATATAGTCATTTGAACTTTGACAACATTTATTGTTAGTGTTTCTAAGCTATTAAATAGTTATGAAACATACATTTAGGTGGATTTAGAAGCCATGGTCTTGGGATCACATGTAATTTATCTATTTATATGTGTTTGAAGCAATGGATTTATATGTGGATGTCTAAGAGGTGGAAATGTTATTTGGAAGACAAGAACTTGTCTCTTCATTATAAAAAAACTACATTTTAGGATTGACTACTTCAATATGTATCACATATTCATCACTAAGGTTCCATATTTTGACATGCATTTTGGCATGAATAAATCTTCTAGGCTCATCTCAAAACTCACCTCTCTTGAAATGATATTCATTGGAATCTCCCCAAAGTTTATACCACCTGGTTTAGGTGAGGTGCACTAATCTTCACTTGGTGGCCCATTGTAACCATTCCATTTTAAGGGGCCTATGTTAGTATACCTACTCCAAACTTCAAAATTTGTTTAAATAAGTTTTGGGTACTTGAATAATGTAAAATGTGATTCAATTTTATTATTTTATTTGATTAAGTTTTGTGTAGATTCTGAAAATAGATAAACAAGCATTCATTTAGGTGTTTCCAATTGTAAAATCAACATGTGTAGGGTTTTGTTAAATGTATTTATAGTTGATTTATAGTGTGTTCATTCCATTATGTTTAGCATTCAATAGTGAAATAATGACACTGGATAAATTGATAACAATCAAGATAAATGACAAAAACATATTGCATATAAACCCTAGCTTAACAATTGATTAAAAATGAACAAAAGAGAAGGGGAAGGGAAAGAAAATAAAATCTTGTGCTATACAAAGTGAATTTAAAGTCATCGATTGAATACAACATCCATTAATTAATCCCTTGTGTGACCAACTAATCTAAAATAACCATGAGAATGATAGAAGCATCTGAGGGGAATAAGAGTAGGAAGAAAATAAATAACCACTATTTACATGTGCAAATCACCAATAAACTTCCATAATCTTCTTTGAATCACCATTTTCATGTTGATAACAATGTTTGAGTTGATTACAATTGATTGCACCTAAAATCCACTGGAATAATGGTAGGAAAATGAGTTTGAGGGAGAGATTACACTGTGAAAGCTAAAAAATGCATGATGATAGAGAGAATATACTCACTAAAAGCTTTTATTAGCTTACCTTTTAGTCTCTTTACTGATGATAGAAATAATCTTTATAGGTGGTCCCTAATTTCTCAAAAACTCTTTTTTGTACACAAGATATTGCTTTCCATTATTTAATATATCAAAGAAATTGCTAACCAAGGCCCTATAATAAATTAGAATATAAGCTCTTCCACCAAAAAATTTTGACCCAAACATAATGTTGTGTAGACATTCTTTATGGACTATGTAGCACCTTAGTCTTATACATTTAGAAAACTCAAACCTTTATTGTTAATCTCAGTTATAGACCTTTTCCACTTTTATAAGTCTTGTATCTGCTCTATGTTTTTCCCCTTGGCCTATCTCTTGGTCCTACTAGTCTTATGTTGACGACCTAAATCTTTGATCTTTCTTAGAATGCTTAAAACTTGCTTGTTTTCCACCTTTGCAAGTTCTGAGTTTATACCTACTTTCTTATTCCTTGGACACTAGTGTCCTAAACAAATATCTACACCAATGTAGATGTCCTAATTCAATGCAAGTGTCTAGTTTCATAAATTCATCTAATTTGAAAATGAAACATATCCTAATGGTTAGCCTAAGTGCTTTAATGTGAGTTACTTATGCAAAGAGATTGATATAAATACAAGATCAACTTTAATTCATTCCTCACCTACAAAACATAGAAAATACCTAAGGCAACTTATCAAATCATTTTATCAAGCACTCAATACAACATAGCTTCCTTATTTACTCTTATTTTAATATTAGTCATAGGGACAACACATACATAAATTTTAAGTACTGAAGGATTAGTCCAAGATCTATATTTTTCAAGTTACAAGCTAGGCCACTATTGTACTTACTTTCCACATATTACATGATTTGCATAGAAGCCAACATGTAGAGGAGAACTACATCAATCTTTGGCCCTTTTCAAAGTAAGATATGTATAAATGCTCATTGATAGAGAGGTTTTTAGGTTCAACTTGACACTATGTACCCACTAACCTATATTTCCCCAAGGTGAATAAAAAGATGAATAATTAGGGTTTTATAATTTCATGAGGAGTGACAATGCATGACCAACATCTAAATACACCAGGGCAAAGGTAAAGATAAATATAGAAGCATATAGATTGTCACATCCTTTTCTAGTAGGTATTCCGTATAAGACACCTACATCAGGTTCATACATTAACACCTATGTAAGTGTCCCACGCTGATGCTAGTGTCTAGGGCTCTAAAGGCACTCAAATAAAAATTTGGTGACTATTCTAAAACCTTCTTCTAGTCTGCTTCTTGCATGTTCTAGATCTAGAACTATGTTAGCATCATAACTAGCTAAGTATATTACTTTTTTGTCATTTCTATATATAGCATAGTTGTACTTAATATTTTTAGCTTATCTCAATTTGATGAATTCAGTATATGTTATATCAAGTTTATCATATAATTGGCATATTATAGAGATATTTTATCACCCTTGTACTTTAGGCTATCTATCTCCTTTAATCCTAAAAAATGCTAATCTATAATTTTTAAGGTTAAACATTTGGTGAACATGACCTATGTGTCTTTTCATACAACCACAAGTGTGTTTTAACAAAAAATCTAATTTTTATTTATTTATATAATTTGCTAAAATTTGTTTCTCCCTAGAATACATCAACAAAATGGATTATTCCCTAGATTTTGTCTCTCTCTCTTATCCTATTCTTATTTATGTATTTATAACATTTCAAATAGACAAAGATGATCCTCTTCCCCCTCCTAACACTAATTAAGGTGATAGTTATCATCCATCTAACCAGGTCCATACTATCACTCCTTCAAAAGATAAGGTAGATGATGTATGTATGCATTTTCAATCTGAGGTACCTAATGTTTATTCTTGTAAATCCCTAAAAGATCAAATCACTAGTATGAGAAAATTAATATAGGAGTTAAAAATCAGATTATAATCCTACAGAATCCTACACATAGTAGAGTTCATTATGTGTTTGCATCCTCATCTACCAATGTTGTGTCAAACAAGGTTTCACATCAAAATAAAAATATAAAACAAAATACATCTAAAATAGGTGGTTCTAAAAGTAACCAAAAGGATATTAAGAGACCAGGTGCAATTCTAAAATATTTTTTTCAAAACAAAGTGATCAAATTACTTCTTATACATCCTATAAATAGATCCGAATACTATTGTGCATATCATAGAATGCAATGGCATCACACAAACCATTATTTATCCCTCAATAAAAGGATACACTGCATAGTTGATAATGGTGATCCTACACTCAACACATCTCACTTGGGAAGATGAAAGTTTCATTATTTAAAAAAATACCAAAAAATATAAAAAAACATTCAAAACTCCAAAAAAAATTGCAACATAAAACATGTTCAATTGGATCCTTGTCATCTATGTGTTAGTTCCATGTTGATGGATGACATGTTAGTTAATGCTACATACACATGTCTGTGTCATACTTCTACTTGAATTTGATACAGGCATAGATAGATACATGATCTTATTCCTATTTTAGATGTTCGGCCTTTCCATTACTCATGTCATATGGACATTAGGGACATTCAAATCTATTATCACCATACACATAGGTTATATCATTATATGGTCATTTCACATTATCATGTTTCAAGCTTATATGAACTTACCCATGATTTTATCTATGATTATATATTTCATAGGGTACTTGATATGTTATGTACTTGATGTTTTTTGCTAACACATTTGATCCATGAGATACTATGATATATTTATGATGGTGTCTTATGCTTTCTTATATGCACTTACATGAGTATATTACCTTGTTATTGTCTTACTTGTTTGAGTATTTGAATATGATCCTTTATTTGTGTCCCTCATGCCTATGTAATCTTTCTTTGACATTTAAATATATGATTGTTTATTTTATGAACATTTGAATATGTAAATCTTGATTTTATGTACATTTTACTAAGTCATGTCCCTTTGATTGTGCGGTATTTGAACATTCCCCTTATTTGTAATCTCTTAATACCATTGTATGTTGATTTGATTTTGATTTCTCTTATGTGTGTGCTTGATTTACATATTGAGATTATACTATTACTATCTAGAAATTTCCATGATCATTATCATTCATATTAGGTCTTCATGTGATCATATTATTTTATGTGCTTCAATATTAAATTTACCTAGACATTTTCTTGTGTATGCTACATGGTTACATTCAAATATTATTCAGTTGTCTTGTCCTTCGAGGTGAGATAACTAATGATTTATATTCTTCCCTTGCCTCAAAAGAGAACATATCATGGGGGAATGTCATAGAAGCATGTTCTCCACACTTATTCAGTATTAGGCACACCCAAATATAATGGGAGCATGTTTTCAAAACATGTCCTCCTCATTAGTACTTATATAAATTTTTAGATTTATTAGGGGGATGTCATATAGGTATGGCTTCCACACATTCACTATATATATATAGTGGGGGCATGCTTTGAAAGCATATTCTTCACACTTAGTATTCAACACATCTAGATTTAGTGAGGGCATGTTTTTGAAATATATCCTCCAAATTAGCACTTATTTCAATTTTAAAATTTCTCCATATATAGTGGGTGCATTCTTTAGAAGCATGTTCTCCATAATTACATAGTTTCTGAATTGGTCAAATCACACAATTATATAATTCAAATTCACAATTGTCTTAAAATTCTATACATTGGTACCATTGTTATACATAATTTTAGCATGAGACATATCTAAGGTGCATATGTTATGAAATGTGCTCCTAATATTATAAAATCTATATCAATTTTAGATTTTAAAACACTCGTAGGGACTATCAACACCCACCATGATAGACTCTTATGGACTGTATTAAGCCAATCTACTATAATAGTTAGTTTTATTTTGGTGTGGTTGAGGTGATTAAATCACTCAATCTTGCCAATTTTTAGGTTAGAATTGATTGTATCATCCAACTTTACCAATTTAATAGTATAAGTTGGCTTTGTTCACTCATGCTTACTAGATTATAAGTATGATTAGGTTACATGATTAAACTAATTTTAATTGTCGAGTGGCAACTCTCCTTTTCTCAAATGTTTGAGGCATGTGCTTTCCAATCTTTGTCTATATCCTTAGATATATGCACTTTCCAAATTCATATATATTTTTATTAATCTTATTTTCAAATCTTTATAGTGATATATATTTCAAATTAAGTTGCAGTGGGCAAGATAATTACATTGATACACATGTGTACTCTTAATCCTTACTCTTTTCATTTCAATCTTTTTAATACTTTTAATTTCATATTATATGTACTTATTATTTATTGTAACATGCTCTTGGTTGTAGGTTAGTTACTAAAAAATCAACAAATTTAGACTCACATAAAGGCAAGGTGTGTTATACACACCTAGCTACACATTTTTCCTACTTTAAACTTGTAATTTCATTACTAGATTAAGGGGGGTGGTAAATGTAGATGATATTTATGGATTATATATCATTTCACTCTTATATACTTGGAAACGGTATACCTTGGTCATTCCTATTAGTTTTGCACCTTTCTCATTTTTGGAAGTTTCACATCTAATCTATCTTGTGACCTTTGGCCTATCTCTCGATCTGACTAGTCTTATATTGATGACCCAGACCTTCTATCTTGTCCAAAATTCTTAATACTTGTTTATATTCCACCTCTATAAGTTCTAAGTATGTCTGTACTTTCTTATTTTTTGGACACTAGTATCTTAGATAGATACCTACGTTGACGTAAGTGTCTTACTCTGATGCAAGTGTTTAGTGCCTTAAAGTCATTTAATTTGCAAATTAAACATATCTTAATGGTTGACCTAAGTGATTTAATGTTACTTTTCTAAAGGGATTGATATAAATACAAGATCAAGCCTCATTAATTCCTCACCTACAAAACCTAGAAAAGATAAGGTAACTTATCAAAGCATTCAGTCAATCACTTGATAAAGTAAGGCTTCTCAATTTTCTATTATTTTCATATCAATAATAAGGAAAATATATACACAAGTCTGAATTAATGAAGGATCAACCCAAGATCTATACTTGCTTTCCACATATTACATGATTCACACACAAGCCAACATATAAGGGAGAACTACATTAGCTTGAGGCCCTATTTAGAGTACATTGGCTATATAGGTACTGGTCATCAATGAAAAGGTCTTTGGGGTTACCTCAACACCGTGTGCCCACTAACCTATTTTTCCTTAAGGTCATTATGAAGATTAAGAATTAGGATTTTCCAATTTCATGAGGAGTGATTTCCATGAACTACATCTGAATGGACCAGATCAAAGACAAAGATAAAACTAGAATCATCTAAGTGGTTGGATCATTTTCTATAATATATTTTGTACAAGATACTTGCACTAGGTTTAGATAATAGTATAAATACAATAATCCCATGATGATGCTAGTATATGTGGCTCCATAAACACTCAAATCAAAATTTAGTGATTGTTCTAGAACCCTATTCTAGTTTGTTTCATATGTGTTTTAGATCTAGCATTGTGTCAACATCAAAACAAACTAAGTACATTACTTCTTTGTCATTTCCATATCAAGCATAGTTTTCCTTATTATTTTTAGCCTATCTAAGTTTAATGAATTCAACATCTGTTATATCCGAGTCTAGAATCTAATTGGTCTAATATATAGATAATTTATCACCCTTGTACCTTAGGATTTATCTATCCCTTTAACCCTTGATAACCCCAATCTAAAAAAATTAGGGTTAAATATGTTGAATGTATTAAAGAACCATTTTTTATTGGGTGATTAGTGAATGAAATTCATCTCTTTGCATATGCTAAAATATGTGTTAGTTTCAATTTAAAAGAACCTATTTTATAGGTGGTAATATTGTGTTCCTCTTCAAGAGCATGGAAGAAAGACCTAGATTATGATTGTCTTCCATTGAAATGTTATAATTATATAAATATTGGACATAAGATAGGGGAATTGTGACTAAATTGAGAATTTCAAAAATAATAAGGATGTATTTATTCTAAAGGAGAAAAAATACATGTGACAATGATGACCCAAGGAAACTCAATTTAATAAATTAAAATATTATTGTTGGAAAAAACATCTGAAAACTTTAATTTGGAAGACAATGGGCATAAGGAGGAATTGGAGGTAAGGGAAGAAAGCATTGAAAAAGAGGAGGTAAATAATATGATATAGGTCGAAAGGAGAAGACAATAATCTTCTACAAATAATAAAAACCATTATTATATGGAAGGGACTAATGATATTATTAATCAAGTTAAAAAGCTTAGATTCGAGGAAGCAGCTACGAAAACCCACAACTTGGATGATAATCCAAAATGGAGCCCTCATAATAATTAATAAATTTCAAAATGATAAAAACAAGGAAATTTTTATTATTAACTCTCTTATTGGTGGGGTGTAATGAGTGGAGAACTTGAGTCCCCATAGAGAATAACACAAGAAAGGGATTAGTGAGACAATATGTAGATCAATGTAAAATATAATGGAATGTGTTTTTGACCCAAATGTTACTAGTAAATAAATTGATCTTATATAACACTAGGGCCAAGTAATATTACCTAAGTGTTAACTATCATACACAAGGTATTGGAGATGTGTCTCATGCTACATATATTTGCTTCAGCAAAAGATGTAATCTTGACCTTGGTAAATTACTTGTTGCCAATGTGAAGATTAATAATCAAAGGCTCTAGATATAATTAATGTTTCTTAAATTCCTCATTTTAAACCATACTTTTAACATTATATTTTATAGATATATCTTTTTTTTTTAACGTCTTTTGTTAGAAACATTTTCTTTAAAATATTTTTTTACTTAGTTTGAGCTTGTTGTCATAACTTTTATTTTAACAATCACTTTTTTTGTAACTTTTCTTTTTGTAATTTTTATAACCTTTATTGTTCTAATATTTATTTTTGAAATTGTTCCCTTTCAATTTATTATTTTAATAACTTCCAATTGCTCCCTTGTTAACATTTATTTTTCAAATTGTTCTTTTTATAATTATATTTTTTATAATATTACTTTTTCATATTTATCCTTTTGTAATATTGTTTGCCCTAATTTTGCCTTATAATCTTTCTCTATAAATTGAACATAATTTACAACATTTTGTGTTATAAATTTACTATTTGTTTCAGTTGCACTTGTTCCTTAGGAGATGTAATCATAATGTGAGTGGGTTGCATGATTGTTTTATCTATTATACGATCACCACTATCAATAATAATACTATTATTATTTTTAAAAACCCAAAAAATATTTGTATGATGCCCATGCATTCTATGATATGTACAATAATATTTTAATCTCCTTAGAGGATGCATAGAAGGTAATGTAATCAACTTATTTCTGGGTATTTATCTTAAAATTTTATTTGAACTCTTAATAGCCTTATTTATGTTTTTAAAATCAATATTTTATATATGCATTGATTTTGAGGCACAAAATAACTAGATGGAGAAGGGGATATATGGTTAAACTATCTTGCTCTAGATTATTTGCATATGCACTCTTATTTTCAAGTGATGTGACCCTTGAGCTAAAATATTGATTTTTCTCTTGCAACTCTTTTTTGAATGTTCTCATATTGACTATTTTATATTGAAGGGCTTAAAAAACAAAAGCCTTAAGAACTTGTGATTGAATATGCATACAAACTTTGTTAAGAGGATGTGTATAAGGTGGATGGGGTTGAGGAAGGACATGTTGGTTACCTTCATTTATCACTATAGGGTGGGTCACCTTACCTTTTGGGATAGCTAAAGTATGGACCTAGTAAGAGGAAAAATAGCAATCATCATCTTGAGGTCTAGAAGGAGGAGCAATGAAATACGTAACTAGCAAAAGCTCTGATTGAATGTTTAAACAATGAAAATTAATCAAGACTTGAGGTTGTAAAGTATACCTTATAACATCTTGAATATATGATTGATCAAGTTTTCCCATGTCATACTTGACTTTAAAAAAAATTACATTAATGGAACTTGTGTCTTAGCACGTGATTTGGTTTGCTTTCAATAAACTTGAAGCAAAAGTGTTCATCTAATATAGCCATTTATTATTTGAAAATAAAGTAATATAAATTTGAAATGTAAGATTTATAAAGAAAGGATATTATAAATAATAACATTTAAAAGATACTGTAAACAATAACATGAAATGAAATGTTATAAACCAAAGTAATTTTTTTCTATGGAGATTAGTAAATTCCCTTGTAAATCAAGGTCCAAATATATTTACTGTTGTGTCATATATCAAATTTGATGTCAAAATAAAATGATTTTAGTGTTAGTGATTAGATCCAAGTTTAAATTCAAGTTCTTTTAGTGTCAAATTTAGATCCAAGGTCAAAATAAATTTATTTTAGTGTCAAGTATCAAAAAATTATCTAAACCCTAGGAAAATTATTTTGAAGCAATGCTCAAATAAAAAGTGGGTTCATCAATATGTTTTATCATTATCTAAAATAATGTGATGATTAACCTTAACTCGAATAAATTTATTAGAATATAATAGAATGTTGTAAATCAACTTACAATAAGCAAAATATAAGTGAAATATTGAAATCAACAAAGTGCAATTGAGTAGAAAAAGACTAGATAAAAATAAAATGGAAAACTTAGTTATTTATTATCTCTGTTTTGATTGCGTGAAAATGAATAATTATCAATACATGTCTATGGAGGCTAATTATTCAAGTATCCAGAAGCTAGAACTAAACTTGGTGAAGGACATGCTCATCTAACTTGGGACATGATCGAATGGACTATTGTCCTATAATGGTCGATATTGACCTCTACTAAAAATTAGGAAACTCAATTCAAAATAATTTACTACAACTTAAATCCACCCTATGTTCTAAGATTTGACCTTTGGATACATGCAGAATACCTACAAATGACTTCTTCAAATTTAAAATTTTAATAGGGTTTACAATGACTAAAACCCTATAAATATAAAAAAGGGGTGAGTGTAATGGGTTGAGCTAATTTCAATCACCCCATGATGGCTAAACATTTCCTACATTCTAATACTCTAAAGAGGGAATTCAAATCCATGTACTTCTCCCATATAGAGTGCTTTTTATAAGTGTGTTTTTTTAACTATATGAATGCATCTATAAATGGCTTGAATACTTGATCATGCTTTACTTTGGATTGGATTAAAAAAAAAGACTTGGTTGAGGATTGATTCAAGTGATTAGAATTAGAACTGGAAAGAATAGAGAAGTTTTGCTCAATGTGTAGTAGTTTAAGTATGATTTTGTATTAAAAATTTTCAGTGGTATAATAATTGACTTTATTGTGACTTTTATATCAATCAAAATGATAAAAACCTCATGCTACCTATTCTAAAAATATGGACCAAACTATAAGAGAGGTTCCAAATTTGAAAATTGTATGTTAAAATGGCTAAGGACAAGAATGCCCCATTTGGGACATGAACATTTGCCACCATTTTTCCCTAATAAAAGTTTTTGTCCTCAATGCAAACAAGTGACTTTTGGGTCCATATATGTCTATACATATGCTTAGAGGGGTTTTTAGTAGTTAGAACATTTTTTGTAGGCATCGGACAACATTTTAGAAAAGAATAGGTCCATATAAGTGCTTAGGATAGAATGATGTGGTGAAATAGGTATATTTTAAGTGTTCAAGTTAATTAAAATTAAAACAAGCCAAAACAAACATTATCAAGTATCCATGACCAAATTTGAGTGACTACAAAGATTAATTTAAGGAAGTCCAAACTATACTTTATCAATGTTAATGAGGAGATCAAAAAATAAAAGTTTAGAGACTTATATATTTTTAAAATGATTATATGTTGAGTTCATACCTAGGCATGGCTCATATTAATGTTTGGGAAAAAAGGGAAGTATGTAAACTAATCTTTGTGAGAATTCAAAAAATATATTCTCATGGAATGGGAAATGTTTATCCTTTTTTGGCATAATTCAATTCATTAAAGCCTCATTGCAATCTGCGCCAACATATGTGATGTATTTATTTAAAATCTCAGACTCATTCATAATATCCATTACCATTCTATAAAGAAGTTTTCTTTACAATGGTTCAAATAATATAAGAAGATTAATTTGGTATCATGGAGGAAGATTTGTCTCCCTAAACAATTCAAAAGTTTGGGACTTTGAGAGGGTCAGTCTATAGGTATAGTTTATAAGGAAATGTTCAAAAACAAATATTTTACACCATCTTTTATCTATATAATATATTATTGTTCTAAATATTGTACACTAGTTGCCTTTGGTGATGAATTATGGAATTTATTGGTGTTTTATTTCTAATGTCATATATTATTGAGGGGATTAAAAAATATCAAAGTATCTCAACTATTTAGTGGTATAATGTACACCCAAAAACATATGCCTCATCATGTTTGATGATTCGTAAACTAGGTGGATATTCCACACTAATTTTTGTCAACATAAATTATATACATTACTAGTAGTTCCTTGATTGATTAAATAACTATTTTCTTGTTGATTTGTATAAAATAGTCATTGAATTTGCTTAGGAAAGAATTCCAAGTGTTTCATACTAAAAATAATACTGAACAATGAATGTGGAGTAATAAATTATAGTAAAAATAGAATCAAAATAGACACAAGATTACTTTGGAGAAACTCAAATTGAGAAAACTACAACAAGAGTGAGGGATTTCCTCCTCATTCTACTCTCATTATGTAATTATAGGTTTATTACCATTTTTAAGCCTTCATGAACATACCAAGTGCATTACAATATGTTCAAACACTCATACATGCTCTACAACTTGCTCACTAATTATTTTCTTTTCACATTCCACCTCAGAAAACCACATACAATAAACTACCCCATGTCTATAAAATCATATGTACAAATATGCAAAGAAAGTACAACTTTGTTAAAGTTATATCTATTTTTCCAAAAGGTCTATAATAAACCTACCTCGTTAGATCAATACAATATCTATATAAACTATCATGTATATTAGGGAGAATTGAGCATCATTTGACTATGGACAAACATAGAAAACCCTGACATGATGAATTATCGGTGATACACTATATGAATTAAAACTAATTTATCAAAACTTTCATTCTGTGGATAAAAGTTTAAGAACTTAAGATTCATCCTCTAATTTAAATATCATTTTTTTTTTAAATTTTATACATGAAATCCTAGTCCCAAATGACAACATGATTTTTTATAATTGAAAGCATGTAATATATTTTTTAAAATACATGCACAATCAGAAAAGGCATGTGGTATGAAAGCACACCTTGATAAAAAAAATTGAAGAATTAAATTCAGGGCTACAAAAATCGAGAAAAAAGTATAAAGGTCCAAGGCTAAAAAAACAAAGCCAAAGATTACATAAAACCAGATCCACGTGTAACAAGAACCAAGAAATCTATAAATATCACTATCCTGTGACAATTTTTAGGAAACCAGTGCTACTAGACACGTATAGGGAGGAGGTGATAGATTATCAAGTTTGTCTCCCCAAAGCCATTAGAGGGGTGTGTAGTATCAGGGATGGGATCCCAACCCTCTTTATCTACATTCTTATCTTCAATCTCTTTCTCCTTCTTACACTAAGGAGGTGAAATAGTTGAATTAAGATGAAGCATTTTCCCCTGTCCATCCCATCTAGTAGTCCCAAACAGTGTAGGTTTGTATCCACTAGATTGAGGTGGCAACCACCCTCCATGCCCTCTAAAAGGTAAGAGCATGTGATGAGCTGGAGGAATGGAAAATATCGAACTGTTGCAAAACTTATGTTGTCCTCTTCCTTCTTCCCTTTACCATTGGTCTCTTCCTATATAACTTTATCTCAGGGAATCAAAAGGCATTCTCCTAACAATATAAGGGGCATTTCCCTAATGGCCAATGAGGTTGCAAAGGTGATCCACCTCTAGATCCACTTTTTTAACTTGCACTTGAATCTACATCATGACATTTTATATAGTGGCAATATCATTAGTAGAGGAAAAATTCTTGTTTAAATTTTTTCTAGTAAAGATGTCATAATTTTTATCTTTTCAAAGTTGAAATAGAATCTCAATGCAAAAAATGTACTAGATTTTCTTAAAATTTGTTGGGAACATGGATGAGTCTCTAAGAAAGAACATATATCATCAAGATTTGAATGAGAACTAGAATATGTGTTTGAGATCGTACTCAATATGACCATAAGCATAGCATATAGGAGTAAGGATCCCCATATATAACTACTTATCTGCAATAAGTATACCATGGTACAAAATTTATGATGCAAAGTGAACCTTTTTAAGTTCAACTACCAAAACCCAAATAACATGACCTTTTTTTTTAACAAGTAGATTCTCTACAATAAGTAGACCATGGTACACAATTTACAATGCAAAGTGAACCTTTTTAAGTTCAACTACCAAAACCCAAATAACATAACTTTTTTTAACAAGTAGAAAAGAGAATATTAGGTTTCATCATTCATTAAACATTTTTTAAGAAAAAAATGATGGGAGCAAACCATTGATATATAATCAAGGTTTGTACCGAAACAAAAGAATAAAGACATTTCAGTTATTATTTTTTCACCATAAAAGATAAGATTTAAGACAAATTTTATGCTCAAGGATAGTGCTATGGGCTTCAACAATAAACTCAAATCTTTATTGTTGAGAATGTACTTTGGTTTGAGAACAGGTCGAGGTGCCTATGACCTGTCCCTTTTATCAAAAAGTAATAATAAAAATGGTGCGAATATCTTTTATAAATAGTTTGGAAGCCTTAACCTTAATGTCATCATGGTTGATGTTAGGAACTGAAGTCAACTGGAGTTAATTTCTCCAAAACTACCAATTCCACCTCCTCATGCACAGTAGTTAACAAACATTTAGTTCAAGCAGTTAGAGAAGCAGTTGAGTTTCAGTTTGCATGCAAAGACTATAATTAGTCTTCAGTTTACTTTTTCAATTATTGTTTGCTTTCAATCTATTTAAAAGGACCCATGGGCATAGCCTTGTAAGCAAGATCAAGAAGATCTGCAAGATCAAGAAAATTAATAAAATATTGTTTTTTCTATTCTTTATGCTCTATTTTTGTTGACAAACTGGTATCAGAGGTAGATAAGAGCTAGCCCAGGCAAGAGACCATGGGAAAGAAGTAGTGAAGGAGGAGCAAGGTGTGAGAGTGCAGTTGAAGCGTGGTTATCCCAAGATCGCATTAGTTAATCTGACACGCAGTCAAAACCCTACAACCTGAGCGCTGTGACTGTTGAAGACTGGCTGAACGATCACTATTTGCAAGGCTTAGCTATGAAAAGGACAAGTTGGAATGTTTAAAAGTATTTTCTCATCAAAGTTAAAATAACCTTTTTCCATGCTCAATGATACATACCACGAAATCAGACGGTTTTGTGCTTTAATTGATTTTGGTCGATCCTATTTTGAGTACGAAGAAGTATTATTACATCCTCGATTATATTCCATCTCGATCGATACTTTCACATTGTTTTTTTACGTTGGAGAATATAGTGAAAGCGTTGTTTTACGTTTTTAATTTTTCTTGGCTAAAAAGTTGTAACAAGTGAAGCATAGCCAAGAAGCTCATAAGAGCGTTGTTGTTGTCCAGAAGGGATGCAACCACGTTGGAGAAGTGTTGCCAAAGAATTCACAGCCAAGCCCAAGTCAAGGTCTCAAACAAGCGAATGTGGTAGAAACAGTCTCAAACACATTGGAGGATGGTGTATATATACAACTTGTAGCTGCTATTCATTGTCATCTTTCAGCTTGAGACATGGCAATGAATAATAGTATTTCTCAGCCTCAAATTCTTATTTTTAATGGTAAGAATTATGATTTTTGGGCAATTAAAATGAGAACATTATTTTGCTCACAAGATGTTTGGGATTTGGTAGAGAATGGTTTTGTAGAACCACAAGATGAGGTTGCCCATCAGGCATTAACTCGAGCACAAAAGGAAGAGGTGAAAGAGAACAAGAAAAAAGATGCAAAAACTTTATTTCTAATCCAACAGGGATTGGATGAATCTATTTTTTCCAGAGTTGCAGCAGCAACGAGATCCAGATTAGCATGGAAAATCTTGGAGACTACCTATAAAGGTAGTACAAAGGTAAAAATTGCTAAATTGCATTCTCTTAAGAGAAGTTTTGAAAATTTGCAAATGAATGATTCAGATTCAATAGACCAGTTTATGGGTCAAGTACTGAATATAGTGAATCAAATTAGATCTAATGGAGAAAAAATCACGGATCAGAAGATCATAAAAAAATACTTAAGAGTTTACCCAACAATAGTTGTAGCTATTAAGCAAACCAAGGATTTAGAATAGTTATCCGTAGATGAATTACTGGGTTCTTTGTTAACACATGAATCCAGAATGAATAGGAATAATAATACTTCTCTTGAGAATGCTTTCAAGTCACAGGTATCATTTGGCAGAGGAAGAGAAAGAGGAAGGTCAAATTTTAGAGGAAGAGGCAGAGGTAGAAATAGAAGGAACAATCCAGATCAAGGTGAAAACAATAATAAAAACTACAACAATAAAGGACGTGGCAACAATCACTTCCAGCAAAGTTCACAAAGGTTTGATAAATCTAACATTCAATATTATTACTGCAAGAAATATGGACATTATGCAAGTGAATGCAGAAAGAAGCAAAAATATGTGGACAAGTAGAATGCTAATTACATAAATAAATCTAGTTCTAATCCTGATGAATCTAGTTCTAATCCTGGAAGCTTATTTCTCACTTGTCATGTTACTCAAGAAAATGCTAGAGATATTTGGTTCTTAGATAGTGGATGCAGTGATCATATGACAGGGAATAAAGAATTTTTTGCTAGTCTTGATGATTTCATAAAATCTGAAGTTAAATTAGGAAATGATAACAAAGTGGATGTAATGGATAAATGTGTAATAAATGTTTTGGCAAAAAATGGTGAAAGAAGGTTTATACCTGATGTTTATTTTGTACCTGGACTAAAGCATAATCTTATGAGTGTTAGACAGTTAGTATAGAAAGGTTACAGAGTATCTTTTATGGATAATATTTGTACAATACTAGACAAGTTTCCAAATGACAGGTTGATAGGAAAAATGGAGATGACTAAGAATCAGATGTTCCCTCTTCGAATTCAATGCATCCAAGGAGAAGAGGAAGCCCACTTCAAAACCATGCATCTAAACCAATCATGGCTATGGCACTTAAGGTATGGACATTTACATTTTGGAGGTTTGAATTTGTTACAAAAGATTAATATGGTGAAGGAATTACCACCAATAGAACAGCCATAAAGTACATGTGAAAGTTACATTATGGGAAAACAGCATAGAAAGAGCTTTCCAGTAGGAGCCTCATATAGAGCAAAGGTAATATTGGAGCTAGTCCATAGTGATTTATGTGGACCAATGAAAATTCCATCATTTGGAGGTAGTACTTATTTTCTAACTTTCATTGATGACTTTAGCAGAAAGACGTGGATATATTTTCTCAAAAATAAGTCTAAAGCCTTTGGAAAGTTTAAAGAATTCAAGGCTATGGTTGAAAAGCCTCATGGCCTTTACATCAAGGTACTTAGATCAAATAGAGGAGGTGAATATATGTCTAATGAATTTCAAGATTTTTGCAGATATCATGGCATTAAAAGGCAACTGATTACAAGGTACACACCACAATAGAATGTTGTAGCAGAAAGAAAGAATAGAACAATCATGGAGATGGCTAGAAGCATGTTAAAGGCCAAACACTTGTCAAATAAATATTGGGCAGAAGCAGTAGCATGTGCAGTATATATTTTGAATAGAAGCCAAACAAAGAGTGTTAGAGATCAAATTCTACAAGAAGCTTGGAGTGGTAAGAAGCATAGTGTACATCATTTTAGAATTTTTGGTTGTATTGCATATTCTCTTATACCATCTAAATTGAGAAGAAAACTTGATGATAGAGGTGAGAAATGCATTTTTATTGGCTATAGTGAAGAATCAAAGGCTTATAAATTGTATAACCCTATTTTAAAGAAAGTGATTATTAGCAAAGATGTTGAATTTAAAGAAGAAGAAGCATGGGATGGTAGCACCATCACAATTGGAGCATCAATTCCCCAAAATAAAAAAGAATATGAAGAACAAAATTTTCAAGGTGATCAATCCTCTCCACAAGCAAGAACAAGCACTCCAATAAAAACACCTAGGAGCTTAGCACAAGGTGAATAATCTGGTCATGCATGTCATCCTACTCCAAATTCACAAGTGATGAATCAGATCCAACTCTTGCCACTTTAAGATCAAGATTTAAAGGTATGAAAATGAGAAACTTGAATGAGATTTATAATCAAGAAGAAGAAAAGTTAGATTTGTGTTCAAATCTTGCTCTTTTCACTCATGATCCTATGTATTATGAAGAAGCAGTTAATGAGGAACATTGGATAAAAGCAGTGGATGAAGAGATGAATGCCATTGAAAGAAATCAAACATGGGATCTAACTAATCTACCTGAAGGTAAGGATTGCATAAGAGTCAAATGGGTTTATAAGACTAAATTTGATGCAGATAGAAATGTTGAAAAACACAAGGCAAGGTTAGTAGCAAAAGGTTTTGCACAAGAACATGGAATTGATTATAATGAAACATTTGCTCCAGTTGCTAGACTTGATACTATTAGAATGGTTTTAGCAATAGCTGATCAAAATAATTGAAATGTATATCAAATAGATGTCAAATCAGCGTTCTTGAATAGTTTCTTAGATGAAGAAGTGTATGTAAAACAACCACCAGGTTATGAAGTGCAAAGACATAAAAAAAAGTCTATAGATTGAAGAAGGCCCTTTATGGTCTCAAACAAGCACCAAGAGCATGGTATAGCAGGATTGATTCATACATGACAAACAATGGATTCAGCAAAAGCAATAGTGAGCCTACATTGTACACAAAAATCAACAAAGAAGATCAGATTTTGATTGTGTGTTTATATGTTGATAATTTGATTTTCACTGAAAATTTCTCTGTAGACACATTTAAATCAGCAATGAAGAAAGAATTTGAAATGACAGATTTGAGATTAATGAAGTACTTTTTAGGCATAGAAGTTGTACAATCAAAGAAGGGAATTTTTATTTGTCAAACTAAATATGCAAAGGATGTGTTAAGGAGGTTTAAGATGTTGAATTGTAAACCAGCACTTAACGAGTTGCTATAGGGACCAAAATTAGCAAAGAAGACAAAGGGTCTAATGTTGATTCTACAACATTCAAAAGACTAGTTGGTAGTTTGATGTATCTTACAGCTACAAGACCAGATATCATGTATGGGGTCAGTTTAATCTCTAGATTCATAGAGTCACCAAAAGACTCACATTGACAAGTTGGAAAAAGGATATTGAGATATGTGGCAAGAACAATAGAATATAGAATTTTATATTCCACAACTAATGATTTTAGTTTGATTGGTTATACTGATAGTGATTTTGCAGGTAGCATTGATGATAGGAAGAGTACTTCTGGACATGCCTTTCTTTTAGGAATAGGTGTGGTCACATGGGCATCCAAAAAGCAACCTATAGTGACACTTTCATCAACTGAAGCAGAGTATGTAGCAGCCACATCAGCAGCATGTCAGGCAACTTGGATGAGGAGAATATTGACAAATTTATTACAAGCACAAAAAGAGTCAACACCAATCTTTTGTGACAACAAATCAGTGATTGCATTATCAAAAAATCATGTTTTTCATAAAAGGAGCAAGCACATTGATACAAGATTTCATTTTATCAGAGAGTTAGTGAATAATGGAGAAATCTATTTGGAGTTCTGTGGATCTGAAGACCAATTGGCAGATATATTCACAAAGGCGCTAGCAAAGGAGACCTTTGATTATTTAAGACAAAATTTAGGCATTGTAAATGTTGAAGTAGTTAGTGGTAGAAATTAAGGAGGAGTGTTAGAAATTGAAGTCAATTGGAGTTAATTTCTCCAAAACTACCAGTTCCACCTCATGCACAACAGTTAACAAACAGTTAGTTCAAGCAGTTAGAGAAGCAGCTCAATTTCAGTTTGCATGCAAAGACTATAATTAGTCTTCAGTTTGTTTTTTCAATTATTGTTTGCTTTCAAATCTATTTAAAAGGACCCATGGACATAGCCTTGTAAGCAAGATCAAGAAGATCTACAAGATCAAGAAAATCAATAAAATCTTATTTTTTCCATTGCTGTAGCAATCTGAGTATTTCTGTTCTTATATTCTGTTCTTTATGCTCTATTTTTGCTGACAGTTGATAACTTGAGACCAACACAAAATGTGAATATAGATAAACAACGCAATTCTAAACTGATACATTAAACTAATTTATAATTAATGGAAATCAGTTTGGAAAATTGATGGCATCGCATAAAATCCACACTAATTTATCGCATAGGATCAGTCTTGATCATTAAAAAACATGAACGTTATTGAGGAAGATTGAAGTCTAGGTTATTTTTATATCAATTTTCATGTTTTTGGATGAAATTGCTGGATGAAAGAAGTGTAAAAATTCAAGTTGCATTAAAACTCGCTGATTAAAACAAAGTTATACGCTAGCTAAAAATATTGACTGAAACTTAGCATTCGATTTCCATCAGTCTTTTACTTTGAATTTTAACTAAAAAATAAATAGAAAGTAATTATTGGATAAAAATTGCCCCGTGTTGTTGTGTTTTTTATTTTCACACATTTCCCGATTCATTATTCGGGATAATTTTTACTCATCAAGTGTAAGATAAATCAAAATGTGATCTTGATGATATCAAGTGTAAGATAAATCAAAATGTGATCCGAATCATAAATCAAGAAAAAAGTGGACACGTTTTTTTCTAAAAATTACTTTATCGAAACACTATATCTCAGATGATAACAATAAAAAATACAATGCAAAATGGCAATAAATGATTGAATAAAACTTAAAAGATTACTCCTTGGATTACACAATAGGTAAAATGTTATTTACAAACTATGATTACACTGTCACATTTATATTAACAAGTTCAAAAAGTTTGGGAAAAAAAGGATGGGTATAGACGTGAAAAAGTAATTTAGCACAATGGCAAGAAACAAATTATGAAGCAGAATAAAGGAATTAAGGGTCTTAATGCATTAAAGAGAACCAATTCATATATTATATAAGTAAGTCAAGATTAAAATTAAAATTAAAATATAAATATAAATAGGATTATCTGAATGTTTTGAAAGTGATATACGTTTTAAACAAAGCTGTCATCTATTCCTGACTATATTCAAGGTATACATTAATAACTTAAAATAAACAAATTTGGAGGGGAAGGGGTCCACTTAATCAAATATGTTGTGAAACCTATGCATTATGTCAATGCCTAATTTTAATTGCAAAGACAATTCAAGATCTAAAAGAACATCTAAAAGTCTTAAAGCTCTTTTGTAAAAAGGTAGGGATGCATGAAAACATCAACAAAATCATAATCATAATTTTCTCACTGAAAAAGGAAGAAGCAGTATGATAATTTTCAATTTACAAAAATACATATTTCTTGGATTCAACTTTCACAACAAGCTTTATTAGGATGTATATAAAATGAATAGAATACAAGGAGATTGACAAGCTTTTTTATCCGCTCCAAAACAAGTTGAATTGCTAAGTTATGGAATTAGAAGACCATTAGGGTCTTATTTGAGTTATTTCCTGTGTCAGTGATGTTATATGGTTGCAAAGCATTGTCTCATGGAACAAGTTTGAAATGAAGGAAAATAAAAAAGATCAAAAGAGGCTAATCATAGAATTTCAAAATTAAGGTTTAGTTTTCTATGAAATCATCTTTGTTGAAACAATAAATTCATCTGTAGAGGCAATCTGTATGACCAGGTAACTATGTTAATTTCAAAATAAAACAACATGAACATTGATTGGTGACTTAGCTTTGCAAAATACAAAGATTTGTAACGAGAAAAAATACATGTGTGAAACAAAATTACAAATAGATAAGTAAATGAAATATTAGTATAAATAAATGACCAAACCTCAACAAAATAAAATATATATATGTGAATGAAATTTTTAAAATAATGGTATAGAGGGGGAAAAAATAAGGAACAAAACTATATTACAAAGCAACCGACTTATGAGTATGTCAAAATAACATATGTAGGTATTAAAATTATTTTAGGAAGAAAAAGATTTTCATTGCTTAACTAAAAACTCCTCCCATGTATTCAAATGTGAAATAGATGGGTGGATAACACTTAAAAAATAATAATAATAATAATAATAATAATAATAATAATAATAATAATAATAATAATAATAATAATAAAATTTGTGTTTTATGTGAAACAAAAATCAAAATTAAAAAGCATTTCATTTTTAAATGTCTAAATTAAACGAACATTCAAATTATATATAAAAAATTGAATCCATGATAAAACTATTTTTTTAAAATGAAAGTATTAAATCAAATTAATTTATATATATATATATATAAAACACTATTAAATCAATAAATATTTAAATTATTAAAAAAAAAAAAATTAATTGGTACTTCCATAATTTTAAAAAAATGATTAAAACCATTTCATTTCACTTCCGAAAAAACATTTCAAAAAACTATGAACATTTTCAAATTATATTCCAATAGAGAAGTGACGGATCGTTGAAGACCCGAGGTACCTAACAGGACAGTCTTGCTCAAACAAAGCCTTCATAACTCGGCAGAGCATATAAGCAAACACTCAACGATTCTCTGTAATGCATCCTTAATGCTAATGAAAGAAAGATTATAAAATAGACAACACAGATATAATTCAAATCAGAAGGCGTTTGCCTCTAGGGGACTGCATTCGATTTTCAAATCTTGCAGTCTAAGTTCTAGCTCATCCGCCTCTGCGCAAGCAATGTTGTCTTTCAACCACATAGCTACACTCTTGACAGAGGCTTGAATCTCTTCTATCAATTCAACCACCAAATCTCCCTTTGGTCTTGGCCTCTTTGGCTCTCACTCTCAGGTTGTAAACATAAGCTTGCAAATCATGTTTGGCAACAAACCTCCTCTTCTGCAACTCGTCCTCCCTATTGAATCTTTCCGCATCGGCTATCATTGTTTCAATCTCCTCTCTGCTCAGCTGGGAATCCTCCTTCCTTATGGTAATCTCGTTGTTTATACCTGTCGAGAGCTCGCGGGCTGTCACCTTCAGAATTCCATTCGCGTCCAGTTCACAGCAGGCTGCAATCTTTGGCACTCCACAACGAGTCGCTTGGAATTCCATCAAGAGAAAAGTTACCCAGCAAATTGTTGTCTTCAGTCAAAGCTCTTTCACCTTCGTAAATTGGAAACTTAACCCTTGTCTGATAGTCATGAACCTTAGTGAAGAACGCTTCTTTTCGAGTTGGAATGGAAGTATGTTTGGGAACGACGACCTTCATAACACTTCCTTGTGTTTCAATCCCAAGGCTTAGAGGTGTGACTTCCATGAGCACCAAATTGACGCTTTCGCCATTCAATACAGAAGCCTCCACGGCCGCACTATGAGCAACGGCTTCATCTGGGTTTACGGTTTTACACAGCTCCTTCCCATCAAAGAAATCCCGAAGAAGATTTTGCACCTTTGGGATGCGAGTGGAACCCCCAACCAGCACAACTTCATCAATTTGCTGCTTATTCATTTTCGCATCAACCAGACACTGCTCAACGATTTCCATACACTTTTCAAGTAAGTCGGCAAGCAGCTCCTCCAGCTTGGCCCTTCAAATTATGATATGAAAATCAATCCCTTGGTAGAAAGAGTCGATAACTATGACAGTCTCTACTGCTGAAGACATTGTCCTTTTAGCTCTCTCACATTCCATGCGGAGTCTTCGAAGCGCCTTGGCATTCCTGGTGATGTCTTTTTTGTGTTTCCTCTCAAACTCTTCAACGCAGCAATTTAGAATTCTGTTGTCGAAGTCTTCCCCTCCGAGATGCATGTCTCCTCCAACTGCTCTCACCTTAAATTTCTCGCTGTGTATGGTGAGTACGGCAACATCAAATGTGCCTCCGCCCAAATAAAAGCCAGAATGTTTTTCTCCTTACCAGAGGTGTAAACATTTTGCTGAAACCCATAAGCAATGGCCGCCGCTGTAGGCTCATTGATGATTCGCATGACATTAAGGCCTGCGATCAGACCCGCATCCTTGGTGGCCTGCCTCTGAGAGCCGCTGAAATACGCAGGCACCATTACAACAGCGTTCTTTACTTCACACATCAAATGTGCTTAGGCAATCGGCTTCATTTTCATCAAAACCATAGAGGAGATCTCCTCCGCTGAAAACGTCTTCTTTTCGCCTTTAAAGGTGACCTCAATCAGAGGCTAGTCATTTCTTCCGGCAACAATAGAGAAGGGCCACAGCTTCATATCATTTTGAACCGAAGCGTCCGTGAACCGCCTTCCAATCAATCTCTTGGTATCGAATACCGTATTTTCAGGATTGGTTGCAACTTGATTTTTGGCTGCCTCACCGACCGATCTCTCTGATGATGTGAAAGCAACCATTGATGGAGTGGTTCGATTTCCTTGATCGTTAACACTGATCTCCACCCTGTTATGTTGCCAAACAGCAACACAACTATAAGTCGTCCCAAGATCAATTCCAATAGCCTTTGCCTCACTTTCTTATCCATTGCTCAGATGTTTCAGAGGAATTTTAACGTCGGAAAGGAAAAATATAGAATGCACGATTAAGCGGAATGGAAATTTTTTGGAAATGATTTGTCTCGAAATTTCTAGACCGCTGTCAAATCTCAGCGCCGATTTCTTATGGCTTTGCAAACTGTGAAATCTTATCTTAAAAGCAATTAATTACTCCCAAAGATCAAATCTGGGGCGACCTACCCTGCCAAAGGATTGAATCTAACGGCCGCAAGCATTGATTTTGTGACAGTGGATTTCAAAACATGGCCTTTCACACTGTTTTACCAACTTTCATCATCAAAGGTGATAGGCATGTACGCTCCGGCAATCTTTGAGGTATGTTGGATTATAGTTTCCTAAGGTTTATCGAAATAGTTGGTGATTTTCATTTATCGACTATGCATGTGGTTAATATTGAATCTTGATTATTGATTCTCAATATCTTAAGGGTTAAAAAAATTTAGACTTCATTTTTATCTTCCACCATATTTTATAAGGATACCAGACGTGCATTTGTAGGGCAAACTATAGGCTAGAATCTTCATACCTTAGTTTTTAAAAAATATAGTTCGCGCAATCCTTCTAATTATCAGTTTATATAATGAAATATATTGTAAAATTTTAATTGTTGTTTTTTAAACTTTTCTTAATTATATAAAGGGAATTATAAAAAATTGAAATGTAATTTCAAGTTCAAAATATTAAAGAATATTAAAAATTTGAAATGTAATTTAAAGTTGAAAAGATTAAAAAGTATAAGGAGAACATATATATTTGTGAAACCAATATTTTTCTTGTAATTTCAATTGAAGATGATTCTTCTTTAAAAAGTATTTGAGATTTAATATTTTTTATAAAACACTTAGAGAAGTTGGTTCTTTAGTTAAATCGAAAATTGAAGAGTCATCAAGCTCAAAATTAAGTTTAACATATATATAAAATAAAATTTATTGAGGGATGTAAAAACCTCAATTTATCATATTAGTCTTGTAATTCTGAAATGTGAAACATGTTGGAATCCAAAATAGATTCGTATGCAATACTACTAGAGGGCACTGAACCTCTAGGCTATGCATTGTGTACTTAAACTTAGTCAACCAATGTAGATGATTTGTAGATTGAATTTTCACTTTGTTCTTAAATACATGATCAAAATAGAATGGAGAATATCCATTCTTATACTATGTTCGTAGATAATAAGTAATATTGAAAGCAATGCATGAAATTGTATCATGGCCCCTTAATTTTGAAAAATAGCATAGTGTGCATGATGTTGAATCATATCTCGATTGATAAATGTATAGTCTATAATCATATGTAGATGCAAATTGTAAATTTTATTTGAATCTTGTCCATGAACCTGTATCATGCACTCATAACTATATGAATTTTTACTTTGTTTTTATAATGTGAGTGCATATGCATGGCATATGCCCCCATAATCTATACCAATGACTGAATTTTGAACCATTTTCATCTTTAAAACTATGTTTTATACTCAAACTTATTTTATGCTCTTGAAGGGGAATATCTCATGATTGAAAAACCCATTAAAATACCTTCATTTTGGAGTGAAGTGATGTATCCTAAATGTCACTCATCTTAAAACAAAAAATAATTGTATCATGCATAGTAAGATGTAATCATTAAAAAATATATCATATATAAAAATTATGTCAACATAGGAATAAATGTATCATTCGAATGATGCATATAACATATGAGGTGAGGCTTGTAGAAATGTATCATTAAAGCTCATTGTAGCAAATTGTAAAAATAAAATTTATGTATTAGTTAATGCATGTTATTGATCATGATGCTTATCAAACTTAATTAAATCAACAAGCAAATAAATATAACAATCACAATATCATCCAACAAGGCTAAGCGCTACATGCAAATGATGTGACTAATGTTACACATAAATGACATGCTAAAAAATTTCACACAACGAATGGCCAAGGCCACAAGTAATAGACATGTTCAAATGTCACACATAACAAATAATGATCTCATAAAAATGCTCAAAAAAAATTCACATAAAGGCTAAGGGCCATACAAAATAAAAGCAGAATCTAATCTACTATGTACAAATAACAAATTTAATGGAGAGTAGAACTAGAAAGATAGTCTACATCATGTATATGTAATGTAATCATATCTTAGAAAATATCATATCCATGTACACAATTTCAAGATAGAAATATTAACAAGACATTTTTAAATAGCATGTATAACTCAACAGTATAGGAGTCATAGAATGATAACTCTTATTAATAGTATAACATATAAAATAAATTCATGTAGTTTAGCAAGTCTAGTTAATAGAGGTAAGTCCAACATTTTAGTCTATGTAAGATTTTATATGCCTTGCATAACACTCATAAATACCATTGAAATGCATCTATGATAGAAAAAGAGTGTGTTATCTACTAATCATGAGATAAATAATATATTTTAATGATGTAAACTAAATATCTAATTTCACACTTAGCCTTAATTTTAGTTTCTTTTGAACATTTTGAATGTTTTTGTATTTTTCGCCTTTTGCAACTAGAACCAATAATTCACTAATGATAACCAAGGGTTCAAAAGTAGAAAAAGAGGGACCTAAAAATTTTACAACAAGTTTCAATGGAAATGTTAACTAGAAATTATTATAAATAAAAACATGTAAGAATATAACGAGTATGTAGAGAAAATATTGTACATCCTCGTCTCATCAAATGTACACTTGTATAAATATATAGCATGCATAAGAAATATAGCACAAAAAATAAATATTTTGCATGTATAAATGTTATTTTACATGTTAGAATTGAGTGAATATCTAAAAATTGACAATGTTAAGGCTTTATGTGCTCGGATTTTGTATTTCAATGTGAAAATTTACACAGAACAAGATTGACCAACTGAGGATAGTATTCTTAGTCAATCATGTTCTTTTTTGAATGTTCTTGTCCATGAGATAAAATTCAATTTTATAAGTGTAGACCTTGAAAATAGAGATGTGAGTGGAAAAATATGACATAATAGATCATTGTTTTGGGTTGTTTAAATTTGGAAAGCTAAAAAGGAATAGCCAAGTGTCCTAAAGGTTAATAACAATCAATGTCTTAGAATAATTTAACAAATCAATCATCGTTACAAATAGTATAAAAATAGCATGATGAAACAAACAAGAAGATATGTACAATTAATAATGATGCTACAATCCAAAGATCTCATATAGTGGATGCTTCAATGTAGTTTGTATCATCAATATTATCGTATCAATCTTTTACATAATCATAATCATCTATGTAATCATCATCATTTTAGATAACTAATTTATTATAGTTTTCTTGAATTTGTTATATGCCACCATGATCATCTAGTGCATCTACATATGAAAACCCAACTACCCCATGTCTTTGTATTAAAACTGTCGATTTCTTTTATTTTTCCATATGTGTTATAACATATGTTTCTTTTGTGATGGTACTATCTTTGATATAACGTTAACTAAAAAAATGGTTTCTTTTATATGTTATTGCTCTATAAATTTAACATCTCTTGAAATTATAACCATTGCACTTTCATGCTCAAATGTGAGATAGTCATGATCTTTACCCAATGTTTCCCCATTGTTCTCATCCATGATCTTCTTAATTTTGCATTGCATTAATCCAAGGTAAGATCGATGTTAAATAAGAACAGAACGTGTTCTTAACCCAAATGTTACTAGTAACTCAATAGATCCTATATAGCATTGAGGTCATGTAATATTACCTAAGTGTTGACTATCGTACCCAATATGTTGGAGAAGTGTCATGCTACATATATTTGCTTCATCAGAAGATGCAATTTTAACCTTCATAAATTTATTTCCATCAATGTGAAGATTAAGAATCAAAGGCTCTAGATATAATGAATGTTTTTTAAATGCCTACTTTGAAACCATACTTTTTAACATTAAATTTTATAGATATATCTTTATTTTAACATATTTTGTTAAAAACACTTTTTTTAAAATATTTTTTGTTTAGCTTGAGCTTGTTGTAATAACATTTGTTTTAATAATTATTCATTTTGTAACTTCTCTTATTTAAGATTTTGTAACCTTTATTGTTATAATATTTATTTGTGTAATTTTTCCTTCTCAATTTGTTATTTTAATAACTTCCAATTGTTATCTTTCTAACATTTATTTTTCAAATTGCTCTTTCTGTAATTATCTTTTTTGTAATCTTATTTTTTCATCTTGTTCCTTTTGGAATATTTATTGCCCTAATTTTGTCTTATGAATATTTTTTCTATATAACTTTTCCATAATTTGTAACCTTTCATGTTTTGAATTTACTATTTGTTCTACTTCAACTTATTTTTTAGGAGATGTAATCACAGTGTGAGTGGGTTGCTTGATTTTTTTTAATCTTTTATAGGATCACCACTTTCAAAGATACTTTGTATTTTTTTTTCAAAACCAAAAAAATATGTGTATGATGCCCATGCATTCTATGAGCACAATAGTATTTTGAGCTCATTATAAGATGTAAAGAAGATAATGTAATCAACTTGTTTCTAAGCATTTCTCTTAAAACTTAACTTAAACTTTTATTAACCTTTTGTATATTTTTTAAATCAATAGTTGTAGATGGATGTTGATTTTAAGGCGCAAAATAACTAGATGGAGATGGGTATATGTGATTAAAACTAGCATGCTCTGGATTCTTTGCATACATGTTCTTATTTTCAAGTGATGTGATCTGTGAACTAAAATATTGATTTTTCTCTTGCAACTCTTTTTTTAATGCTCTCATAGTGACTATTTGATCTTGAGGGGTTAAAAAAAATAATACTTAGGTACTTGTTATTGAATATGCATAAAAAAATCATCAAAAAGATGTGTGGAAGGTGGATGGGGTTGAGGAAGGACATGTTAGTTACCTTAATTTAGCAATATAGGGTGGGTCACCTTACCTCTTAGAATAGTGACAAAATAGACATAATTAGAGGAAAATTAGCTATCATCATCTTGAGGTCTAGAAGGAGGAGCAATGAAAAGGCATAATCAGTAAAAGCTCTGATTGAATGTTGAAAGGATGAGAATTGAGCAAGACTTGAGGTTGTAAAGTAAGCCTTATAACATATTAAATATATGACTGCTCAAGTGTTCCCATGTCATACTTGACATTACAAAATTTTGCATTGATGGAACTTGTATCTTAGCACATGGTTTGGTTTACTTTTAATAATATTGAAGAAAAAAATGTTCATCCAATATAACCATATATTTTTTAAAAATAAAGTAACATAAATTTGAAATGTAAGATCATAAAAAAAAGATATTGTAAATAATAGCATGGAAAAGATATTGTAAATAATCATAGGAAATGAAATGCTAAAAATAAAAGTAATATTTTTTGTATGGAGATTAGTAAATTCCCTTGAAGTGCAAGGTTAAAACAAAGTTCTTTCTATGTAGATATCAAATTTGATGTTAAAATAAAATGATTTTAGTGTTAGTGATTAGATCTGAAGTGGAAAGTAGGTTCTTTGGGTGTCAAATATAGATCTAAGGCTGAAATAATTTTCTTTTAGTGTCAAATATTATAAATTTATCTAAACCCCAAGACAATTATTTTGAAGCAATACTTGAATAAAAAGAGGGTTCACCAATTTTTTTTATCATTATTTAAAATAATGTGATGATTAACCCTAACTCAAATAAATTTATTAGAATATAATATAATGTTATAAATCAACTTGAAACAAGTAAAATAGAAGCAAAATATTGAAATCAACAAAGTGCAATTCAATAAAAGAAGACTAGCTATAAAAAATGGAAAACTTAGTTGTTTATTATCTTTGTGTTGATTGTGTAAAAATGAGCAGTGATTGATATAGGTCCAAAAAGACTTATTCTCTAAGTACCCAAAAGCTATAATTAAAATTGGTGAATTACATGGTCGTCCAACTTGGGACAAGATTGAATGCCACTATTGTCTTGAACTAGTCAATCTTGTCTTCTAATGAAAATCAATAAAATTGGGTCATGATCATTTGTGACAACTTAAATCCATCCTATGTGTATATATTTAACTTTTAGATACATGTGCATAATACCTACAAATGAATTATTCAAATTTATAAACCTAATAGGGTTTGCAATGGTTGAAACCCTACAAATATAAAAATGGGTTTGTTTAATTCACTGAGTTGACTTTAATCATCCCCGTAATAACTAGATGTTACTTATGTATCTAATACAGTGATTTTTGTAAGTGTGTTTGTTTGATTGTATGAATGCATCTAGAAATGAATTTAATACTCAAGATCATATTTTACTTTAACTTATATAAAGTAAAATTTAGACTTGGCTAAGGATTGCTTCAAGTGATTAGAATTAGAATTGAGAAGAATAAGGAAGCTTTGCTCAATGTGTAGTAGTATAAGTATGCCTTTGTATTAAAATTACTAAGTGGTAGAATAACTAACTTAAATTTGCCTTTATAGCATATCCAAAAGAGAGAAATCTCATGCTACCTATCCTAAAAATATGAACCAAACTATGAGAGAGGGTCCAAATTTAAAAACTGATTGTTAAAAGGGCTAAGAACAAGATCATACCATAATGAACATGAACATTTTCCACTGTTGTCCCCTACTAATTTTTTTGGTCCTTAATGCAAATATGTGACTTTTGGGTCCAGAGATGTCTATACATATGCTTAGAGGGGTTTTTAGTAGTTAGAACATTTTTGTAGGTATCAAATAATAATTTAGAAAAGAAATATTTCCATATGAATACTTAGGATATGATGATGTGGTGAAATAGTTCCAAATTAAGTGCTCATATTAATTCAAATAAGATTTATCCAAAAATAATATTATCAAGTATTCATGACTAAATTTGAGTAACTAAAAATATTAATTCAAGGAATTCTAAATTGTACTTTATCAATGTCAATGAGGATCGACAAAGAAGAGTTGAGGGAATTATGTATTTTAAAATTGGGTATGTGTCAAGTTAATACGGCATGCCTCATAATAATGTTTAGGAAACATGGGAAGTATGCAAACTAATCCTTGGGAAAATACATAAAATACATCTTCATGGAATGGGAAGTGGTTATCCTTTTTTCTCAAAATTCTAATTGATTAAATCCTCATTGAAATCCATGCCAACATATGTAATGTCTTTATTTAATATCCCAAACTCCTCCATCATATCCATTTCCATTCTACAAAAAAGCTTTCTTTGGAATGGCTAGAATAATAATAAGAAGATTAACTTGGTATCATAGTAGAAGATTTGTCTTCACAAACAATTAGGAGGTTTGGACTTTGAGAGGGTGGGTCTATAGGTATAGCTTATAAGGAAATGTAAAAAAATAAATATTTTACACCCTTTTTTTATCTATATAATATATTATTATTCTAAATATCATATACTAGTTGCCTTGGGTGATGAATTATTACATTTAATTGTGGTTTGTTTCTAATATTATATACATTGAGGTGCTTGAAAAATATCAAGGTAGGTCATCTACTCATTGGTATGATGTAAACCTAAAAACATATGCCTCTTAATGTTTGATGATCATGAAACTAGGTAGATATTCCACACTAATTTTTACCAACACAAATTATATACACTCCTAATAATTCCTTAATTGATTAAATCATTATTTTCTTGTTAGTCTACATAAAATAGTCATTAAATGTGCTTATCACTGAAATTCAATTTTTACATACTAAAAGGAATACTACATAATGAATGTGGAACAATAAATCATAGCAAAAAAAAATCAAAAGAGACACAAGATCTTACCTTGGAGAAACTGAAATTGAGAAAAGTCCAACAAGAATGAGGGATTTCCTCCTCATTCCATTATCTCATTCTATAATTATAGGTTTTTTGCCTTATTTAAGCCTTCATGAACATACATTGCATTACAATAAGTTCAAACATACATACATGCTATACGACTTACCACTCATTATTTCCTTTCCACATTCAAACTTAGAAAACCACATACAAGAAACTACCCAATGTCTATAAAAACCTACACAGATATACAAAGAAACTACAATTTTTAGAAATTTATATCTATTTTTTTCAAAAGGTTTATAATAAACCTACCTCATTAGATCAATACACTATCTATATATATTAACATATCTTGCATACCAAGGAAAATTGAGCATCATCTAACTATGCACAAACATAGAAAACCCTAATGTCATGAATTATTGGTGATGAACTATAAGAATTATAACTAATGTATTAGAGATTTCATTTTATGGACAGAAGTTTAAGAACTTAAGATTTTCCCCTCTAAAGTAAATATCATTTTTTCTATTTTATACATGAAATCCCATTCCTAATTAACAACATGATTTTTTTTAATTGAGAGCAAGTACATATTTTTTTTTTAAATACATGTACAATCAAAATGGCATGCGGTATGAAAACACACCTTGAGAAAAACTATTGAAGAATTAAAATCAAGGCTATTTAACTCGAGAAAAAAGTATCAAGGTCAAAGGCAAGAAAAAAAAAATCTAAAGATTACATAAATCTAGAGCCAAATGTAACAAGAACCAAAAAATAAATAAATAACATTATCCCATGACAAGCTTTTTGGAAACCAATCCTATTAGACATACCTAGGGAGGAGGAGGTAATAAATTATCATGTTTGTCTCCCCAAAGCCATCAGAGGGGTATGTATTATTAGGGATGGGGTCCCAACCCTATTTCTCTCTATTCTTATCATCGATCTCTTTCTCCTCCTTACAATAAAGAGTTGAAATAGTCAAAGTAAATGAATCATTTTCTACTTCCCATCCCATCTAGTAGGCCCAAACATTGTAGGTTTATATTCACTAGTTTGAGGTAATGACCACCCTCCATGCCCTCTAGAAGTCAAGAAAATATGAAGAGGTGGAGGAATGGGAAACATCAAATAGTTGTACAATCTATGTTGTCCTCTTCCTTGTTCTCTTTGCCATTATTCTATTCCTAGAGAATTATATCTCAAGGAATCAAAAGGTACTCTCTTAACAATACAAGGGGCATTTCCCCAATGGCTAATGAGTTTGTGAAGGTGTTCCACCTCTAGTTCCACTTTTTTAGCTTGCACTTGAATTTACATCATGACATTTTATATAGTGGCAATTTCATTAGTAGAGGAAAAAATATTGTCTAAATATTTTTTAATAAACATGTCATAATTTTTATCTTTTCAAAGTTGAAAGAGAATCTCAATGCAAAAAATGTACTAAATTTTCTTGAAATTTGTTGGGAGCATGAATGAGTCTCCAAGAAAGATCATGTATCATCAAGATCTAACAGAGAACTGGAATGTGTTTGAGATTATACTCAATTTGATCACAAGTGTGCAATCTAGGAGTAGGGATCCCCATATGTAGTTATCTATCTACAATAGGTAGACAATGGTACAAAATGCACCATGTAAAGTAATACTTTTTTAGTAGAACCCCATATGGTGTGGACTATGTTTTTACAAGTGGAAGAGGAACTATTGAGGTTTCATTGTTCATTGAGCATTTCCTAAGTAACAATGATGGGAATAAGCTATTAATAATATAATCAAGGTTTGTACCAAAACAAAGGAGTAAAGACATTTCAATTGTAAAGACTAGTTTTATGTTTATGGATAATATTATTGAGAACATACTTTGGTTTTTTTGCATATTAGGTGTATAAAATGCTTCTTCAGATTAGTGCCAAGGACTTAGGAGTATCTATTTTACGAAATTCATCCGAGACACGATTTCAACCTCATCCTTTTTCATATCTCCTAGATTTATACCTTAATGCATGTCTAATCAACACCTTTACATCATCATCTTCTTTGTTAGACTACAACCCGCTTGATCATACTACTTTTTCTAAAGTCATTATTTTATAAATAATTTGTTAAAAAAAGAGAAAAGTATTATCGAGAAGATGATTTTCATTAATATTTTATACCACATTTTTTTTAAAGAACATTACAAGTAGAGGAATTTTGAATTTATATTCCGATAGCAGAGTGACGAATCCTTGAAGATTAATAAAAAAAAGGAACATTATGAGGTGAGAAAGATTGAAGTCTAGGTTTGCTTTTATCAATTTTCATGTCTTTGGCTGAAATTGCTGGATAAAAGAAATGTAAAAATGTAGGTTGCATTAAAACTCCGTTGTTTAAAACAAAGTTATACCCTAACCAAAATTATTCACTAAAGCTTAACATTTGATTTTCATTAATATTTTACTTATAATTTTAACTTGAAAATAAATAGAAAGTTATTATTAGATAATAATTCTCAGTGTTGTATTTTATTTTCACATTTCTTAATTTATTATTAGGGAAAATTTTCACATTTCTTGATTCATTATTCAGAATTATTTTCACATTTCTTGATTCATCATCCAAAGATAGATCAAACAATGTGATCCGAAACATATATCAGGGAAAAGTGTACACAATTTTTTTTCTAAAAATTATTTTGTGGAAACATTATATCTCTGATGATAGAAATTAAAATACAATTCAGAATGGCAATGAATGATTGAAAATGTTAGGTTGTGGAGCTAAAAGCTTCACCAGGATGCAAACAGGAAGAGGTTGTTGAGTTGCAGGCAACCAACGTCGGTCTGATCAATCGACGTCGGTCATCTTCAGTGTTTGCAGTAACTAACGTCGGTTATGGGTCGGTCGACATCGATCAGACAGGGAATCGACGTCGGTAGCCTTTGTGTGCATGCGTTTGCATGCGTCTCCGAAACTGGTCTAATTTTAGACGGATAGTTAGTTTGCATGTGAAAAGTTTGTAATATTTTATTTGATCATTTTATCTATTGTGTAATTGGAGTATTTTTTTTTCTGTTAGTGAACCCAATCTCTGATACCACTCGATCAGGAATCTAGAACAATAAACAGCTCTGATTCCACTGTCAAGATTAGGAGCACAATTGATTACCTTGTATAAGCAACTAAACACGGAATTTAACCAGAAGTAATAAGTAACTAGAAATCAGAAACAACACAGAATATGAGAGACAATACCCAATTGTATTAATACTCTTCCAGAAAGAAATATACAATAAAGAAGATGCCACACTCTTCTTCCCACACCTCTAGGGCTCCCACACCTCTAGGGCATACAATAATCTCCCTCAAGAGTTCTCTCTCAACTAAGGTCACAACAAACAACTCAAACATAGAGTTATTATTCACCTCCACTAGTCAGTAACAATACTGCCAGTCCACCAGTCAGTAACAATATTACCAGTCCACCAAGTACTCAACGTACTCCAAGTCCGAGTACACCACGTACTCCAAGTAGATCTCACCTGATCTTACTACCTGTTGTGTTGCTGATCTCCTTGATCTTGCTGCCACCTACAAATCAACCTAGTTTTGCACACCTGCAAACCTAGATCTCGCGCGCACACACGCACACACACACACACACACACACACACACACACACACACACACACCTACAGATCAACCGACCTTATTTACCATGTAGATCTCACTTGATCTTGCTATATCGCAGATCAATCTGGCCTTGCACACTTGTCGACCTAGATCATACACACATGAAGAACCCTTCTGATTCTCCACACTAGCACCCCTGTGGATCTTCTACCATATCTTGCTAATCCATAGATCTACCTGATCATACACACTTGGCACTGTGGCACTATGAGGAGCTAACCTTGCTCTCTTCCCTCTGAAGGAGCTAACCTTGCTCTCTCTATCTAGCACAATTTACAATACAGCCCATGGGTCTCTTAAATAGATCCCATACAAACAATAATTAGACTTCTAATTACAATAATTAGAATCACAGCTCCAAGACTAAAATTAGTCTTTCACATGCAAACTAACTGTCTGTCTAAAATTAGACCAGTTTCGGAGACGCATGCACACACAAGTTGCCGACGTCGATTCCCTGTCTGACCGATGTCGGCTGACCCATAACTGACATCGGTTATTGCAAACACTAAAGATGACCGACGTGGGTTGATCAGACCGACATCAGTTGCCTGCAACTCATCAACCTCCTCCTATTTGCATCTTGGTGAAGCTTTTAGCTCCACAACCTAACAATCTCCCACTTGGAGATAAATAGTTGTACCTGTACCTATACCTGTACATCGTCTAATTTGTTTCCTGACTTGTATCCCTCTTCAACCTTAATCTCGAAGACTAACCACTACACACACTGTGGTGCTTCACATGTCATCCAAGTAACCTGCCACATCTGAATCTACATACCCATGTAGAGAAGTCCCTGACCCTACATAGCATGTTAACCTGTTGTTAGTCCCTCTTAGATACTTGAGAACCCACTGAACTACTTTTCAATGCTCCTTTCTTGAATTGGCTACAAACTTGCTGACAACACCCACTACTGGGGTAATATCAGGTCTAGTACACACGTACTTAACCTCATCATGTGAATTGAGACAATGTTCTGTGAACTGTCCATCCATAGGAGTGCTAACCAGTTCTGCATCCTACATCTCAAACCTCGCCACTACCTTATCCACACAATCATTTAGAGACAAAGTCAACCTGTGACCTTCCATGTCTCTAGAAAAACTCATGCCAAAGAATTTCGCTCCTAAATCCTTCCTAGCACACCTCTGAGCTACCTTTACCTTTAGCTCAAAAAAACCCTGTATGTGTGACCCTGCAAAAAGCATACACACTACATACAGTAACAAGATAATGTTGCAATCATCATCCAACCTGGTAAAGTAAACACAATAGTTATATTGACATTGACTAAAGCCATGCTTTGTCATACACCTGTCAAATCTGTACCACTGTCCTAGAGCTTCTTCAAGATCATATGACCTAGCCTTCATTCTCACGCGTCCATTCTCTCTCTTCTTTAACCAGGGAATCCATTCATCTTTCAGTACTTTTATTTTAGCTGGCAACTCTACCAAATCCCTCATTTGGTTCTCTTTCAAAGAATTCATGCCATGCTCGCACTGTTCCCTGAATCCTACCTGCTCTGCAGTGAGCAACAAATATAAAGAAGGCGAATAACGAATTTGAGGCTTACTTAACCTTTCAGTCCTCCATATGGGTGTTTGAGACTCCTTGACAGCTTGTTGTCCGCCTAAAATTCATTTCCTGGCCGACCCTAGTCTACACCCGATTGATGTCGATTCCACCTGAATGTCGACACCAGTTCCCTGACCGACGTCGGTGTCCACCTGATCACCGATGTCGATTCCCTAACTGACTCTGATAGCCACTTGCCCGACACCACTAACTTTGCTTGTCTGCACATGACCGACGTCAGTGCCTATCTGTTCGACGTCAATTCCTCTTGATCAACGTTGGTAACTGTGTTTTCCTGTGAGTGATAACTTTTTACCTGCGAGCTTACTTTGAATCACAACCTTGTCCAAATGGCCCTGCTCAGAGTTATTTAGGTCCTTCCGCTGATCTATGTCCATCATCTCCTCCATGAACACCAAGGCTTTCCAGTTCTTAAGTTTGTCAAAGACATCTAACTTCTTCTTAAGAACATGCATCTCCTTCTTACTCATGTGACCAAGCCTACAAAGCCACGTCTTCAAAACAGAAGGAGAATCAGTAATATAAGTAGGTAGATAAAGAATACCTACTTTCTTACCATATGCTAATTCAAGTGCATCCGCTGTGAGAGTTACTATGCATCTCTCATTACCCAACTTTCTTGAAAAAATTAGCCTCATCTTCAAGACTGGGACCTGCATGACCTTCTTCAACACCCATGTGTTGGCCATCTACAATTTCAACCGCACTTCCCCTTTGTCAATACTTTGACAAGGCTCACCAACCCTCAAATAAATCTTTCCAAAGTCTCCATGGACCTTAACATGGAAAAATACTCTATTTGGGGCTGCATGGAAAGAGGCAACAGAATCTATAAACCAAGATTCTACTTTATCCAAGGAACATATAAGAGCAACCAGTGCAACAATACCTACTTCTTTATTTCCTTCATGTTGATCTTCTACCAACCAACAATTTTTTTTACCTGCTCTTTCTTTCCATAATTCTGTAATTGATCATTCTTGCTTTTAAATTCCTCCATTCTTAACTTACTTTTTTCTGCCATTACTATACTCCCACTCAATCAAAAACCCCTAAGAGTGACCTGTAATCAAACACAAATCTGCTCTGAACCAGGCTCTGTGAACCTACAACCTTAGCTCTGATACCACTTTGTCAGTGAACCCAAGCTCTAATACCACTTGATCACGAATCTAGAACAATAAATAGCTCTGATTCCACTGTCAGGATTAGGAGCACAATTGATTACCTTGTATAAGCAACTAAACACGGAATTTAACTAGAAGTAATAAGTAACTAGAAATCAAAAACAACAAAAAATATGAGAGACAATACCCAATTATATTAATACTCTTCTAGAAGGAAATATACAATAAAAAAGATGCCACACTCTTCTTCCCACACCTCTCTAGGGCATACAATAATCTCCCTCAAGAGTTCTCTCTCTCAACTACAGTCACAACAAACAACTCAAACACAGAGTTGTTGTTCACCTCGACCAGTCAGTAACAATACTGCCAGTCCACCAGTCAGTAACAATACTGCCAGTCCACCAAGTATTCAACGTACTCCAAGTCCGAGTAC
>JARHVA010000974.1:3752500-3985000 GCA_037957365.1 Torreya grandis | reverse complement strand
AGGAGGCTGTAGCCTTTCTCTGTTGCGGCGGGAGAAAATGACAAACCTATGATCGAAGGTAACTATAAAGGCGAAAAGAAAACGTTTTCAGCGGAGTGTTGAGGAAAATGAAGGACATTGCTGATGCAAAATTGTGTTCCCAGAGGCAGGCTACCAAAGATGCTTGCGTGATTGTAGGTCTTAACGTCACGCGAATCATCAGTGAGCCAACAGCAGCAGCAATAGCTTACTCTTTCCACACAGAGACTCGCACCTTCAACGAAGAGAAAAAATTTTGGTTTTTGATTTGGGCGGAGGCACTTTCGATGTATCCATTGTTACAGTTGAATACCATAAATTCAAAGTGAGAGCTGTTGGAGGAGACGTGCACTTGGGAGGCGAAGATTTCGAGAGTATGATGGTTGATTGTTGCGTGGAAGAGTTTCAGCGAGGGGATAACAAAGTCATCACCGTCGATGCAAAAGCTCTTCGAAGACTACGCTGTAAATGACAAACAGCCAAGAAAACCCTTAGACGTTGGAAACCGTCATAGATATTGACCATCTATACCAAGGAATAGACTTTCATAAGAAGATTGGAAGGGCCAAGCTTAAGGAGCTTCTTGCCAAGTTATTCCGAAGATGTAAATGAGTAAAACCCATATAGAAGAAGTTGTGATGGTGGGAGGTTCCACCCGCATTCCCTAACTAACGTTAATCTCCATTTTCTGTACTCCTGCATACACTGAGCAGCATTTCAAGTATATTTTGGAGCAATTTTTGGGCTTTCTAATATAAAGGAGCTTAAGTTGGTTGGTTTGTTTTTTATATTTTTTTCATAAAATTTTCCGGTTAGTGTACCGACGAATTTTCAATGCTCTGGATATTTTTATTAAGGATTATTCTACTAAGTTAATTTATTTATTTTTCTACCCTTTCAAAATGAAAATTTGAAGAGAATTGAAAAAAGTAATGGTGAATACATATGTAAGAATGTAAAATGTAGTTTGTAGATACATGTTTTTGGTATGAAAGATTCAAGGCAAAACTGTAGCAGCAATTGCCTTTTAAGATAAAGATATTGTTGAATAAAAATTTGTTCTGCTTGTTCATTAGTGAAGTGTTTTATGAACATGAGTTCATTGTGATTCTTTGAGGTTTTAATTCAGCAGTACGTTTTTATTATGTTACCCAATTTTTGTACATATAGCTTTCAAATTAGCATCAACACAGGGTTGAATGGAAAAAGTGAACAATAGTTTTTTACATATCCAAGTAAATTGAAGAAAATTATAAATATTGAAATATATCCAAGTAAATTGAAGAAAATTATAAATATTGAAATATTAAAATGAAAACATTCTTCTACTCTTAATATTTATGGGAACTTGTGGAGAATGTGTACGGAGACCCAATTAATGAGAATGTTTTTAAAGTTATGACTAAGGGATAAAATGATTTATTAAAAAAGAAAAAGGATGGAAAGGTTTTGTTCTTTATTCAATAAGTGGAGTAATTTATTGAGCTTTGAGCGTAACAACAATTATTAATTTCAAAATTTTATTGAAAAGTTTGCAAAGTGCTTATTAAGGAACAGTTTAGTGAAGATTATGAGATTGTAGATGTTTAGAAGTGAATTTGAGAACTTTCAGATGAAATAATAAGAGAACATGATTGATTTTTTCATTTATATAATGGATGTGGCAAACTAAGAAGAGTTTCATGGAGAAAACATGGTTGGATAAAGAATTATTGAGAAGATACTCAGGGGTTTGCGAGCAAGATTTTATCTCATAATAAAATCTATTGAGGAGTTTAAAGATGTTAGGGTGTGGAGTTAAAAGCTTCACTTGGATGCAAATATGGAGGAGGGCGCTGAGTGTCATAGTTGTCGATATCGGCAGGGTCACCGACGTCGGGCAGGGGTTGACAGAAAGCAATCGACATCGGCAGGGGTCGGTCGACGTTTTTTTATCTCCAGTCAGACAGGGACCGACGTCGGTCTTTTGTGCGATCCCAGAACTACCTGCTGACGGACAGTTTGTTGAACTAATTGTTTGCATGTTAAAGACTAGTTCGAGTCTTGAACCGCTTGTCTAATTATTGTATGTATGGGATCTATATAATAGTCATGTGCTATATTGTAAAGTTGTAAAACTAGGAGAGTTTTTCTCATGGTGGAATCACAAGGGTTCTTCTAGGTATGTAAGATCAGGGTTGATCTGCAGGGTGTGCAAGATTAGGTTGGAGATCTACACGTGATAAGTAAGATCAGGTTGGTCTGCAGGGGTGTGTGTGTGCGAGGGTCAAAAAGAAATCTGCGGGGTAGCAAGATCCAAGGTGACAGCGACACATCAAAGAGCAAGATCATGGTGAGATTTACTTGGAGTACTAGTTCATATTCGATTGTACTAGCAGTATTGTACTGACTGGTTGAGGTGAATAATAGCGCTGTGTTAGCCGTTTGTTGTGCCCTATATTGAGAGAAAATAACTCTTGAGGGAAGATTACTGGTATGCCCACGAAGTGGAAGAAGAGTGTGATCTCTTTGTTGTAATTTCTTTCTGTAATGAGTTGAATACAATTGTGTGTTCCCTTTCATATTTTGTGTTGTTTCTTATTTCTAGTTACTTGTACTTCTGGGTAATTTTCGCATTAAGTTGCTTATACAATGGTAATCACGTGTGTTCTTAATTTTGACAAGTAGCGTCAGAGCTTTGGAAAACATAGGTCCTATCAATTGGTATCAGAGCGAGGTTGGAGGTTTTCAGAGTGAGGTTGACCAACAGGGGGTTTCAGATCTGTTAAGTGTTTTTTGATTACAGGTCACTCTCAGGGGTTTTTGATTGAGTGGGAGTATAGCAACGACAGAAGAAGGTAAGCTGAGAATGGAGAAATTCAGACACAGGGGTAGCACCACAGGGTGTGGTGGTTGGTTTTTAAGATTGAGCTTGAAGAGGGATACAAGCTAGGGTACAGATTAGACAATGCACTGGTATAGGTACAGGGGCAGCTGTTTGTCTCTAAGTGGGAGATTGTTAGGTTGTGGAGCTAAAAGCTTCACCCCGATGCAAACATGGAGGAGGGTGCTGAGTGTCACAGTGGCCGACGTCGACAGAATCACCGACATTGGGCAGGGGTCGACAGAAAAAACCCGACATCGGTAGGCATCGATCGACGTCAGTTACCTCCAGTGAGACAGGGACTGACGTCAGTCGCTTGTGCGGTTCTAGAACTCCCTGTTGACGGACCGTTAGTTTGTTGAACTGATTGTTTGCATGTTAAAGACTAATTCGAGTCTTGAGCTGCTTGTCTAATTATTGTATGCATGGGATCTATATAATAGACTCATGGGCTATATTGTAAAGTTGTAAAACTAGGAGAGTTCTTCCCATGGTGGAATCACAAGGGTTCTTCCAGGTATGTAAGATCAGTTTTGATCTACAGGGTGTGCAAGATCAGGGTGGAAATCTACATGTAATAAGTAATATCAGGTTGGTTTGCAAGGGTGTGTGTGTGCGAGGGTCAAAAAGAGATCTGCCGGGTAGCAAGATCCAAGGTGATAGCAACACATCAATGAGCAAGATTATGGTGAGATCTATTTGGAGTACCAGTTCGTACTCGGTTGTACTGGCAGTATTGTACTCTGGTTAAGGTGAACAACAACGCTGTGTTAGCCGTTTGTTGTGCCCTGTATTGAGAGAAGATAACTCTTGAGGGAAGATCACTGGTATGCCCACGAAGTGGAAGAAGAGTGTGATCTCTTTGTTGTAATTTCCTTCTGTAATGAGTTGAATACAATTGTGTGTTGCCTCTCATACTCTGTGTTATTTCTTATTTCTAGTTACTTGTACTTCTGGTTAATTTTTGCATTAAGTTGCTTATACAATGGTAATCATGTGTGCTCTTAATTCTGACAAGTAACGTCAGAGCTTTGGGGAACATAGGTCCTATCAAAAGATTTATTGACACTTATTGTTGAACCACCTCTAAGTTCTTTACAAACACATGAACAAACATTGAACATGATAATTAGTCCTTCTCTTGAGCATGCATTTAAATCACATAGACTCTTTAAAGAAAAATAGAAAAATGTAATTTATTATCATGAACATTTATCAAGAATTAGAGCTATAGATTTTTCAAAAGGTGGAAGATCAAACAATGTTTATGGAGGAGGAAAACCAAGTTATAGCTTTCATGAAGTAGGTGAAAAAGGTAGTGGCAAAAATAATAATCATATTCATGGTCATAGGTATGACAAATCTCATATATAATATCATTATTTTAAGAAATTTGAACATTATACCAATGAATGTAGAAATACATAATTTGATATGAACCCACTAAATGTAAAGTTCTTTAAGAAAAACAACATTGAAGATGAAAATAGTGGATTTATATTTATCACATTCAATAATGTTAAGGAAAGCATCAAAGAGGGTCATTATTTGGACATTAGGGGTAGACATTACATAAGTGGAAACAAAGTTGTATTTGTAAGGTGAAATTAGGGAAGAGTAACAAAGTTTCAGCGATGGGAATTCACAACATCTCTATTCACACTAAGGTGAGAAAAATCATATTTTGAATGTTTATTGTCTTTGGTTTGAAACATAATTATATTAACATTGGGAAACTTGTAGGAAAGGGATATAGAGTTAATTTTGAGAAATATGCATGTGATTTATGAAAAGAATTGATATGCTTTCATTTAAGGTGGTTATTAAAAATGAATCATGGCTCTAGCTTATTAGATTTGGAAATTTGAGTCTTAGTAGTTTGAATTCATTGCATAAAGAAAGAGGTGCACCTCAATATGACTTCCTTGTGTCTTAGGAATGATTGAGACATTGTAAAATAGTGTTTATAACATTACAAAAAAACATCTTAGAAAATAGATTGTGTTTTTAAATGATAACCTATTTCGCACAACATTGAAAATGGTTGACCAGTGTTGAACCCCAATGAAAGTGACAATGTTTGTCAAATGTGGGACTTGCTAAAAATATTTCTCTGAGTCTAACAAGTCTACAAATTTCTATAGGGTTTAATCAACCATTGATTCACATAAGCATCTCTCGCATTATTTTATGATGTTCACATATGTCAAAATATTATCCTTTGGTGTAACCCTATTTCACCAATATAGATTAAGATTAAAGAAAATATCCAAAGTTAATGGCCCAAATCTCTTTGATGGTTATGACATAATCTTCACATTAAGAATTAGGGCTCATGTAGTTCTATGCATGCATGATCCATCCTAGATGAGAGAAAGCACTCCACCTTCTCTCTCTTAGATAATCAAAAAAGAAATTATGCTCCTTAATACAAATGTATTTTGGTACAAGTATGTAGCCACAAGATTGCAATGGATGATGACAACTGAATATGATCAGTGTGTAAGATCCTTACAAGTATGCAATATATAAACTCAATTTGTAACTCAATAACTTAGAAAATAAGAAGTTACCCTTAGATCCTATGGATGGCTTAGGATATATGTATATATAAAGACTCATTTATAGAAACTAGGAATAAAGGAATGGGAAATCAACACTTGCTGACATAATAAATTCACAAACCACATAAATTATCATATAATTTTTTACCATCATAAAAAATAGTCAAATCATAGAAATAATACGAAATAGAGATCAAGTTGTACTAAAGGATGAATGGATAAACCTTGAATTAGACAATTGATAGAATTAAAGATGTTCGTGAGATAATACAAATAACACAAAACTATAAAGTGTCTAACATGAATAAAAAATGTACCGAAAGGAACCAAATTAACAAATAAACTAAATTACCAAAAGATGACAGAAATGAAAATATTACATCACTTATACTAAAAGTAGGTGTCTACATCGATAAAATTTATCTCTTGCACAATAATAATATATATAATATGTATTACAAACTAGATAAATTATTATTATCTTTATTAAGTCTATAAGATATTTGCACTACTTTTTGACATCCATGCATGGTAATGTTTTTTCCCTTAATTATGGTTTACTACCACTCTTAAGCATACTATCTAAATTTTATAGGTATGATGTTTCCATATAATTAGATGAACATTATGATGGAAATGTGACAACAGATTCTACTGTAAAATTATCTTTATAACTGTCAACAAACAAACTATATTGTTTTTATCCTTGGATCAATAAAAGGAAGTCCAATAGCATTAAACTCAATACAATATCAATGTAGCATGTCAAGAACAACTATGAGTAAGGAATAATATGTTTTTTTTAGTTCACCACTTTTCATTTATTATCTATATTATTCTCTTATCAAAAAAATTATCCATGCTTTTAGAAAAGATTCGGTATGTTTTTTATTATAGGCTTGTGCATTTCAAATTGGGAGGAGTGGGAGTCAATTGAATGCATTGCTAGTACCTTCTATATTATTCATTCTAAAATTAGAGAAATTATGTATGCTGGAAAGGACCCTACATGGTTGATGAAACAAGGGATATGGTTCTATAAATATACATATGTTCTTCCAAAAACTAGTGCATCATATGGAAAAATGGAAGAGATCGTTGTGCCAATAATTAATTCAATTACATGGTCAATTATAGATTTTTCATCCATAACTTATATCGCTACAATTTTTTTGAATAGGTGCAAGAAGGTATGAAGTTGAGGGGAGGAAATTGTGTGCACATTAGTTTATTTATGCCCATGGGACTTTTTTGTCATATGTTTAAGGATGAGACATCCATTCGAAGAACCAACAAAACAAATGTTACTTCATCACCATATGATAGATTGCTAGATTTATTATTTTATTTTTATTAGGATAGAAGAGTGCACTTTGAAAATGGGGAAAAAATAGAATGTTGATTGTCTCATGATGCAATTTCCTTCAGGGAAAAATTTATACATTCATTTTTTAGCAAGTTTATTATCATATTTTATAATTTCTCCATGAATATTGTTTATCATTTTTTAGGCATTGGGTTTCAAGGCAAGCTTTATACATGTCATTCCAATTGTAAAGGTGGAGATATGTTCATCAATCAGGGAAACAAACATGGATCCAAACTGACCAAAATGACAATGATGAAACACATTCTCCAAAAATATCATTTTCTGTTTTGATGAACGGTGTTACTTTCAAAACATTATCAATGGAATAAAATTAGACATTGTTTGAAGTAGGACAACATCTTGAAATAGAGGAAGAGCTTAGTGATTTCATATTTTTACATAATCAAAAAAGGTAAGTTACATTTTTTTTTTACATATATTAATTTTGAATATGAATTCAAATGTTTTTTATAGTCCAATGTGAAAATAACTATTACCATTAACTATTTATAGATGTGTAGGTTGGTAAGCGAGCAATGATTGTGTTCACCCTACAACATTAGAATTCAAGGAATCATAGGAATAATTTCATGAAAGATTACTCTACATCAATAGACTTGAAGAATTATACTATTCATACACTGTATATTGATGGCATAATAAATGACCATGTACTTGTAATGAAATTACTTCAAAAATAAAGTAGAATAGCATAAATATATCCAAATATGACTGAAATATATCAGAATATATGATAATAGACAAGCCACTTCGAGGGGGTAACCTCCACAAGCTTCAATAAGAGTAGAATTCACAATATGATGATAAATAATTACCCACTACCTCCTATATATAGTCTATCTAGGCCATGGTTACTCCATACGCCAACCTACTAATCAAAAGAAAGCATAGATAAATGTAATATAACATTAAAGAGGGATAAGTAAGCCACAAGTCAGCTAATACTATCCTCATAAATGTGATAGGTTAGGGGCGTAGCAGTACTATTTTAGTCTCATTTTTTTAGCATTTAGTGATCATCATTCCATTTTACATATGCATGTATTTAGGTTTATATGGTTAATAATCCACTGCTTAGAGTAGCCACTGTAACCATACTTTCTCTATTAATTTATTATATTGGTTTTTCTTACAACTTTGTTCATACAATAAAAAAATTTATAATGTGAATGTCGTTTACTTGAATCTTAGATTCCATTCTAAAAATATAAAATTGTGACATTTTTTTATTAACATTAGATTTATCTTTTTTCATAATATGATTAATTTTTGCATAAACATACCATGGTACAGGGCAATTACAAGTCAAGTATTTAATTTTTCCATAAGGTTTATTAGACTGCAACTTGGGCTAAGGTGTTTACAACTAGTATTTGGTTACTTGATTCTATACCAAATGATGCATGGATATATTGCAAAGTTTCTTATCAAAATATTGTTTTGATGTTGAAAAAATGATGTCTTATGTCTTATACCTAAGTTATTTAAATAGATCATGTTAATGATAGACCGATACACATTGTATTATGCAATAAAATTTGACATCTATAGGCGTTCCACTCCTTATGCACTTAAAACTAGATTCTCTCTCTCTCCATCTCTCTTCATACACACACACACACACACACACACACACACACACACACACACACACACACACACACACACACACACATATATATATATATATATATATATATATATACACACACACAGACACACACATATACACACATATACATACACACACACACACACACACACACACACACACACACACACACACACACATCATTGCACTTTACTGAGGCATTGAGGGTCTGCTCAATAAAGCAAACTTTACATTAAGTCAAAAGGTGTCAAATAGTGATAGTATTCAGATTTCTATGCACATGTATATGATGTAGAATGGTATTCGGCTACTTCAAGTACATGATATGTTTGATAACTTTACTCTCTAATTTATTACATTTTATAACATGGTACAATTATGATAAGACCAATGACTAGTTGCTAAAAAGAAGCACCATAAGATAATAAGCAAGAAAATATTTACATTAATCAAACAAAGAATAACCTCTCAGATAAGGGTGTAACATCAAATAATTAATAGCCATCTATAAATGTGTTCATGTGAATGTCAAATGCCTTGATGATGTAAGTAGACATCAACAAGGTGATGTCCTTAATAGTTCTACAATGTTCTAGTACTATTTTTCCTAATTCTACCAAATGCTCATCTCATTCAATGGTATTAGTAAACCTTATTTATTTAATTTAATTATAGCTTATAGTCACTTGAAAAGAACATTAAAAATATCGACCTTAGGCTACACCTTTGGTTACATAAAATTTCATGAAAATAAGGAATTCAACTCAATAAAAGCTTATTTCAATCTAATTCTGGTGCACAAAGTAATATTACATAAATTTTGTTCAATACTACCAATTATTTTGCACACAAGTCATCTATCAACATAAGAAGCCATTTTTTAGGTATGTAACAAAATGCAACTTCAAAATAACACTTATATCCTAGAAAAAAAAATATATACACATCATTCCTCTGGGCCACCTCAAATTCATGACTATAGAAGGAAGATGTAAAAGCCACATCATCAATATGATCAATGCTAAAAGAATTTTAGTTAATCATTTTGAACCCAAATCTTTATAGTCTTATCATTTCCAATGCACTAGAAGCAATTTTGTTTTTTGTTGGATGACAAGATAATGAAATTACAGTATCTATATGGCCTTATAACTTTTGAACTATGTTTCTTGTTTGAAGATCCCACAAATACAAAATGATCTTCTGAGCCACTGACAATGTCTGTCATAGAAAAAGTGGATAATATACAAAATTCTATATATGTACAAGGTTTAATCTTCAATTACAAATACTACTACTTGTAGATGAGTAGATTCCCATCTAATTGCATACTTTGGTTATCCATTCTATAGTAGTCTTGATCATTACACCCAGACAAACTGTCACAGGGTCAACACAAAACAACATTAAGTAACATGGGAGAATGGACCTATAGCATGCATCAAGTTAGATTATAAAATCAATGATCCTTTGGGTTTATATCCATAGTAAACAAGAATTCCAAGACAAGAATCATCATAATGGTTTTCTACACCATCTTATCAGTCCATGCAGTATAGAGTTCAAGAAAAGAAGAAGAAGTCTAAAGTATGAGTTGACCTTAACAAACCAACATTATGCCTCATGTGTTATCTATACTAATGCAATTAAAATGGCACATAAAAAAGCTTATGTTTCAAAGAATACTAATAGCACCTAACATGAATCCCAATACTTTATATAATGAGCACATAATGCTATAAATAAAAATGCAAGTATTTGTTGTACAATAATCTTAAGAGCATCCCAGTTAGTAATCCTTGGTTAATTAAACTATGGAAAGTGGTCAAGGTTGTTCTCATGCATACTTGGACCACATGATTCATCATTGTAATGGTCATGTTAATGGTTAGGAAGGTAAGACTCTCCTCAATGTACAAAAAGGGAGTTATAAGTTTGTTAGAATAGTTAGAAAATATAAAGGAATTGTAAATTCTTTATTTGGGATCAGTTGTGAGGGTCTATTCAAAGGCTGAGAGTGTTCAAACTCTAGGAAATTATAGAAGGGATCCTCATTTTGAAAACTATTCCAAGGCAAACCCTGTTTTATGTATGTAAGCAATGTAGAGTGACTGTATATAGATGTTCAATGAAGGAAAAAATCAATTAAAACATATTTCAGATATTCCACTTGTTGTGGTAAGCTTTTTATTATTTTCTAAAGATTATTAGGTAGTTTCTTAGTGAATTTCAATGTCCTTTGGTGTAAATTCAATAGTATAGGCTAGTATTTCTTGTATTCTGTGTTGATTAAGATAGAGTGCACTCTGTGTATGAGAAAGACTTGTATGGAATTTTGAGTTAAGACATCAATGATTGGTTATATATTTCTTGATATTTTTGAAATCATCTTATCCATTTCCATTTACATAATCATACATTTTTGTGGTAGTAGTTCAAAACCCCATGTTGTTTTGAGTACTACACACTGCCAATATGCAAAGTTTGTTGAAAAGGTGTCGTATAAGAGTAAATAATAAGGATATTCAATCCTTATAATATATGTATGGGTCTTAGATAGGTGTGTGGATGGAATGGCAATATAAAAGTGTAATACATTACCATGTCAAGGTAGTTGACATGAAATGTAGTTATCAAAAGGTAGTTATTCATATGTATGTAACAAATATTAGTGAGTGAGTAGATTTTAGATATGTAGGATAAGTTAGTAGAGAAGTTAGAGAGAGTCAGTTAGGAGTTAGAGAGGAGGTAGAGGTATGGAGGAGAGGAGGAACAAGTAAAATAAGGATAAATTTATACCCTATTCTATGTGATAGTATAGTCAATGTATATAAAGAGAACCAAATAAAGTTGAAATATTTAAGTAATGATTTTATATCTATGTATTTTGAGTGAAATATTTTCAACCTTGAAGATAATATTTGGTGAAGTAAGTAGCAATAAATGGTGACTATGTTCACATTCTTGTGCTTGTTCATGACAGAAAACTATAGATCAGTGTCAAAAGAATCTTCTTCTAGTAATGTATAGCAAGTGTCTATGTAATATTCATGTGTTTATTTGAATAAATTTTCATCTATGTGTGTATTATATTATAATAAAGCATTTAAGGTTCAAATGACAAGACTATGTAGATACCCTGTATATTCTATTTGAGAGACTGTGAAAAAGGTATGTGTTTCATGGGAGTCTCTATTGGTAGACACTTGAAATGTAATGATGTTGAGAAAGTGGATCTAGTACATTTTAAGGTTCCTTAAGGAATTTCCATTACATTTTTTTATAAATTATTTCTCAAGAGCCCAAACACAGACCCTACATTGTTTGAATGATGTGAAAAGAAGGTCCAAGTGTGCACTCTATGTGGCAAAGGTAGTATTAAGGCTTGACTAAGGTTTGAAAAGGATTAGTAAGTGTTTTATGCAATGATCCCTAGATGTCTAAGAGGTTTCCACTTTTTTGGGCACTTATTTCATTAGAAAAGGTATACAAATCTTGTAATAAGTGGTGATTGTGTATTCTGTCAACATGCAACCTTGCATGCAACAACACATAGAAATGTCCTAGGGAATATCTAAAATTTGAAAAAGGTTTATAATAGTTGAAAAAACCCTAAAGAGGCATTTATATTGTTTGAATTTCATAGAAGATGAAAAATAATTGTGACTTCGGAAGAGATATCATAAAGAGATAGAATGTTCAATTCAGAGACTCAAAGAAGATCTAAGCTAGGTGGTTATTAAAAAGGTGTCTAGGATTTTATTTTCTTCATTTTTATATAAATAATATTTGTTAATACCTCTACATCACTATGTTCTCATTCCTCTCCATGCTTAGAAACTTGACTGTGTTCATGAGCCTATAGGTGAGTGTTTGAATTATCATTGACTGAGTGCTTGGGTGTTTGGAGTTCATCACCTTTGATCCCTAGTCCTCTGACTTCACAAACCTTGATTATTCATGGAACCTCCATAAATCACTATATCTTATTTTGACCACTATCTTTGTATACTATTTTCCATTTGAAGACATGCCTACCTTTTGAAGTGGGTGTAGGTGTAGTTTCTGTTTGACCTTGACCAAATTATAGTTTGAGATGACTCCATATTCAATAACATCATTTCACCGTCAGTTGTCCCATGAAACTTCCATTTGCTCAAGTGACTATCCAATTAGGCCACTACTTGATCATTATTCATTCATGGAAATAGGCTTGCCTTCTATGGCTATAGGTGTAGATCTTTAAGAGTGACATGACTATAGCCTAGTGCTTGGATTTTAGACCATTTCAATGAGCTTATACATCATTATTCCCTTGATAAATTCTCTTGAACATGAAACCTCCCTAGGAGACCAATGTGTCCTCATTTCTCTTATGTTTATAAGTTATGTCTATCTTTTCTTGACTGTAGGTTATGTCTTTGACTATATTGTAGGTATTTGTATGAACTATAACAGGGCTTTAGGACTATTGGAGGTATTGACAAGGTTATAATATATGAAAATGAGTCCTCAAACAAGCATTATATGACTGTTATTATTTCTAACAACATACTTGAAGGTCAAATCAAAGAAGGTCTCTTCATACAATGTCCACCTTGGTTGTAGGTCATTGAGTTGGCTATAGATCATTATTCACAAGGTGTATGATTGTAGGTTGCTTGTTAAGCCCATAATATCCTCATGAAACCATTTGAGCTCATGAACATTCTCTTGATACATTTTCATAAATATGAGCCTAAACATGAGACCTTCTTTAAAGGGATTTATAATGTTAATTTTCATGAACTAAAGCCTATATCCTTAAGTAGATGTAGGTGAGGGTTTACAAGGTGATTGACCCTTTCTAGCTTAGGCTTCAGTCCTTCATTTATTGAATAAATCTTCATGCCATTTGAAACCAATATCAAAGCATAACAAGACACTATCATTTATCATGTCTTTGCTTAAGATTTATCTTGCATTTGTTTGTTAAAAATTGTGACTGAAGACAATGCCTACTATAGGCCTTAAGCAATCACACACAGGGCCTATATCCAAAATTAAATAAAACTTTATAAGACTATTTTAGAACATTAAACACCACCTTACCAATAATATATGCTTTCCTTGCACAACCTCTCACCATGTACAAATTAAGAACCTCATAGGGAATTTATCATCTATGATATTGTTTTCAACACCAAATTCATATCACTTTGATGCAAAAGGCTTCTTCACCTTATCAATGATGTATGAAAAAAAGAACCAAACAACTCCTTATAATTTCCTTTGCCCAAGTACCTATCTAGCTTTGCTCTCCTTTTCTTGACTAGTTTTTCCTTTGGTTTTAAAAAGAACCCTTTGTATATAATTTCAAACACTTACCCTCTATTATTGATATTCACCCTTCAATCAAAGATCACACTAGTTCCTTCTATTCATTTGTATGCTTGTCAACCTTTACTTGTTTAATGACAACTTGTGTATGCTTGCATAAAAGCAAGATTCAAGGTTTTACTAGTTCATACAGAGTAATTATCACTCTTAGACATATTAATTATGGAATTATAGGACCCCTTGTCACATTCACAAACCCTTCTATACACTCTTGACTTTAACTGCCTTCCTTCTTATTGACTGACTTCCTTTAGTAGCCTTTTTTAAGGCCTTTACACTTGTATGAGAAAGTACCATGAGGTATTGTGAAACTCAAAACCTTTTATCTTCTTATTTAAAACTACACACTTTCAAACCTTAACTCAATCTTTTGGCCACATTTTAAGGGATTTCTTACTCTCAGATTAGGTCTTGTAGGTTTCTTACCACTCTGTGTCAACACATTCTATTCAAAACCATATATTACTATGCTTGTTTAGTATGAAACTCTCAAAATATTTGAAAACATGTTCATCCCTAAATTTCCATAAATTTACAAGGGTTTTCAATGGTTAAATCTTCTAAGAGCTCAATGTGAAGGCCAAAATGCTAATTATGGGTTGTATTCAGTCTAGGTGACCCGAAAGGAATGAAAATTCTTTTCAAAAGAATTCATAGGACTGTAGACATTGATTAAGGTTTGTATAAGTGTTATACAACTTCTTTAATCAATATAATACAATTCCAATACATATGTTCAAGTCTTCTAATCGAAGTTCTCTTTGATTGTGTTTCTTACAAGGACTTTTAACTCCTATCAGTAGACATACTATTGTTTTAAGGTTACAAATAGGGTTTCAAAACTTTAAAATGATTGATTATCCCTTTCAAATGCTAGATACAGCTTGTTCAATAACATTTCACCATCCATGACCTTTCTATTCAACATTTCTCTTAAGAACTTTATCTGACTATGTCTTAACACACAATAATTATAGGACTAATCAACCTATCTATGAACCCTATGTGTTTTCCAATATTGTGGGTTATTTCAATATTTTTAAAAGATGGAAGGGATATTTTTCTATGATGTTTATCTAAATTTCAATGTGCTACACACCTAATCCACTTTTTTCTCACTCTATTTATACTCTCCACTTGATTGTTTAAGCTTGCCAATATACACATAACTGTATTGCTATTCTATGACTACATATGAAAAATAGTCACTAAAATAGTTAAGAATAATCTAAGGTATTATAATATACTTACCAACTCCACCATAAACTATAAGAACATATCAAAATTAGGGTTTTCAATATTCCATTGTACACAGTCAAGTTTAGTGCATACATATAGGAAACATGACAGTCTTGAGTTTCTCAGCCATATGTATGGAATCTACTTGACATAATATCAATGACTTAAAAAATACAAGGAGAATAACTTACCAATACTATCTTGTTGATCATAAAACACACCTTTATTACAATGTTATTCTCATACTCTATATACACTAGCCATATTATTGCTCATATAATGAATGCAAGGTCTATCAAACAAGTTTCTCTTCAAACAAAAGAATTGTATCACATTCTTACCCTCTTTATGCTTATAGCCATTATGTATACCATCTATAGGTTAATTTATTAGTTATTGTGAACAGGGTACTCCATATTGTCAACTTGAATATTTAGACCTTTTTTTTTATAAAAAACACAATGTATATGTGTAGACAACATTACTCACTAGTGGTTCTACCCCTGGGTTCAACCTCCATTCAACGTGAACCTCCTTTATAGGCTCTTGAAAAATAACCTATCAATTAAATATAAATTATTAGCACAATAATATAGAGACCATTTGAGGATGCCCATACATCAACTAGTTTACTGTCTAATTTGAAAGAGCCATGTTTTATTCTACATAGACAAATCTGACCCTAGAAGATTTTTTGAGACAAGTTTAGTTATTCTATGAAGGATGGAAGTCATTGATCATTTTTGAAAAGTCCATATTAGTTGAGGGAATCCTTTATAAAGTTTATATATCCATTAGGAGAACAAGAATCTCATAAAACCCTAATTATACAATTCAATGCATACTCAGAATTGATTGAGAGTTTAATCAAAGCATACAATTCAAATAGAGCTATCAAGAAGGGAATTAATTCATGTGCATCAAAAAGCCCCAATGAATTTCTAGTTATGACCTTAAAGATAAATCTTAATGCATATTTAACTATTGTTACCTGTTTATGACCTTTTAAAATTGAAAAATACTCTTCCTTTGTTCATCATCACTAATTAGTTGACTTTTATGCATAATCTAATTCAAAAACTTAAGAAAAACTCTTTACTTGACTGTGCATAACCTAGAATTATATTTTTGGATCTTTTTAACATCGAGAATCATTAAAAACTCATGAATATAGATCAAACAATGTTGAAGATATATACTTGCACACTCAAAGAATATTTGAGATTACATCAAATTCATAATCAAAACTTCTTTATTCTTGAATTTTATGACATCATCTATCTTTATAGAACAAGAACATATATCTACCTTTATACAACAAGAACATAAATCACAACTATCTAACTATCTTTATAGAACAATAAAGAGTCTACCTATTCTATACTTAAATCATCATATACAATATGATTAAGAGCTGATCATAACTTTGTGAGTTATTTTTTCTTTGTACAAACCTAATTGAGATTGAATTATTCTATAATTCTTTGCTTGCATCAAGAGTTAGATTTTCTAACTGCAACATCAATATTATTAATATTTTTAAGTTTTTTTTGTGCGTGATTCTATAAAGCATACATATATATATCCATTGACTCATTTGAATTAGTCGGTTAGATTGTATAGATCCTCCACCATGTTGAGTAGACCTATGATAAGCTATATGCTAGTTTATCAGACTTTTCCATGCATGAGTATTCCAAATGCTCAATCTTCCATACTCTCGAGTGAACCATGGACAATGTGCATATAGAATGTGCTAAAATCATATAAATAGAAAAAACAAGATATAACATAATACATTAGGAAATAATTATGTAGAAATAATAAATAAATTATAAAAAATCAAATTATTCAATTATTACCATGTAATTGGTGACTTCAATCTATCCCGAAGGTAAAAGAAAATCCTTTATGAATTTTGCTACAAATTCAGTAAATTTGTTGAAATCTCCTTCAAAGAATACTTCGTTGTTCATTAAGGGGAACAAAGATGAGAGTGAAATCCATGTAGGTTTTTTCCTTGATGTAGAATTTCCTTTATCATTTTGATCACCCTCTACATCATTGAGATCCTTATATATTTCCTGTTGACCCCTGCTACTTCTTTGAGTGATAGTTTTAATAAAACACCTAGCTTTATCTCCTCCCATGGATTACCATGAGTCCCTGATCGATTTTCATCTTTTTTAATAATAACATTTCCTCCATGCAATCTTGTATTTGATAATACCTTCTCAATTTGCTTAATGGATTTTTGTGCCTCCTCTTCTAGTTTCTTATTCCAAGAAAATAAAATTGATAAATAAACTAATTTATCAATTATCCTAACAAAAACATGAAGAGTGCATATTTGAACTCTTGTCAATGGAATTTGTAGCACTAGCTTCGTATTTGGATCAACTTCATCTCTATCAGGAGGTGCTCCTTGTTCACAACCCAATATTCCATTTGAACTTATTCTATTCAATATTTTTGACTTATAAGTAGAATGAATGTAATAAATATAACTATGCTTTGTATTGGCTCTATGGCTTATGTTATACATGCATTTCAATGTTTTATAAGTCAGCAGCCACGTGTCATTCAACTTGATATGAGCCATAACCATCAACATAATTTTTTTACATCATTGCATGAGATAAAATCATGGATAGAAGCTCTGTTTGCTCAAAAATCCATTTTAGGTCTTCATAACATTCTTTTTTTACTTTGAATAATCCAAGCCACCATACATGGTTTTCTGATTGTACAAAAAAATACCTTTTATCAGTAGCAAGAATATTTGTATTTATAGATCTATTCATCAAGTTAACTAATACTCTTTCATACTTGGCACTATTGATCAAATTCATCTCATCTAATTTTAGGACAACAAGAAGTTTTCCATTTGATTCTTCCATTGAAATGTCATAATATCATACCATGGCTATTAAAATTATATCAACTTCAAACTAGACATTATTCAAAGGATTCAAAGTGATTGACACTTCATTTCCAATGTAAATCTTTCCTTTCCTTATATAATCCTCCTTGGAATCTTGGATGTGAAACACATGTCCAACATTTTTTTTAACTTCTTTATTTCTATTTGCTCATTCCACTCTAACATGAGATGGATGAGGCACCAATACCATAGTGATCCCAACATTTAATATTCCAGCCTACAATGTCTTAAATAGTTCTCAATAGCCTCTTATACTAATCCTTGCATTGTCACAAGCACCTTGGACATCACTAGCACTGACTAAAGATGACAATTGGTTTATTATTCCATCAACCAAAGATTTTCTTATAGAGATTCATTGTGGCTATCGAAGCATGGCTAATATATCATCTTTTTTGAATAGTCTCTTCTAACCAATGCTGAGATCTGGCTTGTGTCTTTAGCTACATTTGATCTAGATAGGTTGGTCAATTTTTGTAAAAAGATAAGGAGAGTGCGTGTGTATGAACACACTTTTTTTAAGTAAATGATTCAATTTTTTTTATGAAATCTCATATATAGATAGGTGAAATGTTAAAGATTGTTGAGAATATTTTTTATTATATATATAATTTTTAAATAATTTTAAAAGTCAATACAATTGGAAAATTGAAAATGCAAGTATACTAACATAACTTTTTGACCTTAACTTCATAAAAATCAATTTTTTTTTAAAGCATAGTTGACAATGTGTAGATTGCTGAGATATGAATTTTATAAAATATAGATTAATATTCAAAAAGTTATAAGGGAATTTGTGATGATATGTATATTGTCCATACTGAGGTATGTTATGTATGAATTAAGTAATAATCATAAATAATATTCTAACATTATATATATATATATATATATATATATATATATATATATTCTAAAACTACACTTTATCCTCTACAAACCCATATAATTGTTTTTAAGAAATAATAAAAATTACCTGATTAGATGTGTCAATAAAGATGAAAAAGACTCCTAAATTTCATAAAAACTAAGTGGGTTGCTCTATGACCAGTTTCAAGGTAGCTTCAGACCTATCCAAGCCTATACCCAAGGCAAATTTGGAGGGAAAACAAAAAAAAATTGAAATATTTAAAGGGCATATGCCCTATGCAAAGGATGCATGCCCTTTACAAAGGGTGTACGCCCTTATAAAGGATACACACCCTTTATAAATGGCGTACACCCCTTCTAAAGGATGCACACCCTTTTCAAAGGGTGTACACACTTTTTTTTTCAATTTGATGTTATTGAAATATGCATATACACATATATTTTTTATAACTAGAGGTTGTTGTTAAGAGCCTCAGACTGCAGTTCATTTTCTTATGCTTGATGTTTTTCAAGAATATATTTAGTAAAATAAATGTTAAATTTACATTTAATTTTATATTCTTATGCTTTAAATTTATTTTTCTAAATATAACAAATTAGGGCCACTCAATATCTTCTGAAATTACTTATAGAGCTGTAGGAGTTACCATTTAGAGATTAATTTTTCAAATTTCATTATAGCCAATACTTAAATTTCATAATTTTGGGATCAAAAGATAGAATGAGAAATGAGTACATAAATCATGTTACGTATTTAATAAATCTATACTATTGATTATGTCCCATATTTCACCTAATTGAGTATGCCCTACCTAATTTACCTACTTGAGTATGCCCTACCTGATTGAATACTCGAGCTTGAAGGTGGATTCTTAAATAATTTGTGAGTTTTTCAATCAATTGGTTTATCAATATGCATAAATGACTTCCCTATATAATGTAACTTATAACATACCTATAGTCATGATATAGTTACTCATACTGACATCTATCACATACCTATTACATATATGTATGCATTCACTCATACATGACATCTACATGTAATCATGATAGGATAACTTATACTCGACATGAATGAAGCTAATCACCCTAGTAGACTCCATTTGAAATAGAATAAACCATAACATCATTCATATTCATTCCAAAAACATGCCACACTATAAAACAAATTTCAGATAGATGGTCAATCCATGCATTCTTTAATTATAACCTCATTCATTATTCCAAAGTCATGTAGAATAAAGTCATATTCTATCACTCCAAATTCACATAGGACACTCCCTTATTGATCCTCATCATCCCTAATCATTCCCTCATCAACCCTTATATTTACATATCATCCCTATTCATTCCCTTATCAGTTCTCATTATCTTCAATATCGTTAATCACTCCCTCATTGGCTATCATCACCCTTCATTATTGCTAATCAATCCTTCATCAACCCTCATTATCCCTCATTATCATTGATCATCCATAAACACTCTAGGTCATCAAACCTCATCAACCCTAATCATCCCTAGTCACTCTCTCATCATCCTGAGCATCATCCCTCGTCACTCTCTCATCATCCTAAGCATCATCCCTAGTCACACTCTCATCATCCCTAATCATCCCTAATAATTCCCTCATTAACCATCATCATTTCTTATCATCCTTAGTCAATCCTTTGTAATCTTTCATTGGACCCCTCATCATCCCTAATCATTCCCTCATCAACCCTCATCATCCTTAATCATCCATAATCACTCCCTCCTCATCTATCCTCATACCTAAATATCCCTAATAATTCCTTCACTGTCACTCATCATATCTAATCACTCTATCATCATCCCTAGTTACTCACTCATCTATTAGAGTGTGTTCTAATCTAGTAGTCAGTACGAATTTATTTCAGATTGAACAATATATTTTTTAGATGAATCTTGAATAGTTTTTTAATTCCTTTTGTTCTAATTGGAGTGTACTAGGGTGATTATTCTCATTCATGTCTAGTAGAGTAGATAGGGCCATGATGAATTGCTCTAGGGAGATTGTTGAATGATTTACATGGTGAAAATAAGATAATAACCTCTTTGCACTTACATGAAAAAAATCATTTTGAACGATGCGGGATGGTGAAACACAAAGATAGATAATTAAATTACCTCTTTGTGCTTAGTTCGTATGAGGTGAAATGATTCTTCTAGACACAGTGCTCTCTAAATCATTAAGTGAAAGGGTTGGATCATTTTGGATCTTCTCATGTTTGTGAGTTATTCTCAAAGAATGTTGTGGGTTATGAGTATAAATTATTATCATTTGTGTCACTAAATTTGTTATGGCATGTTTTATCCTTGTGTTGAAATCTTTGCACTTGTGTATGAATTATGATAAGAAAGTGGAGAGGGGGTTGAGCTAGACTACCAATACTTGCATCATTACTCTATAGTGTGGTCTCCATAATCAATGTTTAGTGTTTGCCATTTAGGTTTTATTTTTAGGGTTTTAAGTTAAGGGTTTAGGGTTCCAAGTCTATAGTTTAGATTTTAGAGTTTCTTGTTTCGGTTCTAGCATTTAGGTTTTAAAGTTTAGGGTTTATCCAATTTTAGTATTTAGGGTCTATGGTTTTGGGTTTGAGGTTTTATGGTTATGGGTTTGTGGTTTAGGGTTCAACTTTCAAAGTTTAGGGTTTATTGCCTAGGATTTCGAGATTTGGGTTTAGTGTTAAAAATTTAGAGGTCAAGGTTTTGGTTTTTGGGTTTGGGGTTTAGTGTTTAAGTTTTAATGTTCATGATTTTGAATTTTGTGTTTAAGGTTTATTGTTAAATATTAAGGACCTATAAGGTTAAGGTTTCATGGTTTAGTGTTTAGGATTTAGGATTTTAAGCTTATGGTTTGGGATTTAGGGTTAAGGACTTGAATTTTAGGATTTAGGGCTTAGGGTCTAGGACATAGAGTATATGGTTTAAGGTTTTAAGGTTCTATGTTTAGGGTCTCGGTTTTGGGGTTTCGGTATTGTTGTTTTCAATTTAAGGATAATGTATTAGGGTTAAGTGTTTAAGGTTTATGGTGTTTAGGGTTTATGTTTAGGGTTCAAAATTCAAGGTTTATGGTGTTTAGGGTTTGGGTTTTAGGGTTAATGATTTAGGGGTAAATAAAGTGTACTAGGGTGATTAGCTACATTTATGTTTGGTATGAGTGACTAGTGAATATAGGAATATGTCATATATGAATGACAACATACCTACATGTAGTACTAGGAACATACCTAAATGATTGTATCATTATTATATGTATTTTATAGGTTGAATTGTACATGTTAGCCATTTATTCATATTGATAGACCCATTAATTAAAAACCCCACAAATTATTAGGAATTTATCTTAAATCCACCTTCAAGCCTTTTACACAAATGTCCCTAGTCATTCTTTTATCTATATAGGTTAAAATTGTCCCTATCCTTTCAAGATATGGCTTTAGATATAGGTTTTAGTTATATTATTTAGTGTTCACGGTTCATTATTTATGGCTTAGGGTTTGGGGTTTAGGGTTTAGGATTCAATGTTTAGGGTTTAAGGTTTAGTGTTTACGGTTAAGGGTTAGGGGTTAATGGTTTAGGTGGAAATGGAGTGCACTAGGGTTATTATCTATAGAAGATGTGGAACATGGTATATAAGGGTATAAGATAGAAATTCCACCTACAAGCATACCTTTTTTGAGTAGACAAATGGTCACAGTTGACTGCAATTTAAGGCTAGGTCAGTAAAGAGTATACTTTGAGGAGTTGGTAAGAAAGAATGTGTGATAGACTTGATTATAACACCTTAACATTGGTTATACTAACCTAATGAGATACTTAGGCTAAGAAAATAGGGGTGAAAATTGAGCTCAAGCCTTAATCTATAGTTGACACATAAACCCTGCACACAATGAGTGCTCAAGAAGTATGCCTTAAATTTTTTGAGGTTTGGAGGTGCTTGGAGTATGAACCATTTATAAAAATATGTACAAAGGGTCCTCATAACTTTCCCAATCCCCTCATATCATCATTTTTTCTTTCTCAAGAGGCTAATTTTGGAAGCTCACATTAGTACAAATACCTAGCATGGGAGTCTGACGAACTAGGTAAGGCTAGAGAGGGTCCTAAGCAAGGATCTAGTGGAATTTATTCAGGGGTCATATGTCACAATTTTATGAACTATCTTTAAGGGGTAAAAATACCTAAAACCCTCTAAAACCCTTGTTAATTACCTGATTGGGAAGAAATGGAAGAAAAGTCATCTTAGAGGGATAGTTTGAATAAGAAATGATCCTGAACATGTAGAAAACTCCCTAGGTCTCGTGGCTATCATGTTAACTCATAACCTATCTGTAAAAACGTGGTACATAATTGATTTTATTGATAATTTTTGATGTCTTTTAGGTATAGAATATTCCCAAAGGATGAGGATCACTTTGGGAGATAGAATGAGACCTAGCCTCCTCATATCCATTTCTCGCCTTAGCAAAGCACACAAGTACTTATATAATCACTTTCACTTTAGCCAGTCTAAATTGGCATAGTGAATAGAGAGTGATCACCAAGTGAGAAGGTGGTAGGTCCAATTTGGAGGCCTTTTAAGGTCTACCTCATGGATCTAGAGACTTGAGGACCATTGAAAAGTGGCATAACCTTCCCTATATGGGTTGGAGTGAAAAATTGATGATCATCTTAGTGCCAAATATGAAAATAGGTCTAAAGAAAGGTGATTATGACTCCAGATAATGAGAACACATATCTAGATGAAGATTGATGATTAGGGATGCATCTAATGCATGTTTGACACTATTTCTAACCCCCTTTCATAGTGTAATGATCTCATTTTTGAGTTAACTAGTTTCATTTGTGTGTGTGTTCCATAAGTGCTCATGAAGCACAAGTGTGTGGTGTGTTTTTTTGTGTCTTGTAGGGTTGTAATATAAGTGTTTAAACTAGTCTTAGAGCTTCATCAAGTTTAGAGGTATGGAAGGGATTCATAGTAGCAATGGTGGAGGTATAGTATTTGTCATGAAACTGGTCTACCATGTACATAATTAAATATCATACATTCACATACAAACCTCCTACGTACAAACCTATAGGTCTTCCCAATAGGGGAGTGCGAAATTGAATATTAGGTTTTATGGTTTAGTGTTTAGGATTTTAGGCTTATAGTTTATGCTTTAGGGTTAAGGTCTTACAATTTAGGTTTTAGGGTTTAGGGTATATGGTATAAAGTCTAGGGTTTAAATTTTTAATGTTTTATGTTTAGGGTCTAGGTTTTGGGGTTTAGGTGTTATACTTTTGGGTTTAGAGATAATGTATTAGGGTTTAGGTTTAGGGTTTAATGTTAGATTTTTATGGTGTTTAGGGTTTGGGGTTAATGGTTTAGGTAGAAATGGAGTGTAATAGGGTGATTAGCTAAATTTGTGTCTAGTATTAGTGACTATATTATGAATACAGGAATATGCCATGTATTAATGACAACATACCTACATGTGGTATTAGGCATGGGGTAGATGTAATGTATGAATGACTATATCATTATTATATGTATGCTATAGGTTGAATGATACATGCCAAACATTTATGCATATTGATAGAGCCATTGATTAAAAAACCCATAAATTATTTAGGAATTCATCTTGAATCCATTTTTAAGCCTTTTATATGAATGTCCCTAGCCTCTCCTTTCTCTATATAGGTTAGAATGACCCCTATCTTATCAAGATATGGCTTAGCCAATGTCCTTTCTCCTTTCTCTATATAGGTGTTAACTCAAGATTGTGGTTTATGGCTAGAGGTTTAGGATTTATAAATTTAGGGTTTAAGGTTTATGGTTTATGGTTCAAGATTCATAGCTTAGGGTTTATTGTAAATAGACTAGTGTTTAGGGTTCAATTTTTAGTGTTATGACTTAGGGATTGGATTATAAGAATTATTATTTATATTCTATGCTTAAAGGTTTCGGATTTATAGTTTATGGCTCAAGGGATCAAGAGTTTAGATTTTAGGGTTAGGGGTTAGGATTTTGGGTTTATGGTTTCACACTTAGGGTTTAGGGTCTAGGGTTAAGGTTCAAGGTTTTTGTCTTAGGAGTTTGGTTGAGGGTTTTGGGTTTGGAACTTAGTATTTAGGGTTTGAGATTTAGTGTTTAGTGATTAGGGCTTAGGGTTTAGGAATTGGGGTTTAGTGTTTATGGTTTATATTTTATGGTTTGGGGTTTTAGGTTTTAGGTTTAGGGTTAACGGTTAAAGGGTTAAGGGTTTAGGGATATAGGTTTAGTGTTTAAGGTTTGGAGTTTTTGGTCTTTGATTTGGGTTTAGAAGTTTTAGTTTAGGAATTAATGTTTAACATTTATGTCTTATGGTTTATGGTTTTAAGCTTTGGGTTTAGGGTTAAGGGATTAAATTTAGGTTTTAGGATTTAGGATTTTAGGTTTATGGTTTGGGTTTTAGGGTTAAGGGCTACCATTTAGGTTTTAGGGTTTAGGGTATAGGGTATAAAGTATATGGTTTAAACTTTAAAGTTTATATGTTTAAGGTCAATAGTTTAGGGTTTACAAATTAGTATTTTTGGTTTAGGGATAATGTATTAGGGTTAATGGTTAGGGTTTAGGGATTAGGATCTAGGGTTAAGGTATATTATTTAGTGTTCATAGTTTAGGGTTTATGGCTTAGGGTTTGGGGTCTAAGGTTTAGGTTTCAATGTTTAGGGTTTAAGGTTTAGTGTTTAGGGTTAGGGGTTTGGGGTTAAGGGTTTAGGTTAAAATAGAGTGCACTAGGGTTATTAGTTGCATTTGTGTCCAATATGAGTGACCATATCATGACCACATGAAGATGTCATGTATGAGTAACCGAATACCTACATGTAGTACCATGTATATGGTAGATGTATTGTATGAAAAACTATATCATTACTATATATATATTATAGGTTTATTATTATAATCCTTTTGCTTATGCATATTACTAGACCCATTAATTAAATTTCATTTTCTATGTTGAGATCAAGGTTGTTAAGAAGATTCTAAGGCAAAGATAACAAACTCCAAGTATAGTATATATCCAAATTTGTTGATTGAGTATAAACCTCTTATGACGGTCCAATGTTATTATGTAAACACTATAGAATACTTACAAGTAAAGCTATTCAAAGAATTTGATAGTTAGTCCAAGTTGATATCCTTCTAAGTAAGCAGATTAGGCCATCCAAACCTAAAGAGTAGAGTGTCCATTGAATTCTAAATCTTAAGAAAGCATTAAAGGAAATTGGTTTCTTATCCTTACAGATATTCTGTAAACATATTAATAAAGCTTAATAAGAATCCTTTGATGAGCTTATATTAATAACACTTTTCAAGACCAAACATGCCTATACACAATATTATAGCAATGCTTAGGACTTAGTCAACTTTTTGGGTACTTTGGTGATCTAATTGGTATATTGAGATTGTGTAAAGACACATATGAGTCTTGTATCATTGTCTTGATATTTTCATTACATTTTTGAATTGAATGAGTCCAAAAAATAAGGTACTTGTATACCTCTTTGTATGAAGTCCTTAAGAGGTAGAATTTGGCCTAATAGACCTATAAAGGGTAGAGTTATTATCATCTGAGTTTTGATTTGAAGTTATTTATACACTAAAAAGCTTGAGTCAAATAATTGGTAAAACCCTCATAGTATTGTTCAAAGAAATGAGGATGTACAATTGAGTGCTTTAGGAGTCAAAGAAGTGTTTTACTTGAAGGTATATTACTATCTTAGGACAAAGTACCATATTTTAAGTCATTTAAAGTGTTTTTTGATCTAAATACAGAGGCTAAGAAGTCAAGAGATAATACTAAATAATAAGGTCATTAGTATTTCAATACCAATACTTAAAATACCTTTTGTGATAGACCAAGAGATAATAAATGATTAGGAAGAGACATAATTACAAGCAAGTTCTTAAAGGACCTTGAAGTAGACCATGTTGAGTAAGTGGAACACTTAATTTGACACTAGTAAGGAATACACTCAAATTGAAAAAAAAATTGAACTCCAAAAACGGTGTGCACCCTTTGAAAAGGGCATACACCCTTTATAAAGGATGCACACCATTTAAAAAGGGTGTATGCCTTTTTAAAAGGGTGTGCATCCTTTGTAAATGGTGTGCATCATTTCTAAAAGATGCACACCCTTTGGACTACAAAGGATATATTCCCTTTAGGGTAAGGATTGACCCTTATTTATGTTTACATTGGTTTTTTTGAAAAAAAAGGCATACACCCTTTAAAAAAAATGCTTTGTATTTTTCATTTTATCACTTTTTTTGTCCCCCAGCTTTGTGCATATACTTGTGTCATAATTTTCAAGGTTAATCAACACCTATAGGCCTCTGCATAGTCAACTGTAAATGATTTTGGTGGGCAAAGAGCAAAAAGTGGGGTATTTGATGTTGGCATAGCTTGAATGTGAAGATGATGGATTAAAATGATTATATAATTATGTTTGGAGCTTAAAAAAGGTCTTTTTTTTTATTTCCTAGATTTAAATCATGCATATCAACACTTATAGGTGTCACATCTCTACGCAAAACAATACAAAAAGAGGTGAAGGCACCTTAGCTTGAGAATGAAACATGAATATCAAGCATGATTGGGGATCATAAAAAAGTGATAATGACATATAATGATGCTCATGACATGGAGATATTGCTGAGAGAAGTCTCAAAGTAGGAACATACAGTCCATGAAATAAACCCTGCACATTCAACTTTCCCAAGAGTATGTTTTAGGTTCTGAAGCATCAGAGGATGCTAGAAACATCATATAAACATGAAAATTGATATATATCATCATTATAACCCCATAAATCCATTAAAACTCCAATTAAACATGATATTATAGAGGAAATACCCTCTATTCTATCTTAGATAGAGGGTACTCTAAACAACAAGAAACTTGCAAATTTTGAGAAAGTTAAGGGTGAGTTGGAGATTGATGGAGACCTATAAAAAAGGTGTCATGAGTTGTACTATACATGAACCAATATGGTAAATTTGTCTCAATAATATTAAGTGAAGCAAGGTAAATCAAACCTATTGGTATGTGGGCAGATCTATTAGGTCTAGTCTAGGCCTAGAACCTTTAGAGGGTTCAGTAGAACTTTTGGAATTATATGGCCATTATAACCTATGGAAGCATGTTAATTATGGTTTATAAAGTGTTTTTTAATCTATTATATTACATAAGCAGTGATAGGGAAATCATGTTTTGCTTAAGCACAACTCAGGCCTATGTAGAATGACACACAAAGCTCGAAAAGCCCATTTAGGAAGCTCATACATTATTGGAGGTTGTGCATGGAGGTCCAAGGAGTTTGGGGAAGTTTAAATGGGTATTGAGAATTGATTTTGTGTATTTTTTTGTAATTCCAATATAATATCTATGTGAACAAAATTTAAGAGCAAAATGAACTTAAAACCCTATAAATACTTGAATAAGGACCCAACTAGGAAAACAAGGATAGAGATATATCCAAATGAGATGGAATGGACATGGAAGTGATTTAAAATTTTAGGGGACTCTCAATATATCCTTCCCATCCACTTGACGTATTTCATACCTATACAGATAGGAAGTAAATAATGTTTTCTTGATTATTTTTTATGTTTTACAGGTTCTAGGAGGTTTCAAGAGATACGACCAAATTTGGGGAGAGGATAAAAAATTAATATAGCTATATATTATCATTTAATTCTATATAAAAAAATTTAATTGTATTTACCATCACCTTCATCTCAGCCAGTCAAAGCTAGCAAAGTGAGCAAAATAGTGAGAAGGGTGAGAACTTCAAGTGGATGGTATTTTAAAGTCTACCTGAATAGTCTAAGGACATGGAGGGTCTTTCCAAGTTTCATTCACCCCATATTATATATTTTCATGTAAAACTAAAACCAATTGAGGCCATGTGTGATGGGTGAGTAAAAGAGGAGTTTCTTTGACTGCATGCAGTGATGGCTCACTTTTAAAGAATATAGATGATTAGAAATGCAACCAATGCATTCTAGAACATGTATAAAATCCCTCCCACTCATTGAAATCATGAGATTTATCCATAGCTAGTTGTGGCACATTAAAAAAAGGGTTGAATGATGAGGACATTTTTGTGTGAAGAATGAGGAGTTTTACGCCACATTTCATGAGTCTCATGACTTGGAGGGCCATTTGTCCTATCAGACCTTGCATGTTTTGTATCCTCCTAAATATGTAACTCCTCCTCTCAACATGAAAAGTGTTCTAGTGATTTTTGGACTTCTCTTTTCCCACTTCACTCTCAATTTCTATAAGTAGATGCCATTCTAGCCTTTGTAATGGAATTCCACTCTAGGTATGGCAAATCCCTGCTGGAATGACATTGTATTTTGCCTTTAAAAAATTAATGAAAGTTTGGTTTAAGGTCATGAATATTTATCTAAGTGTGTAAAGTGATGTATGGTGATTCAAAGTGATAATCTTCTATCCTTTCTTCCCTTATCCTCTCATGTTTATGCAAGATTTCCTATTATAGCAGGTTATGTGAATTATGGTCAAATTATGGATCTATCTTTTAAGTGTACAATGAGCCTTAGTGTATGAAACTAGCCTATGGTTCACTTACCTTGGAGAGCCTTCATACATCTCACCTCCATATTGAATACTCATGTTAGAATATTTTAGGACTTGGAAGCTAGTTTGTATATTTTTTTTCTTAGTGCAAGAAGTATGATGGTCATATGAAAAACATATTGGTGTATCACCCCCTTAGAGTAGGTTAATTTCATGATATTTATAACTCTTTTCATATAATAAATCACTATTTTAGGTGATAAGTACTTCAAGATACATTCAGGGAGTTAGCCCTTAAATATAGAGGCTCACTTCCACTATAGGTACACCAACATACCTAAAAGTGTTCCATGTTGACCAAATCTGGAGGAGTCTCTAACACCCTCTTATAGGGTGCAAGATTTGGTGACAATAGTTTAGGCATGCCTGGAGGGACCAAGGTGAAAGAGATTGGGAAGATTATTGGTGTGTCTTTCCTTTAATTGGCTTTTGGAAGTAAACAAGTTAGCACCAATGGTGAATTCAAATGAAAACTTATATTGTAATCAGCCCATGTATATCTCATTGAATTTTTTGATCAATTTTTGGTATATCATCTAACATATGAGGTTGATATGAACAACTATGGTGAATATTCCTATCATGAACCTCCCTATCAGCCTTGCTATGAACCACATTATATCTCTCAACAATTCTATCAAAATAGATATCAATACTATGAGCCATGGTAGCCCTATAGTCCTCCATTTCCCTCTCCATATGGACACCATCTTATTGAACAACCCTATGATGAAGGCTACCAAAATCCTATCATGAAATGCCTTCCTAAAAATCCCAATATAAGTCTTATCAGTCATACCATAATGCCTATCAACCTCAAGAGTATTCCTCTGAGTCTTGTCATGAGGAACAAGATGATTCTATGGATTTTATATCAAGATATCAAAATTCAAGAATTGAATTCTTAAAGCTTCAAATACAAAAAGTTAGAGTTGGTATTGATCTACATCATTACTGTCCTCCTCCTCCAACAGGCCCACCTCATGTCTAATCCTTCTTAGCACTCCTACCAGAGCTACTAGATAGTGAAGACAATATGGGAATATGGGATGATGAATTTGATGTGCTTCATAACCATCTCATGGAATGGTTTAGATGTTTTATCCAAATATGGATGACTGCATGGGAGGTGGTTAAAGATAAAATTCAATGGGGTATCAAAGAACAAATGAACTTGGAAAAGAATTGACTTTAATGCTTAATAGATAGGCTAAAAATGTGGGAAGTTAAAGGACCTAAAAATGAACATGTTGATGTTGAAGATCCCCAAGGAAGCTATTGGTAAGGTGGTGTTTTCATTGATGTAGGTGTTTTACCTTATAATCATCCCAAAAAATCACTTCCCCATGAGCTTACTAGTGCATTTTTCTTTCTTGAATCCACTCACAACCCCTCTCCTACCCCTCATACTCCATATCCTTCACATGAGACTATCCATCAACCTTTTATATCACCACTTCTTGAAGAGAAGCCCATTTTGAGAGAAGAAAATGAAGAGGAGAAAATACAAGCCATGGCTGATCAAGAAGATGTCATGAGTGACTATTAGGAAGAGGTCACCATAGGGACTCCCCTTGCTGAACAAAAGGACAATCCTACCTTCTTAAATGAATATAAACATATTAAATATTTTTCTAAAGATATCCATGAGGAATTTGGCCAAGACTTGAAGAAAGAGGTATTTGAAGAATACTCCATCTCTGATCATGAAGTTGTGGATGACCATCTAAAGCATGAGGAGGAGTGTATTATTAAATATGAATGTCAAATAACTCTTTAAGAAGTTGTAGTCCTAGAAGAGTCTCATGAGACCAAGGTAGAAGACACAGTTCTTAGAGATGACTCAATACCTCTATCTGATTTTGAATTACCCTAAGATGCATTGGAACATGAAGAACACTAGCTTGATAACCTCATACATCAAGAGGAGAGGATTGAAGAGGTAGTGGTTCTAAATGACAAGGAGAGTAAGTATGAGTGATAGATACAAATGGAAAATTTTCAAGATCTTGAATATTTTTTCCAAGTTAAGGGTCAGGTACTTAAGAAGGTGGAGAAATATTTTTCCATGGAGGATAATGACCAGGATTAGGTAGACTATGCAGAGCTCCTTGATGAGCTTGAAGAACTTGTAGTTGAAAAGAAACCTAATCCTATTGAGAGCACCATGGAAACCAAAAATGTATGTCTTATTGAACCACTACTGGAGGTCATAGTTGAGGAGCCATATGAGAAATTTGACATTGTTTATATGCAAGAAGAGTTCATTTCAAACACCATGAAGAAGATGGATGTATCAATGCTAAGGATAAAAAGACTACATGCCTCATTCATTCCTATATGTTATGAAGCAAGATAGGTTTCAAGCATCCCTTTTAATCTAGGATGAAGTGTCCATTTTAGGTTAGTTAGTGTTTGAGTTAGTTAGATTGGTTGTTTTGTATGTGTGTTCTGTAAGTGCTCATGAAGCACAAGTGTGTGTGTCTTAATTTATTCTCTTATGTGTTTTCTATTATTATTTTTCCATTGTTAAGTGTGTTTTTAAATGCAATATTTATGTAAAAAATGTGTAAAAGTGACTCCATAACCCAATGGTTAGGATTAGGCAACTAGTATTGGCATAACAAGCATACCACCCTTGGGAAATCATCAAGAATGTTGACCATGTTAACCACAAGTCAAAATAGGTCAAACCCCATATAGTAAGAACCTTATATATGGGTATAATATAGTTCCATAGGGTGTTTTATTATTCATTATAAGTAATTTTATGCCATTTTTTCCTTGATCATGATTTAATTAAGTCTTATGTTAACTTGAGTCACTGAGGGGTCATTTTGGGGTCTTGTATGAAAGTGGCATAATTTTTAAGGTGTTGAAGTGTATTAGTTTTATTCCCAATGTATAATTTGTCATATTCCTTATTAGTAATGTTATTTCATCTATATATTACAAGTTCTCTAACTAAAAATTAAGAAAATAATTGAAAAAGGAAGAGTTTGGCAATTGTACAACCTATAGGAGAGTGTGACACATGTGAAAAAATTGTGGGGTGACTCTCATACTTATTTGAACTTATATTATCATTTTATTAGCTTTGATTGCTATATTTGGTCAAAAAATATTATAATCCTTCATCACCCTTCTAGACATGCAGAATTAGTCAACAAGTTTATGCTTAGTACAGCCAGTTGGGGAAGTTTCAAACTAAATTACTTTAGGGAATGATATTAAACTTAGAGAGTTTCATTTTCATAAAAATATTTCAATTATTGGTCAACTGTACTTTATGAATCATCCTTTACAAGTTGACTATGTTTTTCTACTCATTATTTCCCATACCCTATAGGTTTTTCTCTTATTTGGATAGGTCCATAAAATACAGTTGATGGAATTGAATCCAAGTGATGTGGACATATTCAAATCATGTTACCCATGCTTGGTTTTATGTTACAAATTTTTTTGATAGGAAAAACAACTCAAGTTGTAGAAATATGTCACCATGTGAGATCGTAGTTAGGTTTCATCATTTGAAGAATGTTCTTTTCTCTAAAAGGAATTTAAATGATTTTAATATTATGTTATTCACATTTCCATGACATAACAATCACCTTCCATCCATTTTTTACCTTACAAAATCAGACCTTGATCAAACACTCAGCCATACTAAGCTTAGAATCAACTTTCTATTTGCTCTCAGTTATAGTCATGGTGTTTTGAGCTCTAGTAATGTTTATACAATATAAATGGAGAGTCAAAAAAGTGTTTTATATGTATTTATATGAATATTTATATTGGACCCTCAAAATAACACAAAAATTCTATGGTGGTAGTCATATGGAATATGTACAGTTAGTCAGCCATAAATGAGCATACACAAGAGGGTAAAAATGTTGAAATGGAAGCATTGACACTGGTTTCCAATACTTTAAGATGGAAAGGTTACATTAGGAGATCTTAAAGTGGTCTAAAGTTCATATAAAGTTATTCATCATGCTTATTTCCCCTACTCACAGTCATCACCTTGTAATCTACAATGATCACCTATAAGTGGCACCTATAAAGACTGGAAAATGTTGATTATAAATATTAGATAAATTTTTGAGACCTTTAGTGAAGTGGTAGATTATCAATCATATTTGAAGAATCACATGCATTATTTAATTTTTAATTCCACTACACCATGTTTTGGAATGGACATCTATAGGCTAATGCAGAGACTTGAATACAGTCATGGAGGAGACTTAACATGCTTGGAAGCATTATTGAGGTCCTCATATGTTGCAAAGATCATGGAAAATATGTTTATATCACTAGGCATATAGGCAGGCTTGAAAGCTATGATCAAAGTGAAGGGCCTATGTTAGGGACATAATCCCTAAAAACACAAAATAGAGTACTCACCCTTTTTAGAGATGTCTAATGATAAGGTCATGTTGAGTTCTGATCACTCCAAATGCACTCATCCTATACCACTATCATAAGAGTACAACTTGAAAAATGAAGTGGGTAATTTAGCCAATTGATTTTCTTATTAGAAAGGTCCAAAGATTCACTTTTATTCACTAAACTTAGACAATGATATCTATAGTATTAAGCATCAAATGACCTCTATACCCAAAGTTATAAATAAGGCATGTATCCATGTTGGGTAACATTTTTGAGATGATGAGTAGTTTTATAGCCCAAGGGTCATCAAATAATGCATAAACAAAGGATGAATATTAAGTTTTGGGTCATATCAAAACCTACAAGGGTCTTTTGCATAAGATGTTGACCTAACTAACTACAAGCTCTCACAAGTTCATAGTATGAGTTTAAGTATGAATACCTACAAACATAAGGACACATATGAGTTCACCAATACTTCTTGAGACCTCAGATGATCCTTGATGTTAACATAGATTGAATGTAAAGAGGATGTATTTAAATGACTATATAATTAACTTTGGAGATTAAACAAGGCCTTGTACATATTTCCTAGGTTTAAATCATGTAGATGAACACCTACATATATCACTTCTCTAAGCAAAATAATACAGTCACAGTTGACTGCGACTAAACATGATAAAGAGATGTGAAGGCACATTAGGTTGAGAATGAAACATGAATATAAAGAATGATTGGGGATCATAACATTGTGATAATTACCTATCATGATTCTCATGACATGGAAATAATGCTGAGAGAGGTCTCAAAGCAGGAACCTATAGTCCATGAAGTAAACTTTGCACAACCAACTTTCGTAGGAGTCTGTTTTAGGTTCTAAGGAATTATAGGATGCTATAAACATCATATAAACATGAAAATTTATATGGAGCATCCTCATGACCACATAAATACATTCATACCCCAATTCAACATGATATTCTAGAGGAGATACCCTCTATTTTATCTTAGATAGAGGGTAATCCAAAAAGCTAGAAGCTTGCAAATTTTGAGAAAGTAAGGTAAGGGTGAGTTAGAGATTGATGGAGACCTATCGAAAAGGTGTCATGAGTTATACTATACATGAAAAAATATGGTAAAGTTATCTCAAGAGTCTGAAGTGAAGCAAGGTAGCCCAAACCTATTGGCATACTGGCAGATCTATTAGGTATATTTTAGGCCTAAAACCCTTAGAGGGTTTGATATCACTTTTGGCATTAGAATAACATTATAACCTATGAAAAAATGTTAATTATGGGATATTAGGTGTGTTTTAGCTATTTTATTTCATAAAAATTAATGGGGAAACCATGTTTGGCTTAAGGACAACTCAAGCCTATGCGAAATGACACACAAAGCTTGAGAAGCCCATTTAAGAAGCTCATATATTCTTGGAGGTTGTGTATGGGGGTCCAAGGAGTTTTGGGAAGTTGAAATAGATCATGAATATTGATTTTGTGGAAAACATTTACAATTTCAATCTCATATCTCTATAAACAAAGTTTAAGAGCAAAATGAACTTAAAACCCTACAAAAACCAAAAAAAGGACTCAACTAGGAAAACAAGGACAGAGAGATATTTATATGAGATTTAATGGTCATGGAATTTATTTAACCTTTTAGGGTACTCTATAGAGATATTTACCATCCACTTGAGGTGTTTCATCCCTGTATGGACAGGAAGAAAATAAGGTTTTCTTGACTATTTTTGATATTTTGTAGGTTTTAGGAGGTTTCAATAGATTAAAACAAATTTGGGGAGAGTTTAAAAACTTAATATAAATCTATATTATCATTTAATGTTCCATAAAAACTCTTAAGTGTGTCTACCATCACCTTCATCTCAGTGAATCAAAACTAGCAAAGTGAGCAAAATAGTGAGAAGGGTGAGAACTTCAAATGGATGGCCTTTTAAGGTCTATCTAAGTAGTATAAGGCCATGGAGGGTCTTTCCAAGTTTCATTGACCCCATTTTAGATATTTTCATGGAAAATTGAAATTGATTTTGAGGCCAAGTGTGAGGGGTGAGTGAAAGAGGAGTTTCTTTGACTACAGGCAGTGATGGCTCACTTACATAAGAATCAAAATCATTAGGGATGTAGTCAATGCATGGTAGATAATGTATAAAACCTCTCACTCTTATTTTAATCATGAAATCTATTCCTAGTTAGTTATGGGACGTCCCAAAGGGGCTGAATGATGAGGACAATTTTCTTGTGCAAAATAAGGAGTTTTATGCCACATTTCATGAGTCTCATGACTTGGAGGGCCATTTTTATATCAAACCTTACATGGTATGTCTCATATTTCATTCTCATGCATATGTAGCTCCCCTTCTTGGCATGCCAAGTGTTATAGTGACCTTTGAACTCCTCTTTCCCCACTTTTCTCTTAATTTCTATAAGTAGCTACAATTTTGGCTTTTGTAATTGAATTCCACTCTAGGTATGGTGAAGCCCTACTAAAATTACATTGTATTTTACCTTTGAAAAATTAATACAATTTTGGTTTAATTTTATGAACATTTGTCTAAGTGTGCAAAGTGATGTATGTTGATGTAAAGCGACAATCTTCTATCCTTTATTCCCTTATCCTCTCTTGTTTATGCAAGAGTTTATATTCTAATAGGTCATGTGAAGTGTGGTCAAGTGTATGGGTCTATATTTTAAGTATATAATGAGACTTAGTGTTTTTAACTAGGCTATGGTTTACTTAACTTGGAAAGTCTTAATGCATCTCATCTCCATATTGAAATACTCATGTTAGAATATTTTAGGACTTGGAAGCTAGTTTGTATATTTTATTTCTTAGTGAAAGAAATATGATGATCATATGGAAAACATTTTGGTGTATAACCCCCTTAGAGTAGGTTCATTTTATGTAATTTTTAACTCTTTTCCCACAAGCAAGTACTACTTTAGGTGATAAAAAATTCAAGATACATTCAGAGAGCTAACACTTAAATCTAGGGCTCAATTCAACTATAAGTACACCCACATACCTGTAAGTGTTTCCATGTGCAAATCTGGAGGAGGCTTAAACACCTTTCTCGAGGGTGTAAGATTTGGTGACAACAGTTACTTCACCCCCAATACCTTTGGATGACAATGAAGAGTCACATGAGGTTATTGAACTATCCCTTGAGGTTTATTTGGGAACTCCATTTATAGAAAGTTAGCTGGATGTTGACCATTTTTACACTACCTTATTAATTAGTTGTTTAGTTTCTCACAATTACATGTTTGACTTAGGGGCCTCTTACAATATGATGCTCTTGAGTGTCCTTAATGAGCTTGGGGTAAAAATGGCATCTACTTTTGGCAAGTGTTATGCCATGGGCTCAAGAGAATTACTAGTTGTTGGACTAGCTAAAGGATTTGTAGTGCAGTTGGTGGTTCATCCAGGTAAATTTTTGAACATGGATGTGGTAGTTGTAGATTTTCCTCATAAGTGAGGGATGTTATTGTCAAGAAAATGGGCTGATAACATGGGTGGTAGTGTTCAAATGGACCTTTCTTATTCTACCATTCTTTATGCCACCATTCCTTATGCCACCATTCTCTTTTTTGGTAACAGAATGATACAAAAATGCAAGTGGACTCAACAGGTATTATAGTTCATGCCACAACTCTGATACCACATGTAACAACCACACTAGGTTTGAAATAGAAAAATGTGATTTTTTTTTAAAATTTAATCAACATACTCTTTTATTAGACTTCACCATGAAAATCCAATAGCCAAAAGAGATTTGAACTCTTGACCTCTCTATGGTAAGTGCTTTTACAAAGTTTTGTTTGCTAAATTTACTACAAGAAACATTGATTAAAGTTACTCAAAATATACTTTATAAACCATATTTTCCTTCTCAAAAAATAAAAAAATGTGCATGTAAAATTGTTTTCTCCATTATTCACCTATATGAAGAAAAATGCACTTTACTTTATTGTGGGCCCATTTGATCAAAGTGGATTTGGAATAATCAAATTTTCTTAAAAACTTAATTCATTCACACGTTATACCATTTTTTATTTTTTTGGACTGTATTTAGATTGATCAAAATAGTTGCACAAAAATCTAAGGGAGGAAGATTTTTTAAATCTGCATGCTATGGATCAAATTGATGTATTGTTTGTTACAAAAAATCAATTCATTTAAAAATCTTCAAATATCTTTGATGAGCATAAATTAGACTCCTCTCACAAGCATATATAAGTTTAATGAATTCTTAGCCTTGGTCACTTGAAATCATTGTACGTCGTATAAATAACATGTTGCACAAGAAAAAAAATCTTATTCTTCTTTTCTTTGTGTAATTTTCTCCATCTCATATGCTTATTATGTCAAACCTTAGATGAAAATTTTGCATTGTTAAAAAAAATTTATTACAATGTTTCCCTGTGGATCCTATGGTAATTAGATGTCATTAGATATCTTAATAAATAAATTTTTGATTTTGTTTTCTCCTTAGGCTAATGTTCTTCAATAGAAATAAAGAATCACTAAATAAAATTTTAACTAGAAATGCATACCATTCGATGATATTGTTGTACACAAATTCTAGTCTTCTATATGTCCTTTTAGCAAATGTCGTTGGAAAAAGATATTCAATATATTTCTTATGCACAAATGTTTTTCATACTAACTCTCTTTCCATTTTAGAATTTATGGCTTTCTTCTTCTTTTTCCATGGCTTTGATACCATTATTGGCCCATATTATAGTAAGAAAAATGAAGAAATTACATTGTAAATAAAATATTTGACAACATATTAAGTTGTATTATTTTGAGATGATTTTTTTAAAAAAAGGTGAAAGCTTAAAAAGCTTCACAGGTGTTACAGAAACAAACCAACTTTCTTGAGTAAACAACTTATTTAACAAAGCAAACTATAAAAAATTAAAATAAAATACTTTGGATCATAATCCTAACACACACACACACACACACACACACACACACACACATAAAGAATTATTTTTCATAAATTTTATTGGTTAAAATTTTTAGAAAATTGAAAGGGTTGTAGTCTGACTAATGAGGATGATGATTGCTTATATCCATCCACCAAGCTAAAAATCCCTTTAGATACCTGATAGGGAGAGTCAAGTGATTAAAACCAAGATCGTACCTGTGTAATTTTGATGACATGGATACCCCTTACTCATGGTTACTTAACCAAAGGAGCCCACCGATTTAGATGTATACTTACTCATCATTATAAATATGTTATAGATTTATTTCCAAAATATAAATAAAAATGCCAACATTGTATATAATTAATTGATTCTATAAAATACCTTCATGGATATAAAAAATAAAAAATAACCCAATAAAATATTTTCAATTAGTAAATTTAATGAACTATAATTTTTCAAAAAATATACATTTATGATTAAAGAGCACTAGTGGATCCTCTGAAAAGGACATGGGCCACATTTGTGTGGAATAATGACGTATGCGGCAAACACGGAACCATGTGACAATATTTACTGCCTTCAACTAACACAAATTGTAATGTTACTTGCTTTTTAAGATCACACCAACCTTTTGTCATTGATAGTCAACTATTACTAAACATGAAAAATGGACTGTGTCGAGATGCGCATCTATTCCCTCAGAATTTGTTGAACAATCTATTGTTTTTGATGTTGGATCTGACAAAGAAAGTGATGATGTTTGGAGAATGTGTTTCTATGGGGCTTGATCCAATCTTAGAAATGGAGCTGGGGTTGTCTTCTATGCCCCCAATAAAAAATATTTTAAATTTTCTTTCAAGCTGTTTTTTGAGTGCACTAACAACATTGAAGAATATGAGGCACTCTTGCTTGGTTTGAGGATTACCCGACAACATGGAATTACAAGTTTGATTTTAAAGGGTGATTCAGAGTTTTTGGAGTTTAATGAGAATACACCTGCCAATGAGGTTACTTCACCCCTAATACCCCTGGATGACAATGAAGAGTCACATGAGGTTATTGAAACAGCCTCAAAGATTTATTTGGGAATTGCATTGATAGACACTTAGTTGGATGTTGAGTACACTTTTACACTACCTTGTTGATTAATGGTTTAGTTGTTCACAACTGTATGTTTGACTCAGGGGCCTCTTGCAATGTGATGCCTCTGAGTGTCCTTAATAAGATTAGAGTAAAAATAACATCTACTTTTGGCAAGTGTTATGTCATAGACTCAAGAGAAGTACTAGTTGTTGGACTAGTTAAAGGATTAGTAGTGCAGTTGGCGCTTCATCCAGGTAACTTTATGAACATGGATGTGGTAGTTGTAAATTATGCTGATAAGTGGAGGATGCTATTGTCAAGAAAATGATCTGCCAACATGGGTGGCAGTGTTCAAATGGATCTTTCTTATACCACCATTCTTTATGCCTCCATTATCTTTTTTGGTGACAGAATGATACAAAAGTGTTAATTGACTCAATAAGTCATATAATTCATGCCAAAGCTTTGATACGACATATAACAACCCCACTAAATTTGATATAAAAAAATATGATTTTTTTTAATAAATTAAATCAATATACTCTTTTATTAAACTTCATCATAAAAATCCAATAGCCAAAAGAAAATTGAACTCTTAACCTCTTTATGATAAATATTTTTACAAAGTTTTGTTTGCTAACTTTGCTACAAAGTTTAAAGTTACTCAAAATATACTTTATAAACCATCTTTCCCTTCTCAAAAATTAAAAAAAAAGTGCATGTAAAATTATTTACCCCATTATTCACCTATATGAAAAAAGTGCGCTTTACTTTATTATGGGCCCATTTGATCAAAGTGGATTTGGAAAAATCGGAATTTAAAAAAAACTTAATTCACTCGCACGTTATACCATTTTTTCTTTTTGTTTTTCTGACCGTATTTGGATCGAACAAAACAGTTGCGCCAAAATCTGAGGAAGGGATGAACATTTTTTTTTCAAATCAGCGTGGCATGGATCAGATTGTTATACGGTCTATTACAGAAAGTCAGTTTATTTAAAAATCTTCCAATATCTTTGGCGCATAAATCAGACTTCTCTCACAAGCATTTATAAGTTATGAATTTTTAGCTTTGGTCAGTTGAAATCGCCATATGTCGTACAAATAACATGTTGTACAATAAAAAAATCTTGTTCTTTTCTTTTTGTAGTTTTCTCCATATCATATACTTATTGCACCAGACCTTAGAATAAAATTCTCCGCTGTTAAATTTTTTTTATTGGATTGTTTCCCTGCAGTAATTAGATATCACGGAATATCTTAATAAATAAGTTTTTGATTTTGTATTCTGCTATTCAACGGAAATAAAGAATCATTAAATAAAATTTTAACCAGAAAAGCATGCCATTCGATGCTATTGATGTACACAAAATCCAGTCTTCTGTATGTCTTTTCAGCAAATGTAGATGGAAAAAGATATTCAATATATTTCTTCTGCGCAAATATTCTTCATACTATCTCTCTTTCCATTTTAGAATTTATGGCTTCCTTTATTTTTTCCTTGGCTCTGGTACCAGTGTTGATTTGGATTAAGCAAGAACAATGAAACAATTATATTGTAAATAAAATATTTGACAAAATATTAAATTGTATTGTTTCCAAATGATTTTTATAAAAAAAATTTGAAAGCCTAAAAAAGATCACATAGGTTAGAGGAACAAGTCAATTTTTTTGAGTAACTAACTTACTTAATAAAACAAATTCTAAAACATTAAAATAAATTATTTTGGATCATAAACTCAATATTTTTTTTTGGAAAAATAAATATTTTTTTCCATATAAAGAATTATTTTTCACAAATTTATTGGTTAAAATTTTAAAAAAATCGAAAGGGTTGTAGTTTGATTTGTGAAGATGATGGTTGCTTATATCCATCCACCAAGCTAAAAATCCCTCTAGATATTCCATAGGTAGAATCAAACGATTAAATTCAAGGTCGTATCTTGGATGATTTTAATAACGCGGATGACCCTTACTCGTAATTACTTAGCTAAAAAAGTCCATTAATTTAGATGTATACTTGTTCGACATTATAAATCTGTTATAAGTTGATTTCTAAAATATAAATAGAGATGTCAACATTTTATGTAATTCATTGACTCCATATAATACTTTTAAGGATTTAAAAAAAAAAAAAAATAACTATATAAAATATTTTCAATTAGTAAATTTAATGGATTATATTTTTTCAAAAAATATATGTTTAGTGAACGATTGTTAGTTCAATTGGTGAAGTTGCTTGACTCATAAAGAACTCATCAATGATACACAAAAAAAATGAAACCAAAATCATGTTCATGATGATTTTGACAAAATAAATACCCCTTAATCCTTAACTTTTAACTAAAAATCACCACATAATAACAGACATAAAATCATATAACAATATTTATTACCGTCAATTATCACAAATTGTAGAGTCGGTACATTATCCTAAATTGCGAGAGGCCCATCAAGGCAGGTGACTTGAGACTCCGGATGGCATCAAATGACGGATTAGACGCCCAGCACCCGATTGCCATTGCGGCGGCCCATTTTGACAAAACCGGCCTTTTGTGCTGTTGGTATTTGGCAGAGATTTCTGAGGGGCCTTCCTGGGTCAGAACGCGTGAGTAGCAGGAATAGTGCATACTCGTAAGAATCTACTCATAAAAATAAACAAATCCACTTTCTCATCATATAGCGTACAAACTTTGACCATGCATGAAAACCTTGAATACATTGAAATTTTAATTGTGTAAAAGAAACATAGTCAAGTAATTATTTTAATGATTTGGAGGAACTGCGAAGTGGGGCTGAAGTGGGGCTGACCTTAATTTAGGAATAAAAGCTTAAATATTAAGATATACACCTTAAACTACGCATACAGGCCTGAATCGCAAGGAATGCCCAGCATTCCTTTATGGATTCCTCTTCAAAATTTGTAGTGTTTATGGATATCTTAAAAGATTGTGACAAAAGAATGTACAGAGATTTTATTGTTCTTTATTGAAAATTAAATATCCAAATTAATGGTATAGAATACATTATGCTATTGTATTTTTCTAATGATTGCTAATTATTAATTTAAAAGAGGAAAAAAACTACTTTTTAGTTCCAGGCACCCTCCCAGTTGGAAGGGTTTCCAAATTTATTAGGAATATGATCAAACAGTTTGGAGAAGGTAGTCTTAGATGCCAAAGACATGCCAATAGAAGGCTGGTCTTTATTAGAATCCCTCAGAGTTTATCCTACTAGATTGATTTTGTAGTGTTCCACATTAAGTGGAGAACCGGCTTCCAATAATAGGGGAGAGTCAATTACTTGTAAGACTTCATGTTTTACAAGTTTGGTTATCCGGAATTTTAATCCAAGTGAGGAAGTCCGTTTGAATAATGGTATAGAGTCTAAGACTGTTAAAGTATCCTATGAATAGACTTTAATATCTGGAGATCAGTAACGAAGAAGTTGTAACTAGGATCTCAATGACCGAAAATCACTGTCCCAGCCTTAAATTTTTTAAATTTCATCACATAGAAAATGTGATTGAAGTGGATTTACTGAGGGTAAAGACATTAAATTGTCTTGAGAAGATCAATTTAAAAAACTTTGAAAAAATTGTCAGGAACATCTTATCTTGCAAAGCCTGTAGTATTTAACATTAGTCAATGCCCTAAGTTTCAGGGGCTAAGTTTTGCCTATTTGAGTTGTCTGGAAAAAAAAACAATTGAAAATTATAAACAGTTGAAAACTGCATCAGATTTATCCGACCATTACTCAATGTCTTGAGTTTGAAGAGTTAATTCTTGCCCGTCTCATCTGCTCGGAAAATAACAATTGAAAATTGTAAACACTTAAAACATGTGTCAAGTTTATGTGATTTTAAGAAGCTTGCAATATTTAATATTGGTTAATGCCCCGAATTTTTAGAGTTACGTCTTTCCCATCTCTGTTACCTGGGAAAAATTAACAATTGAAAATTGTACACATTTGAAAAGTGCATCAGGTTTATTTGATTTTAGGAAGCTTGCAATATTTAATCTTAGACAATGCTCTGAGCTTTCTGAGTTAAGTCTTGCCTATCTGAGTTGCTTAGAAAAAATCACAATTAAAAATTGTAAATGTTTGAAATTTATGTTAGTGTTATCTCATTTTAAGAAGCTTGTAGTATTTGACATTAGTCAATGTCATGAGCTTCAGTAGTTAAGTCTTCCCCATCTGAGTTGCCTGGAAAAAATTATTTTTAAAAATTGTAAATATTTTGAAAATGTGTCATATTTATCCTATCTTAAAAGAATGCACAAGTGCATGGGGGAGAGAGATGGGTAAGATGACACAGTAAATAGCGTGGCTGGCTGAGATAAGAATTATGGGAAAATTTTGTGTGAATGGTGGAGAGATATATGGAATCTGGGAAGCTATAAAAGAAATGGAGGCAGAGATGATGATGCAAGTTATTTAAAAAGTTTTCAAGTGAATGATTGTTAAATCATTATGAGATAGTGTGACAATAAAAAGGATTATGATCAAAATTTCAATAAAAAATTAAAATAGTGCATATAAATTACAATTTAAAAAGTCTCATAAATCCCAAAATAACTTGAAAGATTTGGGAGCCATAATTTTGATGAAAATTATTAGGACGCCATGAACAATCCTAAAAGTGCCATAATGCTATAACCAACTGGGACACCATGAGCAAGGCACCAAATAGTACTGCCTTCACATGAAAACTGAAATAAACATGGTCCATAACCTGTAAATAATCAAATTGCTGTTGAGAAAGGAAAGGCATGAATAAAAAAGAAAAATAATGATTAAAAAAATCAATGAAACTTGCAAGCAAAGTTTATTAAAACAAATGAGGCAGTCCAATATAATGATAAATTGCATAAATACATTGAAAACTATATCAATATTGAGTTCATTGCTACCTAGCAGAAATTGAGTTTTTCTTCTCACATATGTTCTAACTTGTTATCTTTAAAGCTACAATTCGTCCCATGCAAAGCATCTATCACCAAGCTCATCATAAAATCCATACAACGTCAAAGCAGCAGGTCACGCACTAGAATCTTAAGAAGTAAGCCATTGTAAAGTCTCTGAAATGACAAAAAGAATTACATTTAATTCGCTTCCCAAGTGGATATAAAAACATTATTTTCCTCTCCCACAGGAATCATGCTGCATTGTTTTCATTGACCTATGAACACAGGTGTCACTGTCACATTCATAATGAATGCAACTCATCATACTGGAGATTGTTTTGAAGAATTTGATAAATGTTGACAACGTATTGCATTTATTCCCTATGCGACTTGAAATTATTGCATTTATTTTCTATGGGATATGTTATATCCGTGTCCCCCACGGCTCAATAAATCTTAACATTTTTACAATAATGATAATTTAAATCAATAAAAAATAGAATGTTTCGTAATAACATTTTGAAGAAATAATTTTATATTTTTATATATTAAATTTTATATTTGTTGTCAAATCAAGATTTTTGATGGATTATAATAAAAAAATTATTTGTTTGAATAAAATCTATAATATTCTGTTTTGACAATGACTAATAATTACAAATTCTGATTAAAATAGTAATTGTGTTTTATTATAAGATATGAATAAATATTATTAATATTAGGTATTTTAATTATACAATTTAATTAAAACAGTTATTACGATTCATTTAAGGGTTATAAATAAATATTACCAACATTTGACAATTTAATTACACGGTTTGGATAAAACATTTATCGTAGCAAAAGGGAGATGTGCCCTGATAAATACATATCTAAAAATTAGATTTAAGTAAATTAATTCTCTACAATTCAATAAAAAACATTTAATGGCAGGCCTAGTTGCTACACAACATTTGTTTTAAAAAGTTAATAATGATGTAGTTCATTAGATATCTACAAAATAAACAATTTGCACAAGCTAAGAACATGAAATATGATGTGAGAAAGATAAAAATTATATTAACATTGAATATTATGTCTTTATGATACTCTATCCACTTATTTTTTTACTCCAAATAAAAAAATATAAAGTCTATATATAAACAAAATAAAATCACCGATTATTATCATTGAATACTTATATAAAAGATAGATGATATAAATAATAAATAAAACTAAGTGACAAATAATAAATAAAAAAGACCTCATACTCCAATCTATTGGCTAACGAGACTCCAATAAATCTCCATCTCTACTATGATGCCAACAAGTTTGAAATTTTAATTAAAATAAGGAGCATGCAATTATTTTGATCATGTTTCTTTGATTGTAATTGAAATTTTAGTTCTGCCTTTCTATTTTAAAATAATGTCAACAATAGTAAAAGGGTTAGTTAAGTGATAACATTATTGGCAACTATAGATATTATAAAGATTTTCTCGTGGTGGTGGAAGGAAGGAGCACTCCCATATTTTACGTAGATAATGTTAACATCAAAAATAATAGCAACAACAATAATATTGTGTTGGGGATGAGCATTTAAAAATCTGAATAAAATTTACTATAACATCCTGACAGCGACTACTTATTATGAAGGATAGAGTATTGCATTTACAATATTCGCGAGGTTTTATCATTGAAAGGAGGTTAATCATTATACGCAGGGTCAATAATAGCCAACCTCCAGTGTGCAAGGAAGGCATTTCCACTCTTGTACATTTCACTCCAATTGGGTGCATTAGCCTACACAAAATTCAATAGTTTTATATATTTTTTTCTGCACTACTACATGCTTTTCTCAGAGATCATTATGTGAAAATGATATGAATATACAAGATAGTTTATTGTGCCTATTTAGTTCTATAATGGTTAATATTTTTTTTAATATTTGAACACAGAGGACAATCATTGTTATGCATCACTTTTGTAATGTTTATAAGTTTTTCTTCACACTTAATTTTTTTTTTAAAATTAGCTATATTATCTAATTTCAACTAATGTACATATAATAAATTAATCTATTTCTTTATATATATATATATATATATATATATATATATATATATATATATATATATATATAATAGAAAGCTAATATAGAAATTTAAAAATATGAAAAATTATCTTGTTAGTATTTGTTTGTTAATATTTGTTTATAGTAGGTATTTATTGTAATCTATTATTACAATTAATTTTGTTTTGAAATTCGTAGTGCCAATAAAAATATTATATTTTTCTAATTTTTGCTTTTGATATTAACCTTTTCATATAGTATTATTTTTAAAAAATACGAAAGAAAATAATTTTTAAATCTATAATTAATTAGAGGTTTGTGACAAGATTAATTTTTTGAAAAAATTAAGACATTTATCGTTTGCACAATGTATATATTGTAATCTACTGTTACAATTAATTTTGTATTAAAATTCGTTTCACCAATAAAAATATTATATTTTTATAATTTTTACCTTTGAACATTAACTTCTCCATATAATAATATTAAAATAACGTAAAAGAAATTATTTTTTAAACACCTGATTACTTGTAATTTTTTCACAAAACTACTTTCCTAAAAAAATTAATACAATTATCTGTTAGAAAAAAGGGAAAAAATAAATGTCTTGAACTTTCTAATGTTTTGTCTCCTAAATTTCATCCAAATGCTACATTACCATGTGAGGTGCCCATACTGCATTTCAAATATTAAATGCATATTTTGAGGTGAAGTGCATTCACAGAAAGCATAAGAATTGTTCGACATAAAAATGTACACAGACTTTGATGTGAACTGCATGCGCATGAAGCATAATAATTCTTTAACATAAATCTGTACACTTTTACCTATCTTGCTCCCTCTCGTGTTCCCTTAACAGTGAACATCCATGAAACTGCTGCGGTTTGGGTGCCAAAACCGGAGTTTCAAAACCGTCGGTTTATGCCCTGATGTTGAATAATTGATCTGGTTGATTATTGATTATTGTTTTAACACAGTATAAAGAACACTCAGGTAAAATTCTTCATCATTCGCAGTCTATGCATCAATTCGTGCATTTCTTTTTAATAGTTGTGGATTTTTCAGGAGGAAATAATCAATTTTGGTGTTAAAGATTGCATGACAGTGCGTATTTGCATTAGCCCCTTCAAAAGAAAAGCAAGGGTTTCATCTTAGTCAAAGCCAATGCCTGCACCGTACGCTAGATTTTCATTGTATGCTACTCAGCCATGCCAGCACCTGCACGGGTCTCCTCTCCATCATTTCCAAAACCCTATTTGACATTGCTGGTATAATCTATTAGTGCATTCCGTACACTTTCCAGCTGTGATATGTTCCACTCGTTGCTCTACTTTCGGCTCACTGTGGGTCTCCTGGCATATTTGATTCTGTTTACACCTGACTGCCATCGTCGGTCAACCACAGGTAAAGCCGCGTGAGGAGTTGGTTGCTCCACCCACTTTTAACCTTGGTGATCCGTCCCTAAATGCTTGGCATAGCTTTGCATGAAATTTCAATGAGTGACATGTTTTCATGGTTCGGAGGTCCTGAAGGCTAAGCCGTTGATATATGTTGCAGACTGGAGTTAATTTCTCCACTCCTCATGCATGCAGCAGTGAACTATTAGTTAGTTAACAAACAATTAGTTAAACTGTTAGAGTTGCAGTTTGCATGTAAAGACTAAAATTAGTCTTTGATTTGTTTTTTCTAATTATTGTTAGTTTTACAAATCTATTTAATAGACCCATGGGGGCAGTATTGTAATTGAACAAGATCAAGAAGATTATTAAAAATCTTGTTCCATGACTGCTGTAGCATTCTGTGTGTTCTATTTTCTGTTTTTAATATGCTTTTATTTTCTACAATTGGTATCAAAGCCAGCAGAGCCAAAGGAGTAAAGCCCGTGGGAAAGGAGCTCAGGTAAGAGCTAGAGCAACAGTTGCAGTTTAGCATGAAGGAAGAGCACACCAATTCGAACTCAACGAAAGGCAGTTATACAAAAAAATTGTGTATCAGGCATGAGAAGAAGCCGGTGCGCGAGAAAATCCCCTGTTGCTGAGAAGGAGGCAGGCAAGGCCAAAAAGAAGCTGCCCAAGGAAGGAAAAAAAAAAGCGGGGGGGGACAAAAATCGGGTTACAGTTTTTGATTCCGTCTGTTACGGGAGACGAAAATATTGAGGCCACCCAAAATTGTGTTGAGGCCTTTGCACAGGCCAATAGAGAGTAGCTGAAGCTGCTAATAGCCAAAGAAATACATACGGAGTTACCTGAGCAGTTGAAAGAAAGCTCAGCCAGCACGTGGGATCATGAACCATTGGAAGATCGTAAAAAGTGTCGAGTTGCAGTAGCAGTAGTAGCGAAATCGTTGGAGAAGAGCGCCAAGTTGGGGATGCGTAGCTAGAAAGAAAAGCATCCTAGTAGATGGTCAATCCGATGGAGGAACGACTGAGCAGTGACGTGTTGGTGGTGCTGGACAAGTTTGTCAAGCTTCCGCAGAATGTGTTCCCCGTGAAGCCATTTTATGGTGATGTAAACGACAGGGAGCTTTGGAGTGTCTGCGATCTGTGCAAGATAGCAGCAAGCTCCGGTGACATGTGAGAAATGATACAGATATATCAGGCTCTGGCTGACTGTAATAATTTAGAATATGACTATTTGAAAGAACGACAGCGTCGATTGCAGCTTATCCAGCAGCCTGTGTCGTTAAGGAAGAAAATAATAGTGCTAGAAATGATGAACGCTCTGTTAAAGATGAGCTTGGAAGCTATGTTCTCAGAAGAAGAGCAAGGTGACTACAAGGATGCCATGTTGTTCTTGAAGTTGCCTTTTAATCTTCACCGACAACAAAGTAACAGCAAAGCGCAGCCAGAGGTTGGAAAATAGGAAAGCTTCTGGCAGAAAGGAGATAGAGCGTCCACGTTGAAATGTTGTGAGAGCAAACCCAACTCGGTGGCGTAGCTTGAAGAAAAGAGCCTGTTGAGACACGCAAAGCGTGGGAAGGTGATAAAGATTGTAGTTTGCGGTCATGGCACAGCTAAAAAACACAATCACCGTCGAAAGTTTTTATTTGTTTATTGTTTTGTTTCTTGTGCGCTGTGTGTATTCAATTTTACAAGGTGTATGTTTTCCATGTTATGCAAGCAATGTAATCATTTATTTTCTTCATATTATAGCATTGACAGTTGCAGTGCCGTGTTTGAAAAGACAAGCTCCACAGAGCTTGTGTTACATAGCGAGTGAAGTTGTGAAAGTGTGTATTAAACAGTGAGTGAAATTGTGAAAGTGTGTGTGTTGAACAGCGAGTGACGCTGTCAAAGCACCTGAAGATCAGGTCGATTGTTGGCAAATCTAGACCAACGTGAAAAGAACCCAGCAGAGTCCTGGGAGGAAACCTGAATAATTAAGCATCAGGTGAAAGAAAGATAAGCAAGCAGGGAGCTTGCAGTGTTGGACATAAGCATGTCCGTTGATAGCCTTTTGACAGGCTATTCCTCAGTCTTAAATGCTGAGTGAACGCTCATTGAGCAATTGTATTTGTTCGTAGCCTCAATCTAGGCTATATCAAGGTGGTGTATTCCACATATAAGGCGATGTATTTTGCAAGGTGGTGTATTGTGCATGAGGGGCAGTGTATTCTGCAAAAGAAAAGCATCCTAGCTGAAGCTGGTAGACAAAATTTAGGCATTGTAAATACTGAAATAGTTTGTGGTAGAAATTAAGGGGGAGTGTTGGAGATTGGAGTTAATTTCTCCACTCCTCATGCATGCAATAGTTAACTATCAGTTAGTTAACAAACAATTACCTAAACTGTTAGAGTTGCAGTTTGCATGTAAAAACTAAAATTAGTCTTTGGTTTGTTTTTTATAATTATTGTTAGTTTTACAAATCTATTTAATAGACCTATGGGGGCAATATTGTAATTGAACACGATCAAGAAGATTATGAAAAATCTTGTTCCTTGATTGCTGTAGCAATTTGAATGTGTTTTTATCTATCTGTTTTATTTTATGTTTTTATATGTTTTATTTTCTAACAATATACTTATATTAAACAAACCAGTAGGCAGGTTTGCATTGATTTTTGTTGTTTTTGTACACAAACTATTTTCAAATACAACAAATTATGTCTCAGACCCCACGCAAATAACAGACACATTTATATTTTTAGACCTTTACGAGGTGGGAAGTGGCAGCACCACCCTTCCCCACACTCCACCATCGCCTTATACTTTATCTCCATCAATAGTTGGTGTTGCCATGCTGTACACTGGTAGATCATCTACCTAAAATACTGTATAGACTATGAAAATAGATAGATAACACAAACAATTTAAACATAACAGATAGTTGAAAACAAAAATGTTCCAATGCTCTTAAAGTTAATGGAGGGCTTTTTTGAAGATACTCACTTGCCTTTTTTCAAATTGCAAGACGCTCCTAGGCTTCCAAGCTCTTGCCATTGTTACAGGTTTAAAGCTTGGAAGCTTCGACTCTCTACTAGGTTCAAACTGTTCAAGATTCAACCAGAATAAAATGGCAAACATAAATAAAGGAACAATATAAAATTCTTTTAAAAAGAGATTTCTCAAAAATATACATAATTTTTCTTAAATAATTAATTGTAAATATATATTGTTGATTATTTTAATATTATATACGTATATTATAATTTAGTAGATGACTATAATTTTATAATCGTGTTTTAATTATTTATGTTTGATATTTTCACAATGTTCACCTAAATGCAAACAAGTTAAGATTATATATATATATATATATATATATATATATATATATATATATATATATATATATATATATATATATATATATATAAATATATAAAAGTAATTATTTAGATTATAAAATTCTTCATATTCATATTACATGTCATTAATTATTTTTATCCAAGGTTTGTGTTTCTATTTATGTTTTTGTTATATGAATTTTAAATAATATATATTTCCATATTTTTTATTGAATTAGGTGGTATGAATAATTTATATTATATTTACATAAATTTTTGTTATACATATCATACATAATAAATAACATATATCAAAAAATATATTCTAGCTAAATTCAATATTTATGAAAACATAAAATTATATGTTTTTGTGGTTTAAATTATTATTTTTTATGTTAAAGTGTTGAAACAATGGGTAAATTCGATGGCCATATGATTGTGTTACAAAAATATTAGTTGGCAAAGCACATTTGTCCTTTATATTGTTAGTGAATTCAATTTTCAAACTGTAGGAGACTTCAACTTGTTGTTTTGTGCTCTCTTTGCAAAGATTTGAACCAAAAAACTCCATATCTTTGTCATTATTGATATCATCAATATTTTCTTTCTCCATAAAAAGGTTTATGTTTATCTTTCTATTAAAACCCCCTCTACATTGTAATACCTAGGAATTGAACTATGTCCACTTAAAATAATATATATTGAGTTTTTTCTTTAATTGAATCAGGTAGCATGAGAAATTTATCTTATATTTTGATTAATTTCTGTTATATATGATTGAAAACAACATTCTAGCTAAATTATATATTTATAGAAGCAATATAAAATAATTTGTTTATATTGCTTGATAAAATAAAATCCATAAAACTATTTATCCCTAGATTATGTTACTAGTAGTTGCTTTGCAAATGATATTGTGATTGGCTTCTGTGAGTAGTTTTGTATTGAGAAATGTAAAGATAATTAAATTAAATTAATTTTTTGAATTCTTAGTTTTAGACATTGATTTTGTAATATAGACATTGTATAATATATAAATAATAAATATTCTATTAACTATTTATTGAGTGATTTCATGTGAGATTATCAATTTCCTGCATAAATCTTCATTAATTGACTTTGGAAAAAAAAATTGTATAGTGAGACACCTTGCATTGGAACATTGTAAGAGAATAAACTAGGATCAAAAGCCAAGCAATCAACATTTCATGACAATTAGGAATTGATGCTCTGAATAAGTTCCAAAGAAATAGGTAAGCATTCTACAATAAATTTTACTTGTTTTGATCATTGACAAGATAAATATGGTAGTTAATTCATATAATTTTTATTCTTAACATACATATGACTATATTGTCATATACAGACTTTATCTATGCATGAGCTTGCAATAGAGAAAATAAGAATGAAAACAAAAGACATCACATTAGATCCTTTAAAATATGTGATTGATGTAGACTTGTACAAATGACAAAAAACACAATCCTTTGCAATGACTAATGATGCTTTAAGGGATGAAAATATATTTAGATTTTCATTATTCAATTATACTACTAGTGATTGCATTTTTGACACATTTCAAGTCTTGTTGCAATTTTGTTACTCATCAAGTATGATACTATTTGGAATCATTGACTATTTTATAATATCTTTGAACAACAATGATATAAAATCAATAAAATTCATATGCTCATTAACTACACCCAACTTTTCTATATGATTTACATCATATACATCACAACAGGACATGCTTTCATAGAATGGGAATTTCTATAAAAAGAACTTACAAATGAAGGTGAAATTGTGCTTTGGGGTGACATATTTTGTATGCAGTGGCTACGCAAGTGATTGGACATACCATTTTGTATCTATGCTCTTATATATATATATATATATAAACAAAGAAATTTCTAATCTACCATACTCAATCTTGTTTCATGATATAAACCTGACTCATGGCCATTTCAAACCATTATTTTCCAAAAAATATGCACTACCAACTCAATATTCAATACAAAGATATTCAATACTTGTAATAATCTTCTTTTATGTTGGAATGTCATTTTTTATGAAATAAAAGCTCACCAGTATATAGAATTAGTACATTTGACTTAGACTGTGGATAAACCTTATTCAATGCCATTAGTTTGTTAACTGGACATGAATTCAATGGTCATGCTATTCACCGATATATGGCCTAGTCTTTTTGTAATGGAATTATGGGAGTAGAAAGTAATGCTTTGATTTTTGTAGAGGTTTGTAAGTAGGAACTACAAAAAAAAAATGTAAAAACATTTTTGAATGGGAAATGTACATTGCAATTATCGAAATGCCATATGAACAAAGTGGCACTGAAGGTAATGACTTTTATTGTTCATAGATTTCAAACATTCTAGAAATAAAAATTTAAATATGGTAAAAAAGCCCATAATATTTTGAAAATATGTTACAATTATTCTCGGCCACATAAAACATATAACATTTTTTTTTTGAGATAGATATAAGTCATATTCAATATGAGCCATTACAAACAATTTGTAGAACTCATGTTACATTTGGAATGCATCACGTGTGATTGACAAAAGCTTCTCAAATACTGATACTTCTATTTTAAATACAACTCAATCTAAGAACAACAAAAAAATATCCTTGCAATTTTAAAAATGAATCATACATATGCAGAAACTAAAAAAATATATTATGGGTGTCATTATTACCCCTTCATTTAACCAACAAATCTTGGTGTTTTTTCTTACCAAGGTGGTGCCTAAAGCTGGTTACAATGAGGTACTTATTGATTTCAAGTAAACCAATACTTTTTTTTTTGGGGGGGCGGGGGGCGGGGGGGGGGGTCGGGTGCGGCAGGGGGGGCGGGGCGCGGGTAGGGTTGGATGTTATGATAATCTATGTCTACTTCTAATTTCGAAGCTACTTTTTGGAAAGACACCTTGTTGTAAAAAAAAAAACTCAATCTAATGTAATATGTAGAATCTAGAAATGCTTCACACAACTGCAAAACAACCATATTCAAATCACTCTTAAGGATTTAAAAGAATATCAAATCTTCACATAGATTAAAATAAATCATAAATTCATATTTATAGAATCTGAAAGAATGAAATAAATACTTATTTTAGAAATAACAAATTAACTATTCAATTTATCATGTAGGTTTTCAATATAAACTATAAAAACATATATCTATATCAATCTTGAATTGAAGTAAATACAAATTTAACATATAAATACCAAATAGATCTCCTATTTCCTTGGGGAGTGGGCCCTTACTCACCCTTGGATTGAAGTCCAATTTAACTTGACTATAAGATATTTATTCAACACATAGATTGAGAAAAGAAATTGTTACAGTACTTTGTATTTCAGAAAAGCACTAAAATTACAATATTTCTATATGTAGGCCTAAAAAGTTATAGATCCAATCATGGATCTATCTATTTATTCTATAACAAGAAACTGTTTATCCCTATATTCCAAGAAATAACTCAACTGATTTGAAAATAGAAGATATTCTAGACAGTTTAAGTGATATAGTTAGAATAGAAAGTTGTTGCAATGAGATATTTAAGGAGTCAAAGAGTCCATAGATAAAAATTTCCATGCCTAACTATATCAACCAAATATTTACATATATTGATACTCATATCTTCTTTCATTATTGCAACCTAGAGTAGAAACTCTCAAAATAGAAGACTAACCAAAAATAGACATCTATTTATATACATGCACAGAAATGAAAATGTTGAAAAGAGTTCTCTAAATTGTCATGAAGAGGTTGGAGAAGTTATTTAAACCTTTTGGAATGTACTAGGATCAATTTTGAATCAAATTGAGTCAATCTATAGTAAAATTGGTATAATCTATAGCTTGTTTTCAAAATTTGTAGCTTGACTATCAAAATTTGTAGTTGACTATAAAAATTCATAGCTAACTATCAAAATCCATAGCTAACTATCAAAATCCATAGTTGACTGTCAAAATATATAGCAAGCTTTAAAATCCATAGCTAGGTCGTAGATGGTTCATTCTTTGTCTTAGATCCTCCTTATCTTCATGAAGTCTTTCTCAAAACTCATATTAATACTATTGTTACATGTACATGTCAAAATGTGGAGCCTAAAACATGTAAATGTTAGAACAAAGTGCAAAGAAGATAGGCTTAGATTTTAAATAAATTTATATAGACAAAATCATCTATTTCCTACCTTATGCAAGTTATAGATATCAAGATTGCATACAATGCTCAACCGTTGGACATATTTAAGGTCATAAACTATAGTAATAATGAGTCATTTTACGGACTCATCTTCTACCCCACTCCTTACCTTTTGTATGTCCCTTTTGTAAACTATATCCTCAATTTCCATAATTATGAACTCTTTGTTGCATTTTTAGACTCAAATCATAAATGGAATACATATATTTTTGAAGTATCCTCTAATGATGAGGAGTGAAACCCATATCCCTTTACACAAAATGAAACCAAATATCAAATTGTTCCTGAGACTATGGTCCTGTATTCTACCAAGGGAGGTCTGAACCTCATTCTTATCCATGGATTTCTTTCATCCCTTTGTAAAACATCTAAAATTGTTTGCACAACACTAGCCATTCTCAAAGACCACTGAATGGTAGTGGGTGACAACACTTCTCTTTGTCTTAATAGAATTGGTAGCATATGCCAATGTTATCTACAAGCCACTACTACATCATTAAAATTAAGCTAAAAAAATAATTCAAAGTTGAGAATGCCATCTTGTAAGGTAGAAAGATAATGATCATGAATTCTTGGCTATTGGTAATACTTATGAAATTGGGGTAACATATATTGTGCACTACCAAATTGAGGCCTAATACATAAACCAACATCTTGTGCAATATTAGTGTGCTCATTATATCTCTCCTACCAAGAAATTTTATTTATACATGCAGACAATAGATATCTCATCTAAATTTTTCCCACAAATAAATTTAACAAGAAATTATTTGTATTACCTAGAATAATATCACACAAATAAAACTCACAAACTAAATCTTGCCCGTCAGGAATACTAATTCTAAATGCTACCATGAAGTCATCAATGGTGTTTATCTCATGTGGTAAATCAAAATATATTTAAAAAAATTTCATTCGAAGAATTGTTCAAGTAAAAATAGGTTATATGTAGAAAAAGGGTCTCTATAGGATAATAAATTTTCACTTAATTGATAGGTAAACTGAAGAGTTTGTTTAACCTGTTCTTCTATTTGTTGAACTTGAGTCATTTTTTTCTGTATTTATTGTTTCTCTTCCTTAAGAAGATGAATTTATTTCTTAAGTAAATGATTTTGTATCTTCATTTATTCAATTTGTGATCAAACTTGGTCCCATTATTTTTTCACTTCTAAAACAGACAAAGTAGTCTGATAGCCTTGTTTTACCATGGCCCTAGGAAAGACATTAGAAGAGCTATAATCTATTTGGGTTTTTAGCATAGAATTTTCCATTTTAGTTTTTAGAAGATTCCTCCTCAAGGAAATGTTCTCTTCTTCAAGTGATCTAGTATGACTCCATACATCAATAATTTTATCTTCTGCCTAATCCACTTTCTTCAGGCACTATATTTCCAAATTTTCAATTTGTTTCATTAAATGATCAATCACAAAAGCTTTGTTTTGAGTTGTAACAATTAGTTTAGCTATATCTTTTGCATTTTGTTTAACAGTGGCTTCTAGCTGGGACAAGGATAAAACATGTTGGAGTTTTACATCATTTGCTTCCCTTGAAGGTTGTCCTTCCTTTCTATTCATGGGGGCTTTTATTTTATCCTTCATCTGTTATGTAGGAGGAATAAGACTCTCATCAGGAATAGTCTTAACAAAGTCATTATCAGAATCTTCATGTGGAAAAAATGTTTCCTCATCTTATTTATTGTGAGCTTCACTAGTAGTGATTATGGAGTTTTATCTCAAGCTGTCTAGTGTTTCTACAGTAATTGTCTCATCACTATCAACTATTAGGATCAATCTTCCTCTTCTTATTTTAAGAGGAAATAAGCTTCTGTAGGCAAGGTTTCTTGTGTTTTTAGATAGGAGGTAGGGTCTGCAATATACTCTTATTCAATAATTTGAATGGGTTATTGGACATGAGAAGCTTGGGAAACATATTGTTGGCTTCTAGTAGAGGATCAAAGCCTCAATTTTCTACTCATTGGCTCAAGAAGAGAGACTATATGAGGAGGATTTAGGGTTTGTAATGGAATAGTCTTGTTTGTGGATCTTGTGCTATGGATAAATTTAGAGGCAACTTATTTAGAATAAAATTTTTGTGGGGTTTTTGAACTAGAGGCATGCAAGTGTGCAGGAATTTATTTAGCAAGTTTAGGGGTTTTCTTTCTTTTTCCTTCAAGGAAGGGAACCCAAGCTTCCTTTCTTTTTTTCTTTCTATAAAAAGTGGTGTTGAGTAATGAGTTGAATCAACCCATGATGACGTATGGTAGTAGGGTTTTTGGCATACCTCATGGCTTCAACATGGATAGATCCTAGGAGGAGTGAGGGTAAATTTATCTTGTGTTGAGGTTACTTAATACCATATCTTAAATGAGTTAACATTATTAACACCATATAACTCAACACACTACATTTTCCCTTACATGTTACATATTTAATGAGCCAAATTGAAACTAACATCTAATATTTAGGTAGAGATTCTATGCTTACCCCTTTTATTCTACATTTGACATCTTCCATAAAAATTGGTGTGGACTCTCCTTCTTTGATAAATTTTTTGACAAGATCATGAAATAAAGATCTCCATACTATTCGAGCTCCTTCATCTAGAATCCCTTATAATTCATTGAGGACTTACATAGAGAAGGGCACTTAAACACCTCTAACTATGGAAAAATTAAATTTTAAGTGAAGAATAAATTTTGTCACCAATGACTCATCAAAACCCTGTAACTTGAGAAAGAAGTTGAGCCATCCAGCTATAGCCAACATTTATTTTACTAATTAATTCTCCAATAGTTCACTTGCATGCTCTAGTTTTAATTTCTTCTTCAACCCTATTTCCAAATTTTTCACCCTCATGTTAGGTTCGCATAGTCGATTCTTCACCCTACTTTCAAAAGAAAAATAAATTGTGATTGCATGGTGATTAAATAGCAATAATATCCCTTAAGGATTTGGAATATGGATATTACTTAAAGCATGCTGAGTAATAATAACAACATCAGTTAAAAGTAATGATGATGTACTCTACTTGATGTCTTTTTGTAAATGTCACATAATTGCAATGATGTGTCATTATGAAACATTTTTATAACTGAAAGGGGTATTATCTATATCTCTTGCATTGAAATTTCAAAATATGACCTTTTAAAATGACTTTTTGCTATCTTCATAAATCTGACCTCCTTATCTCACCATATGAAAATTGTATATCAATGGTTTTGAGTACAAGCATGCAATCCTAAATATCTAAAACTAACACTTAGAAAAAAAATACTTTACCTTACAAATCTCAGTATTGTCCTTATCAGTCTTCTCTATCTATTCTTTAATAAAATAATTTGCATGGGTTAGTCTTTAAAAATAGTATAACAGATAATATCATTAAATTTATTGTTTTGAAACTAGTTGAATTTTCGAACTGACTTTTCTATTTTTATTTTTTGGTATTTTTTCCTTGACTAGCGATTTACTAGTTTTTTGGTCAAGGATCTTTATTCAGTGCATGAACAACCAACAAGCTAGTTTTATGAACATGATTATCAATAATGTCCTAAAAGATTTTTATTATTGAATTTTTTTTAACATTTTTTTTTTTTAATTTTTGAATATTTTTATGAAAGAGAGACATTATTCTCCTTTATTCAAGTTAAATTTGTCTTCAAAGATCAATTACCATGGAAGACTTAAGTTCTTCCATGACACCAAACTCATTATGTACTAACTAAATAAATTTCTCTTTACTGGTAGGCTTTTGATATAGTTTTAGATGATATCCATTTACAACAAGTGTTTTCTAATTTACATCTATAGGCAATAACTATATTGAACCATTATAAAAAAATCTTTGCTATTTGAAATTGTCCTAACCATCTAATTCGTAGCTTACCTTTGAAATCTTGATATTTGAAATCATATAAGAGTGCCCAATCTCCTTCTCTAAATTAAATTTCTTTGATATAAAAGTCATGCCATTTTTTCTTTGGTATTGTGTCATTTATGTCTACTACAAGGCTTCTGTCTTCATCTCATCCAATTCATTCAACTGAAACATTCTTTATTTGTATACTTAATCCAAATCAATCTCTAATTTTAATGTGGTCCTCAAAGTTTACATTTCAAATTCAATTGAAAGAAGAGGTTTCTTACCATAGACCAACTCATATGGTGAAAAATTAGTAGTGGTATTACACGTAGTGTTGTATGCCTAAACGGCTTCTAGGAGTTTAGCTGCTCAATTCTACCAGTTGCTTCTAACTATCTTGGTAATGATGTTTTCTATCTCTCTATTAGTGACTTCTATTTGTCCATTTGCTTGAGGATGGTATGGTAAAAAATTTTGATGGTTGAATTGGTAGATATCCATGAATGCTTGAATCATATTGGACATGAATTATGGTCTTTGATCTGATATTATTTCTCTTGGTGCTCCAAAACATTACATGATCTTGGAATAAAGAAAATCTTTTATTGCTTCTTTTCTTACATAAGAAAGAGCTTGAACTTTAGCCCATTTGATTACATAGTCAATACATATCAGCAAGTATTCTTTAATTTGTGAAGGTGGATCTATGGGCCCAACAAAGTCCATACCCTACTTCTCAAAAGGTTCTAGAATTACCTATGGATGAAGAGTCATATTGAAGGATAAAGTAGGTTTCCCCATTATTTGACATGCATCACATTGCCAAATATAGGTCATTACCTATTTACGGAGAGTTTACAAAAAAATATATTTTTAAAGATTTTATGTACCATCATTTTTATTGAGTAGTGTCCTCCTCCAAGTTCATCATGACATGCACGAATGAGATCATACATCTCATTTTACTTCACACACCTGTGGAGAACATGCTCAAGTCCAAGTTTAAATAGTATAACATTAATCCATTTATAATAATAACTTATTCTAATTAAACACTTTTTTTATTTTTTGGTACATTGAAAATTAAACTTCCCTATAGCTAATATTTTTTGCTATATCTGCAAATCAAGGTGTTTTTGCTAAAACAATAAATAATTGTTCATCCAAAAAGTTATCTTCGAGAGGTTTTTCTTCATCTTCATTATGTAATATGGAAATAAAATCAAAAACTACATTGAACTTTCTTTGTTTATCAACAATTGTTATATCAAATCCTTGTAGTAACAATAGCCATCTAATAACTCTTCCTCTTACTACTAGCTTATTCATATATATATATATATATATATATAATTTTTATAGATGATAATATAGTTTCTAAATTTGTTTATGGAATAAATCACATCAATGAGTTACTTCTCAATGGTTCTATAATTTATTTTAGTTGAAGTTAAGCTCTTGTTTATGTAATATATGGGATACCTATGTCCATTTTCATCTTTCTGTCCCAAAATATCTCCCATAAAATGATTAGATACATCAGCATAAATATGAAAGGGTTATGAGAAGTTAGGTCCTCTTAAGAATGGTACAGTACTGAACTTTTCTTTGATAGTTTCAAATGCTTGTTGATAGGTTGAATTCTAAACAAATTAATTTTCTTTTATAAGCAGAGCAAACATTGAAGCATCAATCTTGTTGAAATATTCTATGAATCTTCTATAATACCCTGTATGTCCTAGAAAACTCTTAATGTCAATCTAATTTTGAAGAATAGACAAGTTTGAAATGATTTTAATTTTTTTTTGGATCTACTTGGATCCCTTTTGTAGAAATATGATGTCCTAAAACTATACCTTCTTATACCATAGTCAAACATTTCTCATGACTTACAGATAAATTTTGGTCCTCACATCTTTGTAATAATTTTGTAAAATTACTTAAACTTTCATCAAAAGATTCTCCATTAATAGTAAAATTATCCATATAAAATTCTAAATAGTCATTCATCAAAACTGCAAATATGGCTAGAATAGCTCATTGGAAAGTGGTAGGTGCATTGCATAAATCAAAGGGAAAGAATTTATAAGTAAATGTCCCCCATGGATAGGTGAAGGTTATTTTTTCTTGATCTTCAGGTTCCATTTGTATTTGTTTGTATCCATTAAATCCATCTAGAAAAGAAAAATATCTTTTTCTAGCTAGATTATCAAGTACTTGATCAATAAAGGCTAGAGGGAAGTAGTTTCTCATTGTTTCTTTGTTTATCTCTCTGTATTCCACACATACTCTCCATTTATCATTTTTATTGAGAATAATGACTAAGGGAAAGAACCATTAGCTGTCAGAAATAAGATAAATAAATCCTACTTATAACAACTTCTCAATTTTAGTTTTCACAATGTCTCTCAAGGAAGGATTAATCCTTTTTTGAGGCTACCTGACTAGCTTAATGTTCTTTATGTAAATGTGGTGTGTACATACGCTTAAATGAAATATTTTTATATCTTGATATTCCCATGTAAAATCTTGAGTGTGATCCTTAAGTACATCAAAAAATTTCATTTCTTGATCATTTGTCAACCAATTGTTTATGTTGAGTGTTTTCATTGGTGCTACTATGATTTATTTAGTTCATGGATGAGAAGAGTCTATTTTTTTTAACTCACTCATTAATGATTTGAGAGGACAAGGATGTGGAAGTAATGTATGTAATGCAATAGTATCTTTAAAAATAAAATTTCCTATGGGAATGACTCCATCTAAAGGACAACAAAAGGTTGTAAGAAATGAGTCTTGGCCTTAATATTCCTATTGCATCACACTATTTGGAATGTATTTATGATCACATAATGTATTTGAAGAGGTTGAAGAGGATGAATGATTAGAAGTGTAGAAAGTGCTACTTTGAAAATGTCTTCTATTCGAATTCGTAGTGAGTCTATTACAATCCATAGCTAGTATATTGGAATATGTAGCTATTTTGTTATAATCCATAGTTGGAATATCAAAATTTGTAGCTAGACTTTCAAGATCCATAGTTAGACTATCAATATCTATAGCAGTTTAAATACTTCTTAATAAGTCATCATCTACTTTCTCTACACATTCAGTGATTACAACCATAACTAGAGAAGATATGCTATCACATTTTTCATTAGGTTGGTCAACCTACAACTATTTGATAGTATTGAATTATGATTGAGCAGGTGGATATATAAAATAAATTTTTCTTTAAGACCATTTGAGATGGTTACATACCCTGATCTACAATCAATTAATGTTGATACAGTTACTAAGGTCTTCCTAGAATCATTAGGTATCCAATCTATTTATTTTTAAGTTGGAGGACAATAAAGTCAATAGGTTACTCCCATGACTCTATAGTCAACATTATGTCTTCAATGACACCTTTCAATTTGGTATTTGAATGATCTACCATTTATAGAATTATGGTGGTTGGTTTCATGTCCTTCAAAGAGAAAGTTTTCATGGTGTCCATAGTCATCACATTAATAGCAACCCCTAAGTCTACCAATACATTTGGTATCTCCTGTTGTCCAATTTTTATAGAAATGATAGGACTTCCTAGGTCTCCATATTTATACAAAATAAACTTTCCTACTAATAAATCAACAAGCTTACCATCAACCTGTATGGTCTTAAGATATTATCTTTTTCTGCCAGGTATCTTGATACACAAACTTTTGATTACCTAGTTTACGTATAGGATGTCTATGATGGCTTGTAACAATGAAATCTCTATATTTAATTTTATAAGTTCTTTGATCAATTCATATTCCTTATTATTTTTTACTTCCATTAATCTTTTTGTAAAAGACACAGATGGAGGTGTTATGATAATTTCCACTATTTTTTCAAGTTTTTCTTTGGACTCTTATTCATTTTTTGGCTAAATTTATGGACTTATTTTTTCTTGTGGTAATTTTATGATGATGGTCTAAGGTTCTTGCAACATTCTTCTTAATCTAAGATGAACATATGCACATTCAATATCTCTTACCCCCATTGTGTTACCCTGTTCATTTAAAAAAACCTGTTTGATTTTTGGATTCACTATCAGCTGAGTAGGGAGCTAAGGTTGGTTTACTTGTTCTTTAGAGGTTGTTTTATTTCCTTGGGGAGACATTAATTCTTGTTGTTATTGTTGTTATTTTTATTTTTATTATGGATACATTTTTTGGTGTTGTTGATTATAGTTTGGACCAGAATTCTAGTGTTGATTTGTCCATGGCTATCGATGACCTTATGACATCCATGTCTATTGAAAGGGTTAGGGAATCATCCAATATTGTGACATATATTCCTAGGTTCCCCATGGTGGTACATCCCACATTTTTATAGGTGCATACCATTGTTGATAAGGAATTCTTGAGCCAAATTGTTGATTTTGTTGAAAGGTATTTCCTTGTCTCTAAACATAATTAAATTTTTTATGGCTTGTGCATTTTATTTGAACTAATTCTTGAGACCAGGGAGGTGACTAAATTTTTTTGTGTCATGATCCTTAGTATCACATTTTTAACAAACTTTAGTTTTATCCAAAGGATAGTCTCTAAGTGTATGTTTCAATCTGCACTTTGGGGAATAGATCTCCAATGGTTTAGTATTAGATTTGGCCTTGGCATGTAATCCATCTAATGTTAAATTTTATTAGACCAATATGTCTATTTTAAATTTTTCTAACTCTTCCATGAGCTGGCTTACATCACTAGATTTTCTCAATTTCCCTCTTCTACTACTAGGTTTTGTTCTAGAGTAGTTTGTGCATAACCATATTTTTTTGTTAAAAATCTAGTTTAGTAATTCTAATTTCCCCATAAGATTCAAACAATCCCTAGAAGAGTCATCCAATCCCTTAAGGAAAATAGTTTTGATCACTTCTTCAAGTAACTCATAATTCAATTTCATATCTATTGAAAGAAAATCCAAACTTATCTAGGTAGTCTTCAAAGTTCGCATCTTAATTTTATCTAATTTTTAAGAAATCTTCTTTCCTATCCTTGACCCTACAATAGTCTTGATATTTATCCAAAAATGATGTTTCTATTTCTCTACAAGTATGAATAAAGTTCCCTCCTAGCCCCATGAACCACCTCATTTCTCCTTCCTTCAAATTAAAAGGAAAAAGTTCCATATTTTAGATATCTGAGGTGTAATCATAAGTTTGACAAATAACCTTAAACTCAAAAATAAATTCATTTGGGTCTATGATAGATAGGCCTCTAAAGGTTAGCAGATTGGCTGAAGAAACTATTTTCATTATTTATTTATCATCTTCAAAGACAATAGGATAAGAGAAGGTCCTCTTAGGAGTATTCCTGTGAGGTTTATCCACTTGGCCTACAATTTATCCCATGTCAAATAAAGTTCTATTGATAGGAGGAGATTTTGGTTGTTTAGTATCTATAGTTTCAGCTATTGCATAAGAGGATTCTTCTAGTCCTTTAGAGATATTCCTAAAGGATTCCCTTATCTATTTTTGTAAGTTGTTTTTTTATCTATGACTATCTTGATTCTTTCCTATAAAAGATCAGAATCTTTTGGAATAAATCTACCCTATGAATCCTATGGCCTACTCATATACTTAGTTTTGACAAGAGAGTGATTTTATTATGTTTTTGTATTTTTATATTTTATGGACTATTAGCTTGAGTTTTAACTTACTGATACCTAAACTTCTTTGGTAATAGTGCTAAAAATGATGGGTGTCATTGTTACCCCTTCATTTAACTAACATGTGTTGGTGTCTGTTCATACCAAGGTAGTGCCTAAAGCTATTTACAGTGAGATACTTGTTGATTTTAGGTTAACATTACTTGTATATTTTGGGGTTTTGGATGTTATGATAATATATATCTACTTCTAAATTCCAAGCTACTATTTGGGAAGAAACACTCTATAAAAAAAACAACTCAATCTAATCTAATTTATAGAATCTAGAAATGTTTCACACAACTTCAAAATAATTTTAATCAAATCACTCTTTTAGAATTAAAAGAATATCAAATACTCACTCACTGATTAAAAACAATCATAAATCCATATTTTTAGAATCTGAAAGAATGAAATAAATGTTTATGTTGGAAATAACAAATTAACTATTCAATTTATCATGTAATCTTTTTATCTGAATTATATAAACATATATCTATATCAATCTTAAATTGAAATAAATACAAATTCAAATTATAAATAACAAATATATCTCCTATTTCCTTGGGGAGTGGTCCCTTGCTCACCTTCGGATCTAGGTCCAAATTAACTCAAATCTAAGTTATTTATTCAGCACACAGATTAAGAAATGAAATTGTTATAGTACTTTGTATTTCAAAAAAACACTAAAATTACAATATTTATGTATGTAGACATAAAAAATTATAGATCCAATCATGGATCTATCTATTTATTTTATACCAAGAAACTGTTTGTCCCTATATTCTAAGAAATAACTTAACTGATTTGAAAATAGAAGATATTCTAGACAAATTGAGTGATATAGTTAGAATAAAAAGTTACTGAAATGAGATATTTAAGAAGTCAAAGATTCCATAGATAAAAATTACCATGCCTAACTATATCAACGAAATATGTACATATATTGATAGTCATATCTTCTATCTTCATCATTGCAACCTAGAGTAGAAACTCCCAAAATGGAAGACTAACTAGAAATATACATCTATTTATATACATGCACATAAATGGAAATTTTAAAAAGAGTTATCTAGATTGTCATGAAGAGGTTGGAGAAGCTATCTGAACTCGTTAGAATGTACTAGGATCTATACTAGAGCAAACTAAGTTAATGCATAGAAAAACTAGTACAATGTGTAGCTTGATTTCAAAATCTGTAGCTTGACTATTGAAATCCATAGTTGACTATCGAAATCCATAGCTTACTGTCAAAATCCACAACTGACTGTCAAAATCCACAATTGACTGTCAAAATCTATAGTAAGCTTCAGAATCTATAGCTAGGTCTTAGATGGTTCATTCTTTGTCTTGGATGCTCCTTGTCTTCATGAAGTCTTTATCAAAACTCATATTAATACTATTATTTCCTATACATGTCAAATGTGGAGCCTAAAACATATACATGATAGAACAAAGTGAAAAGAAGATAGACTTAGACTTTACATGCATTTATATAAATAAAAGCATGTATTTCATACCTTATACAAGTTTTAAATATCAAGATTACATACAATGCTCAACCATTTGACATATTTAAGGCCATAAACTATAGTAATAATGAGTTATTTTATGGACTTATCAACATATAATAAAATCATGTAATGAAAGAGCTATAGAAAATAATGGCCCAAATAAATGCCAAAATTTGTTACGATTTGTAAAGGAAATGATACATATCTAAAGAACTAACTACTTTACATTCTAGCAACATGACCAACAAACTTCCAAAAGTATAAACACGTATCTGACATCGATCAAAGACACACCATTCATGCTTGTGTGCTTCGTGAATGCTTATATTTTAAAAAAGATATTTTTCTAATTGGAAATACCATAGTGAAAAAAATTCATTGTATTTTTAATGATACAATGTCAAAAACACTTGAATTAGGCTAAAAATATGAAAATAGTACGAAGGATCTCTCAACAATGAAAAAAATCCAAAATTTATTGTTCCTTTTAATATTAGAAGAAATAAAAAATTAAGTGTTGTGAAAAATTTGGCATATTTAGTGGAGAGATTGTTTGCCTTGAGAATGCACTTTGCACAAATACATGAACTTGTCTTTAAACACTCACAATATGGTCTCACTGAAATAATTATAATTGTTCCTATAGACTTTGATTTAATCCAAAAGGCATTGCTTAGAAAATTGAATGAGACTAAAATAATTGCAACTATATGTTGACCAATTTTTGCCAACAGGCAAAAAATCTTGGTCAACCTCTTCCCTTGTTTCGAAATGCCAGTCTCTTTCAAGTAGCGCTTGGTTCATCCATCTTCAAGTTCTTCGGCTTTGGTTCAATGGATGATTCAAGCAAAACGGACCTGATGAACTTTGCCAAGGACGGTGATAGGTACGTGAACATCAATTTTAAGCTAGTAAAAAAGGGCTATTGGTTTTAAATGCCTGAGTGCCAACCATGGAATGAGCCCAAGGTATGCAGCGACCTGCTGAAAGTTCACCCCTGGGGGCCAACTAAGCTCAAAAGACAACTGAGTAAGACAAAATGACAAAGTGACAGACAAGGAGAAATGACATGGTGCAAAAGTGACGAGGTAGTCCAAGTGGCTGACAAAGCAATTTATTGCCTGATAGACCCCAAATGGCGCAAATAGCAAGTAACATGGCCCGTGCTTTGAAAAAGGGACAAATTTCAGTCTATTGGTAGAAAAGAGGCACGATCCATGCTTCCACATTAAAGCTCAAATGCCAAAGTCAAATTTGGCGATTATACAGCATGGTTCTAGCAGGATTCTTCTAGAATGATGACAACACAACAATGTTTTCCTCTTTCCAATGGAACGCGACATGCCAACTTGTCAAAAAAGGTGCCAAGTTTCTTTCTCCTTTCTTCTATATATTGTAACTTCTCATTTTTGAGAAGAAGGAGATCTTCCACATTTGTAAGGCATAGTCCTAGAAAAATTTCACCTGAATCAAATAAAATTCAGTTTTACCTCCATTTGGATAGATATTTTCAGAGTATGTCTTGAGTCTTTATCTGTGTCCAGTCATTGTTTCTTGATGCTCTCACAGGTTCAACACTAGCAGACCTGTTATCTACAAGGCGCCATTTCTGCAGCTAAAAGGAGAAGAGCTGTCATTTGAGAAGACCAGAATAGAGGAAGTTACTACAGTGTCCATTCCATAGCACCTCAGTGATTTTCTATCTCTTGTGTTTTTATGAAAGCCTCCCTGCCAATCTTTTATAACCTGGTCTTTTTTGCCAAATGTGTAGAGTATGTACGTATTTGTCTGGTTTTGAGAGTGGATGTGTGAAGGTTGACCTGTTTTGGTGCATCACCTCTTTAGAGTAGGTTTGTTTTTCTTGCAATCTCTTTCTCTTTTCATCCCACCCCCTTTTATGTGTGTGTGTGTGTGTGTGTGTGTGTGTGTGTGTGTGTGTGTGTGTGTGTGTGTGTGTGTGTGTGTCTGTTTTGCACTTGCTGGAAACAACATGATGCATCGAAGGGAGCGAGCCCTTATCTAGAGACTCTCTCCTCCAGCTTCGCTAGTCCCATAGGCGAGAGGAGAGTTTCCATGTTGCAAGGAGAAGGCAGGAGCTAGGCCTCTTTGCCCCGAGTGCAATCTTCTGTGTCAACAGTTTTGGCATGCCCGATGGGACCAACTGGGACAGGTTTTGTCCAAAGAGTTGAAGAGTTTTTGGTGTGTTCTTCAACTGACCAACCTTTGGAGGCTTTTGCATCAACACCAATGGCGACTCCGAGTTGAATCTGCTGGTTAAGCAGCCTGGTGGCATAAAAAATCTACTTTCTTTATGTATAATCCCTTTGCACAAAATCATGGGCCTTGTATTCCTTCATATTACCATGATCAGACTCAGCCTCTTTATGGCATCCCCTCAAGCAACTCTCCTAGTTGCCCTACAACGATAAGGGAGGTGTCGTTGGAGTTTGAGAGGCAGATAATGGAGATCAACAGAGTGGAGGAGCAGTATAGATATCAGCATGAGCTGATGTATAAGGAGGAGTGTTTGTTTAGGCAAGCACATGCTTCCCAATCCATGAAGGAGGAGGAAACAAAATGGAGAAATCCATTTATCCAAGGAAGTTAGCCTTGCGCACCCCTTCCTAATCTGAAGAAAGCCCCTTCTTTTGCGTCAAATCCTTTCTATCAAATAGCGCTTGCTCACTCCAGCTCACCAAATGCATCTGCTCCCAATCCCGTGCACCTAGCTTTTCAACACCAGAGCGCATCATAGCAACCCCCCATGGAGATCAATCTTACCAATTCTTTATATTGTGCATCTTCCATTGGGGAGAATACCACTAGCCAGCACGTCCCTCTTCTAGAGACTCTTCCAGTGCATCAACAGTCTCTTCCTTGCATTCCTCAACCTCTAAAAATCTTTCAGCATGTTGTGCAGATTCCAAGTTGGAGGAAGGAATGCCAAGAACCAGCTCAGAGCTTTGAAGAGGATAATGCTGGTGATCTCCAAGAAAGGCTCCTTCAATAAAATATAGCCAAGAGAATTGCAAAGTTGGAGTCCCAAATGAGATTCCTCAGCCAACGTGTGGTGGATCTGTCTAAACCTAGCCCATCCACACACCTCCAAGAGAGCTATCAAGCCACACCTGATATTGATGAAGTGTTGACCAAATGAAAGGAGGAGAATCATTCGATTCTAGCTAAAAGACTGCCTCCTCTTCCACATGTTTTCTCCACTTCACCCCTTCTCGAGGAGGAACCTATTTTGCAAGAGGCGAGTGAGGAGCAGAAGATTCAATCTGTAGTCCTTCAAGAGGCTGTCATAAGTGACAATGAAGAAGAAATCATCATTGATGCTTCTTGTGAAGACACCATCAGCAGTGGAGAAGATGCAGGTCTTGCACATATGCAAATGTTCTAGTAATACGAGGAGGAACAAATGCATGGTGAGCTCTCTTCCCCTCTATTTGATGAACTTCCTCGCTATTTTGATGATGAGGATGACTACGCTGAGGAGCCTGAGTTGGAGGATGATCAGGAGAATATGTTTGAACATCTAGAGATCCTAATCTTTGAGGAGGAAAAGGAGAGGTATGTCTTCCTTGAGGAAGGCCTTGAAAGAGCAGAGGATGAGTCTGACAGAGCCTGCAATGAAGCAGAAGGAAATGGGTCAGACCATGACACACTGCAGAGGAGCTATACATATCAAAGGGCTAACGGTGATAAGCCAGCAACCACAGATTTGTTGGTGAAGAGCACCAATTTGAAGGACCAACATTCAACAGGCTTCCATGGACAAGCAGAGTATATATATATATATATATATATATATATATATATATATATATATATATATATATGTCGGAAGCATGTTTGAATCTGATCCACTTCGATTCCAGCCAACTCAGGTGATAGGCAAGAAGAGCAGGTCACCAACCCTCTTTTCCATTCAGCTATTTGCTTGGCACCATAAGTCTTCTTGCCAGGAAGGGGACTTGAGAAGTTTTCCTTTCGATCCAAGAGGGAGGCGAACGTTCCTGGTTAGTTGTATATAATAGTTTGCTTTCAGTTGTTTTTTCCTATTTTCCTTAAGTGAAGTTTGCATAGGTAGTGTTTTTAGCCTTGTGTGTTTTCCCTTCATGTGTGGGGTAAAAGCTTCATGTTTGATTCTTGGTTTTGGGACTGTTGCTAACTCTTTCATAGTTGCATCTGACTCCGCACCCAATGGACTGCAAGGCAACTGGGTTCTAAGCATGGTAGGCATGCTTCCCCTGTGAGTCACCAATCCGTTGACCAGTTTTTGCCCACAGGCAAAAAATCTTGGTCAACCTCTTCCCTTGCTTTGAAATGCCAGTCTCTTTCAAGTAGCGCTTGGTTCATCCGTCTTCAAGTTTTTCGACTTTGGTTCAATGGACGATTCAAGCAGAACGAACCTGATGAACTTTGCCAAGGACGGTGACGGGTACATGAACGTCAATTTTAAGCCAGTAAAAAAGCGCTGTTGGTTTTAAATGCTCGAGCGCCAACCATGGAATGAGCCCAAGGTATGCAGCGACCTACTGAAAGTTCATCCCTGGGGGCCAACTAAGCCCGAAAGACAAAACTGAGTAAAGACAATGACAAAGTGATAGACAAGGAGAAATGACATGGTGCAGAAGTGACGAGGTAGTCCAAGTGGCTGATAAAGCGATTTATTGCCTGATAGACCCCAAATGGCGCAAACAGCAAGCAACATGGCCCGTGCTTTGAAAAAGGGACAGATTTCAGTCTGTTGGCAGAAAAGAGGCGCGATCCACGCTTCCACATTAAAGCTCGAACGCTAAAGGCAAATTTGGCGATTATACAGCATGGTTCTAGCAGGGCTCTTCTAGAATGATGACAACACAACAGTGTTTTCCTCTTTCCAATGGAACGCGATAGGCCAACTTGTCAAAAAAGGCGCCAAGTTTCATTCTCCTTTCTTCTATATATTGTAACTTCTCATTTTTGAGAAGGAGATCTTCCACATTTGTAAGGCGTAGTCCTAGCAAAATTTCACCTGAATCAAATAAAATGCAGTTTTACCTCCATTTGGATAGATATTTTCAGAGTATGTCTTGAGTGTTTGTATGTGTCCAGTCATTGTTTCTTGATGCTCTCACAGGTTCAACACCAGTAGACCTGTTATCTACAAGGCGCCATTTCTGCAGCTGAAAGGAGAAGCGCTGACATTTGACAAGACCATAATAGAGAAAGTTACTACAGTGTGCATTCCACAACACCTCAGTGATTTTCTATCCCCTGTGTTTTCATGAAAGCCTCCCTGCCAGTCTTTTGCAACCTGGTCCTTTTTGCCAAATGTGTAGAATATGTACGTATTTGTCTGGTTCTGAGAGTGGATGTGTGAAGGTCGACTTGTTTTGGTGCATCACCTCTTTAAAGTAGGTTTGTTTAGTCATCCTAATGAAGTTATTGGTGCTCTGTTTTGCACTATATATTTCAATCAAATATAGTAGGATTGAAAACGTAACATGGTTTTAATAGCATGTCATTGGGTTTTTTGGATATGGAGGAATGCCACATTAGGGGTGTAGATTTAAAAATAAAGCTTCACATCACAAGGGATAGGCCATGTAGGTGTTAATGGCCATGTCACACAACTCGAGCTGCATGGAAAGAAAGCACTGAAAGAAAAAAAAACAGATTTCTTACTTGAAGCCACGTGGCTGCGAGAAGACTTGGCAGAGAATCAATGGTTGACTACACTTTGACCACTTTTAAAATGGTGCAATTGAGGTGGTCAAGTTCTGCAAAAGTCACACTATGAAGTTCACGTGCAAATAGAACGTCAAAATCCACGAAGAACAATAGCGAAATGATGGAAGGCGGAGTTTGCACAATACAAGGTGCAAAGTGCAATGTGCACTTACACTTGCGAATTCTGCCAAGGAGGCATGATTTGATATTCATTACAAGCGACAAGGATAAGGTCCACCAAAAATCTACTGTCGAAAAGCAATTGTAAAAAATAATATGCAAAGATCGCAGTGAATGTACTTGCGAAAGGCAAACGGTGGGATGACAGTGTATTAATTTCAATCTCGTCTCTAAACCCCACAGATCAAGGCAACGTGCAACATGCTCCCACACTTTTGCATCCCACGAGGCAAAGACAAGTACGCAGGAAAATCAATGAAATAAAGGCACACGGCTAGTGGGCATTAAATAAGACTTTGACATTTACCAACTCAAAGTCGCAGACGTAATTCTTTGAGAGTACGTACAAGGTTGAAAGTTAGGATTTTGTATGTGGATCCCAAGACAAAGGCTATGGATTTGATTTTTGAATCCACACCTCATTTGAGACAAGGCTCCTCCCTTGGATATTAAAATGGGAAATTTTGAGGATGCATGTGTGATAAGAAATAATCATGGCATTGGTCTTTTAATGGGGCTTCTTTCCAAACCAAAATGGATTATAAGCTTTGTGCCCTATTTAACACATGCCGGAGTTTGAAGTTGCAAAGTAGAGTAAAAGTTTAAGGTTATAGTAAGATATTATTTTGTGCTTTGGGATGCAAGTCAAAAAAAATTATTGTCACTAATAAAATGGTTACATGAAAAGATTTGAGTTGGGTTTCTAGTAGAAATCTCTTATAACATTGTGTTCTACAAATATATCATTGGAAGTGGAGTTGGGTGTTAAAATTAAAAATAAAAAAATTACAAGTTTTCCAAAATATGCAAAAGAGACCCCAAACTTTCTGAGAAAATTCGGTTGGAGGTGCACCATGCAAAATGAAATTTCTTAAATTAAACCAAATACATCATGCAAAATGTTTGAAAAGCTTCGGTTTCCATGGTAAAAGCATAAGGAGTAGAGTGGCAAAAATGGGAGGTTGATGTGCACTTTACACCAACTCAAGGTGCAACATGCAAAATGCTTCTGTTGTTTGCATTCCATGGAAGGGAAGAGGAATGAAGTTTGGTAGAGATGGGAGGTTGACTTGCACTTTGCACCAACACAATGTGCAAAGTGCAAAGTGCACTCCCGTCTTTAGATTCTGCCAGCTGCAAAGGGAGATGTGAGTGGGAAAAGCACTGTGTGAATTGCACTTGGTACAAGTTTGGACTTAGTACAAATTTCACTTGGTGCAAATTTGTATAAATGGATCAAGATTCCCCCAAAAGGTGAAAAGTGCAAATAATGCATTTATGCATTAAAAAGGCAAATATGAATATTAAAAAAGTGCAAAAGGGCAAATTTACAAAAAAGGTAAAAGTGCAAATTGTAAAAGGTGAAAATGCAAGTTTGGAGCCAAAAAGTAAAAAGGGTGAAATAAACGTAAGTTATTATATTTTCATTTACTTTATTTTCCCAAGCTCCTCCTTGGGAGAAAAATTGTAAGTTTTCAAGAACTAGGTGGGCCACTCCAAGGAAGATTATTCAAACAACCATGGATCCAAAATATCCCCAAGTAATTATTACACGTGAAGGAGGTTCCAACTATGCAAGAATGTGGTCCAAGGTATCTATAGGTAGTTACACATGAAGACAAGAAGTTTGTTTGGCCTCCACCATTAATATTCTCCTTCTAGCTTGTGTGAAAATTGGCTGAGAAATGAAGGGGCTTGTTGCAAATCCCCATCATTTCTTGTAGAGGCAATTAGAGGAATCATTTCTCTTGTAAATACATAAAGATTTCAATGGCGACAAAGAGTTTTGTCTAGCTAGGAACATCTTGGCAAAACTTGAGGGGGTGTTTTGCACCTTTGTAAGTTATAACCCTCACTCCGAGATTTCATAGGGTAAAAATGTATAAATAAGAGCTTGTCTTCAATTCTAGAGGTTGGTTGGCCATTATGTTCATCATAATTTGGTCATTATTTTCCTTAGTATAGGCTCTTCACATTTTATGATCATTATTGTATGTGTATTGTCTCTTGTGCTAAGGTGGTTTCAGTTGTACAACTATTAGCAAGCTCTGAGAGCATCTTTAAATGACTCCCCTACCCAAGATGGAGCAAATCCACCATGCTTGTCCCCATGGCAACATTTTGAAACATTGATGTATGTATGATTTTTCTTTCAAGTTAATGAATATGCATGTGGTTATCTACCATTTTATATTGATGAAGTGTAGTGATATGTCTTGCAATTGTTGTTGATAGGATAACTTATTCTATGTTCATTATTGGTTGTCATCTTAGGTTTTGTTTTGGATTATAAACCCCTTTCTACATTATATTTGGAGTATGTTGTTGAACAACTTGTTAGGGCACCCTAGGTTTATGGATTCAATAGGAAAAGCCAAATCCCTCATTGTAGTTCCAGTGGCTTGCATTTGAGTTTTTCTACATCTTTGAAATAAATGATGTCATAAATGATTGAAAGAATGCATTTTGATCAAAGACCTCCATCACACCACCCTCCCCTTCTCTATAGCTATCAACTTGTCCTATCCTATCCTACCCTGCATATAAAATACCCTTTGCATATCTGAAGTGTTATTTGCCTATAGATGCATAAACATTGTACACTTAGCATGTGTCTATATTTTGTGCTTTAGATCCCAGCATTGTAATCTCTTATTCAACCCTTATGTTTTTGAAGATTCTTTTCAGATGAAGATTTTAGTCATATTCTCATATCTATCTTTAGTAGCTTATGTCTGTCCTTAACATTTTCTCATTCCGTGTGATAACCCTTCCCAAGTGGAGTGAACAAGTTTGGTTGTGTTCTAGTCAGATTTTTGTCTCTTTGTGCCAATAATCCCCATGGAGATTGAATTGCATAATCTCTCCATGTGAGTAAGCACCCCATAGGTCCTCTCACCTTGGTTTAGGTAGAGCCAAAAGTAGCATGGAGCTAACCATACCCTTTGTGGGTGCCTCTTAGTCATTTTTCCCAATCTGATCCATTCTTGATGCCAAACCCTCCCTCAGATTTAATGACATTCTAGTGGGTTTTAAATCATTTCTTTCCATTTTATTCAAGTGTGCAAGGCTAGATTAAAGAGGTGTATAACTGGGAACCACCATTATTTTAGCACCATTACCAGGGAAGAAAAGAGCCTTGGAGTCTGTGTTGCCAGGGACTCTTATAGAGAGCTAGAGCTGAAGCTATAAGTAATTTGTATGATCAAGTTATCTATTGTTATATTTATTACTTTGGGACTATCTTCACCGTCAATGTCGCAACACTCCATTAGGGATGTGCTAGGATCTAAAATTTGATAATTTGATATTTGTTGTTTGTTGCAAATAACTATGGATTTCTCATGTTTTGAGAAGGTTTCCCCTTGCTAAACATGAATCTTAAAAGTTCATTTTCTTTACTTTCATATATCATCACTAAATTTAGTAAGATATGGTTTTAGTGTGTATCACTACAAGTTTTTAAAGGGTTATATTCTAGAACTTTGCTTCTAGTGGCGACTCCAAAACATCATTTGGTTTTAAAGAAAGATTAGTGCTCATCTTCAATATCTTTAGCTTTGAGAGTTATCTTTCTTGCAAAGATAAAAGGAATGAGGTCATCTTTCAAAGATGACTCATCTAAGAAACTTGTCTTTCCCCTAAGTGTTCATCAAAGAATAAGGAGACAAGTTTGGAGGCCTGTTGAAGAACTAAGTGTAGCTGCTAGAGACTACTTGGGCTATCAAGATTCTAGAAATCTTGAGTTTTTATATGATGTAATTCATATTGCTAAACATTATACTAATTCTTATGATCATAGTTTTTCTAGTGATTCAAAACCTTACAACACCTTTTATTATCCAGATCCTTCCCAATCAGTTGAATCCTCTCCTAAGTTTGATCCTATAAATCTACCCCATTCACCCCTATACATCCCTTTGCCATTTGTTCTTGAACCTACCATTGAACCTACCATGATACATAGGGATCAAGGTGAACATGAGCATCTTGCATTTAGAATTCCCAGATTTAGACCTATCACTTTTTATGACATAAAAGGTTATCCTAACGAAGTCCCAAATAAAGTTAGGAAATACCTTCCAAGATTCCAAGGGAACAACACAATTAGTGTTGATCAACACTTGAGGGATTTTCAAAATGTTATTGAAGATTATGAGGTTGATCATGATGATGTGTGAATTAAATTATTTATACACATGCTGGAGGAAGATGCTCATGAATGGTTCAATTCCCTCCACCATTGATGTGTTGATTCATGGGAAGAGATGTTGAATGTTTTTAGGATTCATTATGATGATATAATTGATCTTAGGTTCCTTTTGTCTAAATTTGAAAATATCAAAAATAATCATAATGAGTGTGTACAAGAATTCAATACATAGTTCAACAAGACCATGATGTGGTTGCTTGAGAACATCAGGCCTAGTGAGATAGTGTACTTGATTAAATATTGTGATGCATTTGACAAGAGGTATGCATATTAATTGATGGACAAGGCTCCCATAAACCTATAGTTGGCATTCATTAGGACCATCTAAAATGAAAACAACATAAAGGTTGTAGGTATGCCTTTGAACAAATAGGTTGATGCAAAGTTGGATAATCCAGAAAAGACATAGTCTAAGATATCCAATCTTGAGGAGACTATTAAGAATGTGGCCTCCACTATCAAAGAGATGTCCTAAAAGATAGATAGAGATAATAATATGGTGCCTCATAGTCCTACACATGATGTTATAATTTAAAATAGAGGGGATATAAAGGAAGTGACTAAACAGTTACACATCAAGGTGAATACTGTAAATTTTGATGTTGACATTGATTGGTGTGACATCTACTTTCTTCCACGTCCCCCATGTGATACAGGTGATCCCAATGATGAATATGGAGATGATCCTAAGTCTATGTCTGATGATGATGAGATTAAGATGTTCAATTATCAAGACTACCAATGTAAGTTTTCTTCCTCCATAGAAATGATGAATGATGCTAATGTAAATCAGTTTTGGATTGCATTCAATAGGTTATGTGTTCTAACATATGAGTTTACTTGTGTTGATAGTGAAACATAAGTGTATGAGTTACCCAATCGTGATATAATTGAATATCAAGAGTATGGTCTGATAGAAGTGTCAGACATAGATGTAGAATTGGGTGACTAAGTTGGGAATGTTGACATTGTTGACCAAATATTTGTTATTAATGTTGGGTTTAAAAATGAAGGTGTTTTTAAAAAAATGTCATTTGATGAAGATGGTGTTATTTTTCATGCCCCTAAAGATGAATTCTTTTAGTTCCCTTTCAAGCAGTACTTTGAGTGCATAACTAACATTGTTGATCTTGATGCACTTTTACTTGGTAGTCACATGATTGCAATTGAGAAGCATGTTTATTTACAATTGTTAAAGGACTACCAAAATTTGTTATCTTGGTCTTATCATGACTTGAGACCATGCAAACAGGATTTTATTCAATGTGTCATCCTATTACAGTGTAGCAGTAGTAACTTTAAGCAAGTGTAGAGATGGGTTTACTTCATCCTAGCCACCAAGATGTTGGAAAAGTTCAAGAGACTAAGGGATGGTAGAATTTTGGAGCTGCTAGATGATGTAAAGCATCCAAAGCATTTCCTCAACTAAGTTCAGATAATATACCATATTATATAGTTTTTATTCTTTTGTATTTTTTTTCTTCTATATCCCTTTTCTTTGGACCTTATTTGTATAGTTTAATTTCATGTTTCTTATTAGGTGTTCATTTTCATATCCTCCTAATATTTTTTTGTCATTTTACATGTTTTAATGAAGCTTCATGGGTACTTATTATGAAATTACTAAATCTTGACTCTGTGGCCCAATGGATTGGCACTTGGTCTTATTGTTATGGGGTTCTTTACACACCCATAGGGGGTGTACATCCCCAATAGAGAGCTAATGTTGGTGCTTTATTTTACACCATATATTTCAATCAAATATAGTAGGAGTGAAAATGTATCATGGTTTTAATATAATGTCATTGGGTTTTTTGGATGTGGTGGAATACCATGTTAGGGGTGTAGAGTTGAAAATCCAACTCCACATCATAAGGGATAGGCCACATAAGTGTTAATAGCGATGTCGCACTACTCTAGATGCATGGAAAGAAAGTAGTGAATAGAAACAAAATCAAATTTCTTGCTTGAAGGCACGTGGCTATAGGAAGACTTGGTCAAGAATCACTAGTTGACTACACTTTGACTAGTTTTAAAATGGTGCAATTGATGGGGCAAGCTCCATCAAAAAGTCACAATATGAAGTGCATGTACAAATAGAATGTCAAAGTTAGTGGAGGATAATAAAAAAATGGTGGAAGGTAGAGTTTTATATTTACTTTGCACCAATACAAGGTGTAAAGTGCAATGTGTACTTGCACTTTTGACTTCTACCAAGGAGGCACATTTGAGATACCTGTATGAGGCAAATTTCAAGTGATAAGGATAAGGTCCACCATAAATCTAGTGTTGAAAAGCAATTACAAAAAATAATATGCAAATACTACGGTGAATTCACTTGCTAAAGGCAATCGGTGGGATGACAATGTGTTAATTGCACTCTCATCTCTAAACCCCACAGACGAAGGCATAAAAGTGAAGTGGAAGGAGGTGAAAGGTGAGATGCACCTTGTACCAAAATTTAGATTTAGATTTGAAATTTAATTGATCTTTATTAGTGATTTTTGTCTTTTGGAAATTATTTTAAAAGTTATGAATTAATAGCTTAAAAGTCCAAAAGTGTCAAATTACTAGGTCATAATTTGACTAAGGTTAAAACTAAATTAGGTTTTTGGTGCATACAGGGTAATATTCCAAATAAGATAGCCTCATCAAATTTTTGGTTAAGTAAATCCCTTATGTAGATTAATTTAGTCAAATTAGGCAATTTTTAGGCTTAAAATGTGTTGTTTTCTATAAATTAAAATAAAGCTCAGTTTAGGCACAAAAGTGGCCAAAATTAAGTGTATATAGTTTGCCCCTATTTGAGAAGGCATTATGAGACATAGGTTTGGTGCAACATGCAACATGCTCCCCCAATTATGCATCCCATGAGGAAAAGAAAAATAAGTAGGAAAATCAATGAAATAAAGGCACACAACTGGTGGGCATTAAAGAAAAATTTGACTAACTGTACGGTGTATTTCACAACTCAAAATGGTAGACACAATTATTTGAGAGTGTAAGGTTAAAAATGAGGATTTTGTATGTGGATCCCAAGACAAATGCCATAGATTTGATTTTTGAATCCCCACCTCATTTGAGACAAGGATCCTCCCTTGGATATTAAAATGGGAAGTTTTGAGGATGCACGTGTGGTAAGAAATAATCATGGCATTGATTTTTTTATAGGGCTTCTTTTCAAACTAGAATGGATTAAAATATTTGTGCCCTATCAACACATGTTAGAGTTTGATATTGTAAAGCACAGTAAAAGTTTAAGGTTGGATCAATATACTATTCTGTGCCTTGGGATGCAAGTCAAAGAAAATTACTGTCACTGATAAAATGGCTACATGGAAAATATTTGAGTTGGGATTCTAGTAGAAATCTCTTGTAACATTATGTTCTACAAATAGGTGGTTGGAAGTGGAGTTGGGTGTTAAAATTAAAAATAAAAAAATTGCAAGTTTCCCAAAAGGTGTGTAAGAGACCCCAAACTCTCTAGGAAAATTCAGTGGGAGGTGCATCGTGCAAAATTCAATTTCCTAAATTGTACCAAATGCACCATGAAAAATGTTTGAATATCTCCATATTATATGGGAAAAACATAAGGAGTAGAGTGGCAGAAATGGGAGGTTGACGTGTACTTTGCACCAACTCAAGGTGCAATGTGCAAAATACTTCTACAAAAGGGAAGAGGAATGCAATTTGGTGGAGATGGGAGGTTGAATTTTACTTTGCACCAACACAATTTGTAAAGTTAAAAGTGAACTCCCATCTCTAGATTCCTCTAGATACAAAGGGAGACATGAGTGGTAAAAGCACCATGTGAATTTCACTTGGTGCAAGTTTGGACTTAGTACAAATTTCACTTGGTGCAAATTTGCATAAATGGACCAAGATTCCCCTAAAAGTTGAAAAGTGAAAATAATGCATGTATGCATTAAAAAGGAAAATATGAATATTGAAAAAGTGCGAAAGGGAAAATTTACAAAAAAAGGTAAAAGTACAAATTGCAAAAGGTGAAAATACAAATTTAGAGCCAAAAAGTTAAAAGGGTGAAATAAACCTAATTTATTGTATTTTCATTTTTAAAATTTTCCCAAGCTCCTCCATGGGAGAGAAATTTTAGGTTTGCAAGATCCAAGTGGGCCACTCTAAGGAAGATTACTTAAATAGCCATGGATCTGAAATATCCCCAAGTAATTATTGCAAGTGAAAGAGGTTCTAGCTGTGTAATAATATGGTCCAAGGCATCTCCAGACAGTTACACATGATGACAAGAAGTTTGTTTGGCCTCCACCATGAATGTTCTCCTTCTAGCTCATGTGAAAAGCATCTCTAGCCAAGAAATGAAGGGGTTTGTTATAAATCTCCATCATTTCTTGTAGAGGCAATTATAAGAATCATTTTTCTTACAAATATATGAAGATTCTAGGTGTGACAAAGAGATTTTTCTAACTGGGAGCATCTTATAAAATCTTGAGGGGGTGTTTTTCACCTTTTTAAGTTGTAACCCTCACTCCCAGATTTCAAAGGGTAAAAATGTATAAATAGGAGCCTTGTTTTCTATTCTAGAGGTTGGTTTGTCATTGTGTTGGTCTATGTTTTCCTTAGTATAGGCTCTTCACATTTTGGGATCATTATTGTGTGTGTTTTATCTCTCTTGCAAAGGTAGTTGTAGTTGTACATCCACTAGCAAGCTCTGGGAGCATCTCTATATGACTCCCCTACCCAACATGAAGCATATCCACCATGCTTGTCCCCATGGCAGCATTTTGAAACATTAATGTATGTATGATTTTTCCTTCAAGTTAATGAAAATGCATGTGATTCTCTACCATTTTCTATTGATGAAGTGCAATGATATGTCTTGTAAATGTTGTTGATAGGATATCTTATTCTATGCTTATTACTAGTTATCATCTTGGGTTTAGTTTTAGATTATAAATCCCTTTCTACATTGTATTTAGAGTATGTTACTGATCAAATTTTTAGGGCACCTTAGGTTTATGGATTCAATATGAAAATCCAAATCCCTCCTTGTAATTCTAGTGGCTTGAATTTGATTTTTTATACATCTTTGCAATAAATGATGTCATGAATGATTGAAAGAATCCTTGCTGATTAAAGACCTCCATCACACCACTCTCCCTTATTTATAACTATCAACTTGTCCTACCCTATCTTACCCTACATTTAACACACCCTTTTCATATCTTAAGTTTTATTTTCCTACATATGCATAAACATTATACACTTAGCATGTGCCTACATTTTATGCTTTAAATCCTAGCATTTTAATCTCGTATTCAACCCTTGTTTTGTTGAAGATTCTTTTCAGATGAAGGTTGCAGTCACATTTTCATATCTATCTTTAGTAGTTTGTGTCTAGCCTATAACATTTTCTCATTGTATGTGATAACCCTTCTCGAGTAGAGTGAGCAAGTTTGGTTGTGTTCTAGTCAAATTTGTGTCTCTTTGTGCCAATAATCCCCATGGAGATTAAATTGTAAAATCTCTCCATGTGAGAAAGCTACCCCATAGGTCCTCTCACCTTGGTTCAGGTAGAGCGAAAAGTATCAAGGAGATAACCATACCCTCTGTAGGTGCCTCTCAGTCATTTTCTCTACTCTTGTCCATTATTGATACCAAACCCTTCCCTAGCTACAATGACATTCTAGTAGGTTTCTCATCATTACTTGCCATTTCATTCAAGTGTAAATGGCTAGATTGGAGAGGTGTACAATTGGGAACCAAAATATGTGACATAGAAAATGTCAATCCAAAAAATAGTAAAATGAGAGCTTCTGCACAAATAAATTGGCATTTCAACTCACATCACTAATATCTTCTTCAAAGCTATTAAAATCATTATACATTAGGTTTCATCTTGTGCTTAGATATGCATATGATAAGGTGAATCAAATGGTAAAAATATTTATGTCAAAGATGTTAGAACATAAATAACATAGAAAAAATCTTAAAATCAACAATAGCCTATAGATCTTTCAAAAGCATTCAAACTTTACCTAACTATTTTGAAAATTCAAGAATTTTTTTTTTACAATGATCAGGTAATTGGGCCCATCAACATTTTTTTGTGCATTAACAAATGCTGAGCATTTTTGGGAGCTATTACGTCATGAATTAAAAACATTGTCTCCTAAAATCATTAATAAACATAAAGAGACCATTGAATATGACAACATTGATACAATGATTAGAATAAAACTTGTTCTTTATAGTCATTATTATAACCAATGATCCAATGTGTTCAAGAAATTGAAGTTACAAAATAAAAATTTATTTGGAAAAGTTTTGGATTATTTTTTTGTAACATAATTTCAAAATAGAGGAGATGAGCATTTGCATTTCATGCTTTGGGTCCATGATGCACCCATATATGGACAATGCTCAAATACTAAAATTGAAAACTTTGTAGACAAGTACATATGATATGATTCATTGTTGCTTGATGATACTTTGGCTAGAATGAAAACACATCATCATACAAGCACATGAATTTTTTTTAGAAATTCTCATTGCAGATTCAATTTTCCATTGCCTGCAATGTAAAAAACCACAATATTAGAGCCATTACACCAAATCAATGACCTCTAAAAAGAAAATTTTACAAGAATTGTTTTCTCAATTTGAGCATAAAAAATATACCAAAGTCACAACATTCAATTTTTTTTGTAAGATACAAATTTGTCTAAAATATAATACATACTTTCTTTGTGATCTTGTCTTTCACAACCCATCATAATTTTAAAAAGACATCCATCAAATATCTAGATAAATTCATTTGTAAAAGAAGTGTCTAGATTATGGTATGCTAACATAGATGCATAATTAATTCTAAATGCATATGCTGCTGCAACATATTATTGCTCCTCCATGAAAAATTTTGATTATACATTGACAAATGCATTTCAAAAAGTGAGGGATGAAAGCACTCATAACAATGACAACAAACTACATGGCATAAGAAGATGGGCAAATGCTCTTCTATAACATAAACAAATGTCTAGTCACCATGTTGTCCACATTGTGTTTTAATTACCGCTACACTATAGTTCAAGAATAATATTTTTCATAAACACATCGCCATAGACAAAAAGAACATACATTTTGAAGAATCTAAAATAATTAGCACAAGATCTAGCTAGTTCATAAGACATAATATGTGCTTCTCCTATATAAAAATATGTTGCAAGACCAATGAATTTAGAACACATATCTTTGGTTGAATGTGTTTCATATTACCTGGGAAAATCTATAAATAGAAAAAAATGAAAATAAAACACATATCATTTGATATTTTAGATACAATATGCACATGGATCCAAAATATTATTATAGATAAAAATGATGTTGTTTATACCATTTAGTGACAAAAAAGAGACATTGAAAAAAGGTTTAAATATATGGCTTGAGACATACCTTATTCATAAAAAAGAGATAGATGAAATTGAATCCATGTTTAATGCACATCGCATAACAAAATGGGACAATATTGACACTACTATAGAAAATTTTGACATTGCTTCTGCTAGAATGTTTTCCATTGACAAAGATGATGATAAGAATATAATATATAATAACTATGAACCATATGACATAGGATTCAATTTGCATTGCATAAAAGGTATCAAATTACTCAAGAATCAATAATCAAAGACATTTCAAAAAACTAGCCAACCATTTCTAGTTAGCAAAGAAGAGTACTTAAAATTGGAAATGCAATTGAATAAAGAGAAATAACTCATTGTCAAAGACATTGCAATAAGAAAAGAACTAGCATCAAATGACCGAATCTATTTATTTTTAACAGGAGGAGTTGGCTTAGGGAAAACATTCACTATAAAAGTAATATATCAAAAGTTATCACGGTTTTACAACAAGCAACTAGAAAGTGATCATTTAAAAATAAAAGAAATAATTCACTCGAAAAAATGAAGGTGTTATGATATGATATTAGAGACAATACTTCAACAAAGCATCTCAAATTGAAACAAAAAGAAGTTGTGTATTGTCTCTAATATTATCTCAAAGCAAGTGTCTCTAATTATTTTCTCTCCAAAGAGAATATATAATACTAATTATTTTGTCTCTTTAGAGATGATATTATTTTTTCCTCTAGAGAGACAATATAAAATACTAATTTTTTTGTCTCTCAAGAGATAGTATCATTTTTGTCTGTTAGGAGATAATATCATTTTAGTCCCAACTATTATCTCTTGAGAGATAAAATGAATTTAACGAAATAAAAATAATAATTTTTTTTAGTGCAACCAATTGTTAAATATTGTCAATGAGACCAAAACATCTAGTGATTAGTATTATAAAGATATAAAAATAATTTGGATGGAATAATCTTGTGCCCATAACTTGTGGGTCTACATGCATTTTATTATATATATAAAAAGGTGCCTAAATGTTGTTAACCCTTTATAATGTTAGAGGGATGAAATTTTATATATATATATATATATATATATATATATATATATATATATATATATATATATATATATATATATATATATATATATATATATATATATATATATATATATATATATATATATATATATGCAAAATCCATTCCTAGAACTATGAGATTCATTTGGACACTCCATGATCCTCACATTCTTTTAATCTTGTTATACTAGCTTTTCATGTTGTCACTACCCTTAAGTTTAATTTAAAAAGCTTAATCTTCTTTCTTTGTTGATCCTTGTTTCAGACTTGTTTCCATCAAATATGATATCTAACATGGATCTTAAAACATTGACAAGAGCCACACATTAATAATACTCTCGAAGGGGGGACAATGATTCCATTAATATAAAATAAATGATTCATTCAGATGTTAAAGATGTTAATAAGGAATAAAAAATGCCATACCTATAGAAATTTCAATGTCCCCTTCGAATGACTTCAAGAGAAGCTAGAAAGAAGCTTGAAACCCTATAATCTACACTCTCAAAACTCGAGTGTAATATGGTTTGCAAGCATGAAATTCTAAGGATGTTGTATTCAACATCATGTAGGTTATAGTATTGAACATTTTAGACACATATTTTATATACTCAAACCAAATACTTACCAATAGAAAACCAAGGAGATTGTATTGATTTATTGCCATGATGATAAGTTGCTTGTAGATTATTAATTCTATATACACTATAGACTTAAGAAGTCAATCATATAGCCAATCCAAACCAATCTACTCTTCCACAATTTCAACTCTAAGTTCCAGGATAGAAATCCCTTTAGACTAGAACCATTGCTTCCCAATATTCTTATTGTAGATAACATGTTTTAAAGAGCTTAGTCCACAAACACTTCTAGGAAACCTTCTCAACCTAGAACATTATCTGATGTTGAACACACTCAATTTATGTTGTTCTATTTCATCTAGAAGTTCTTTTAATCCCTCACATATTTATATATGCAGATATTCCAACTAATAATTTTTTTGATCGATACAAGAAGCTCTTTCAGGCCCAGTAATGTAGATAACTTTAACATTCTTAAAGAGGTCAAATATCCAAGATCATAAGGTAACTTTTGAACTAGATGGAAGTTGGTAATAGAAAATGTTTTAGTGTAGGGTATATGAAAGATAGTAGGGGAAAACTATTCCAAATAATTGCATTGATCCAGGTTGAATTCTTATATCTTGGTGTTGTGAAATGTGAAAATATGCCCAACCCCTTTGCATAAGCTTAAAGAAAGTTTCTTCAATTTTTTTAGTATTTTGCTTTGTTTTGGAAAAATGGGGGCAATAAAAAACTTCTCCAAGAGGACACTCTTGAGTTGATTAAGTGAAGATAAGGAATTTACACCTTGCATTGTGGCCCTTTTTGAACCATAATTAAATACCGTGAAAAATTTCAAGTTTTTCATGGATTTGAGAAATGGAGGAAGAAAGTACCCACTTCTAGAAAAGAGTAACATCAGAGCCTATGTATTAAAAAAATTAAACTCATACCATTGCTTCTCACCCATAGATCCTACATGAATTAGTCATATATGAAAAATAATTAGAACATTCATTGGCCATAAATACTAGTTGTTCCTGTAATATTTTTATATCAAAGCTATTGTCCTATCTATCACATAGTCTATTGAGTTTGGAAAGTGGTTGATTATAAATTAAAAAATGTATGGATAATATTTATTAAATATTTTTATGATTGATGAAATTTCACATGTTAGGAAATTTTTAGAATAACTCACCTTTGTGAATAGAGATAATTTGAGCATTCAACAGTCTATCATTAAAAAACTCCCATTTTATAGGAAAGCTATGCTCCTTTGTGGGAATGAATAACCTTTTTTTATTCACTATGTTGTCTTGACATCCCAAATACAAGGGCAAATATTGTATTACATTGTGTTGATAAAAAGTAGAGCTCAGAGGCACTTCCATAAGATATTTTTGCTTGGATTTTGTTAAATTGGAACCACAATGTCAGTTCAATGTTTAAAATTTTGATAACAAGAAACTTACTATAAATGAATCAAGGCAATTACCCTAGACTACTGATTAGATTCAATAAATTTCTATTTGTAGGTTTTCATAAGATGACAATGGCATCCTACCAATCCAGATTCCCAACATAAACCCAAATGTGTAATAGAGCATTAGCAGATATTTTCCTATTGTCTGGAAATCATAGGAATTTTTAGATGTATTATTAACAATATTATATAGTGTAGAGAACAAAATTTACACAATATCTGACAAGCCAAACATCCCAGTAGGATCCCATCTGTAAAACATCAAAAAACAATCATGGGTGACCCTGTTAATGATATGTATTTAGTGTCTCTAAGGCATAGATGACATTAACACTATAATTAGGTATCTAATGTTTCTTAACAATCATATTTTTGATGATATTTGATTTCAAAATGGATTATATAAGAGATAAAATCATCAAAACAACTATCTAATTGGCTACAATATTTTTTATTGACAAGCAAAATTACCTCCTAATAACTTCAATAAAACATTGTAATTCATCAGTTGATGCCCCCACATCATAAAATCCATCTAAAACTATTCTGATAACTACATTTTTATTCCATACCATGCGTGTAACAAACATTTTTGGAATAAAAATTATTTTGGCAATAGAAAAAAATAGTATAAAAGATTTTATTGAGTTAAGCTAAGGTCACCAAATTTAGCATCTACATACCACCTATTATAAGAGATAGAAAGAGGAATGTTTATCAAATCACTAATTTAAATATAAGCTTTTCATACTATTAGTGTTGCTTCAATTGTCATATCCAAGAATAAAGAACTATTTATTCATTCAAGTTTATGCATACTTTTCCAACTCTTAGAGTTCTTTCTATTATATTTGCTTGGCAGATATTGTAGTCCTTTTTGGATAAAGTTAAGATAAACTCATTGCTTATGCAGGGGATCCTGTAGTTAGAAGGTCCAATGTTGATAACACTCTAAATATTAGATCTAAGTGATTTGAATGGTTATCTAGATGGAAGGTGTCATAACAACGAGCTAAGTTAAAAAGTTACCTATAAGAAGTCTTTCCAATACAAATATCATCAACACCATATTGGTCAATGTATCTTTTATGTTTTATCTATTGTAAACTAGCCAACCAGGGCACATATAATTCATACCGAACCTGCAAGGAATGGACAAACCCTGCAAAGCTTAATGCCCAAAAATAATTTCAAAGATTAGCCATTTGTACATACTTTTTTTTAACCTACCTCTCCTTTGAGGTATTTCATAACTCTATGTTGCTCATTCACTATACTATTTTCTTGTCTTTTGGTGAGATAATTTCCAGATAAAGATTTTGATTCTTCCAAATTGTTTACTCCTACAAATTTTTGATTCAAAAAACTCCATATCTTTGTCACTATCAACATTAGTACTGTTGTCTTTTTGCATAAAAAGGTTTATGTTTATCTTTGTATTAAAAAAATTTCTAAATTCTAATACCTAATAATTAAATAATGTCCACTTGAAATAGTATATATTGAGTTTTTTTTTTAAAAATTAAATTAAATTAGGTACCATGAGAAATTTATCTTATATTTAAATGAATTTTTATTATATATGCTTTAAAACAACATTCTAGATAAATTCAATATTTATGGAAGCAACATAAAATAATTTGTTTATTCTACGTGATTACATCAAATCCATACAACTATTTATCCCTAGACTATGTTATTAGCAGTTGCTTTGCAAATGATATTGCAATTGCCTTCTGTGAGTAGTTTTGCATTGAGAAATGTAAAGCCAATTAAATTAAATTATTTTAATACATTATTAGTTTTATACATTGATTTTATAATATATGCATTGTATAATATACAAAGAATAAATATATTATTAACTATTTATTGAGTGATTTCATGTGAGATTACAAATTTCCTACATAAATCTTCATTAATTGACTTTGGAAAAAAAATGTTTTTATATAGTGAGATGCCTTGCATTGGAACATTGCTAGAGAATACACTAATATCAAAATACAAGCAATTGACATTTCATGACAACTGGGAATTGATGATTTGAATAAGTTACAAAGAAATAGGTAAAAAATCTACAATAAATTTTACTTATTTTTATCATTGAAAAGATAAATATGGTAGTCACTATTGGCCAATTTTGGCCCACATACCCAGCTTTTGCCTAGATAGATCAGCTTAATAGAGTTATAGATGGAATGAGTGGACTAAAGGCATGGAAAGAGATCTAGGATCCCAAAGTGAAAAAAATCAACAAGTTCCCATGATGTTTCAAGAATTTAGGGGAATGAATTAGGTTACATAAAGTCTTAGAATTTCATTGGATCCTTCTAAAGAGACAATAGTTTCTTGAAAAATTCCAAAAGAACTAGACCATCATAAAAACATCACACAGAGAAAAATAGGCTAGTCCAGTTGCACATTTGATAAATGATCTTAGTAAATTGATCAAGGCCAAAATACCACATGGACATGATGTTTTTCATGCTGAGAAAGTCCCCTACAAATTTTTTATCTTGATGATTTCTCTATCTGAAGATATAAGCTTCCAAAGTTAAACTTGCAGAATGAGACGTACACATAGATGTCAAATTTGGGCCTCATGAAATAGATGTTTAAATTCAAATGATCTTAAGGTTAAATGCAAATCTAATAAGTGTCCAAATCATAGAAGCTCAAGTCAAGATCCAATGGTGAGTGGGAAATCAATGATGTTAGTGGGTCTAGAATATCCAACATAGTGCATTAAATCATGAATTGAAGATCAATGGTAAGATTGTAGTCAAAAGGTCAATGTATCCTAAGATTGAGCATGTGAATGATAAGTGGTAAGATCTTGGGGGACCATATGAAGATCTAATGGTGCATGATAATTAAAAAAGCTAATGGGTTTAAGTTGATTAATGGTGCACAATCCATCATACTAAAGTAGATCAATGATGAGCAAAGGGTCAACCGAGGTTAGGATGAATGTAAGGCCACCACATGTTGCAAGCATAGGAGCAGATGAAACTGACAATATATCCTAAGGATAAATGTGTAATTTTCAATTGTCTTAATCTCAAATATGGATCACAGATCAATGGCCAATGATGAAGGTTGAAGGTGTCATAATCTTGAAGATCCAAATCAAGATTGGCTATCAAAATTCAAGGTCAAAGTTATGAGACTTTGACTAAACATCAAAATAAAGTTTAAAGTTGAACCAGAGTGAATATTTCAAGATCAAACATCACCATTAAAGATTAGGGTAGGTAGAATAGGTCTTTTAAGAACTAATACAAAGATCAAAGATGGGAAACTATATATTGAAATGAAATCAAACAACCTACATATCTCCATTTAAATTATGGCTATATGAAAACCAATAAATGGGATTGGTTTTCATCTATAGTAAACCTATGATCAAGTTTGAAATAGGGGAAAATTTGTGATTAATGAAAGGATTGTCTCATCTTTTGATATGGTCATATCATTGACAAATAAGTACCTACAACCACTAAAAGTAGACATGATCATGGCTCTGTTAGGTACATGAATATGATGATTTCAAGAAGTATTCATGCGATGGGGGTGGTTGCTTCTTGTATTGGTCTTAAACTTCATGATCCATCCTTTCATGTCAGACAGAGTCCTAGTGACATTAATGCAATCAAAAACTAGAAGATGTGATCTTGATCATTATGACCCCTTCTCCACTCTCTCACACATTCCCTCCATCTCTCTCATCCATTTCTACTATAAATATAGGATTCTGAGCCTTAGAAATTATCCCTCTCTTTGGCATGACTAGACTCTGCCAAGATTGATCTTTGTAACCTCTTGAGATGAATAGATGACCTTTTTAGATTATATTATTATAGTATAGTGTGTTAATGTCAATTTTGATTTTAATATGTGGTATAAATCTCTACCTTGTCAAGTCTTGATCTCACTTAGCTACTATTTTATCTTGTTATACAGGTCATGTTTAGTGTTTAATATCCCTTGTTACTCAGAAGCAATTTCAATTACTCCTTGGTCCTTATTTCAAGGTAAGAGGCATATTTTTTTTATGGTTTTAGTTGTCTTCATATTTTTTAGGCTATGACATCCTATAGAGAAGAGTTATATCTTTCCTCTCCTCATCAACAATTTCAAGATGATCTATATACATTTTTTAATGATCCTCATGACCCTTACCAGACCTACCATGATCCATATCAACCTTATGATGAGCATTATCAACCATATAAAAATCCTCAAAAGTAGTGTGAGGACCTATATCAGTCATACATGCAGGATTACTCCCTGAATCTTCCCTATGAAAAACTAATCCATCATAATATTGCCCCTCCCCAGTCTTATGATGAGCCCCCTTATTACCAAGATCATCAAACCTTCTATGAGTCTCATCTACCCCCTCTAAAGCCTGGTTAACCTCCTAATAAGTCATGATAGCTTCATGACATTCCTAAATAGCTGACTCATACCCTAATCCATTCTATATATAGCCTTAAAAAAGATCTATTAGACTAGGAATATGATAAACATCAATACATTGAAGGGGTATGGGAAGGAAATTCCAAAACATGTAATTAAATGGGTTAGGACTTTAGTGCAATAGGAAAATGAGGAGTGGATGTCTTTCATTAGGTTTTTTAATTATAGAAACAATAGTGGCATGCTCGATATAGATGGACTTATCTCCAAGATTGAGGAGAATCTGGCAGCCCACGAAGAACAACAAACACTTCATCACCCATTTTATCTTTCCTCATTCACTCCATGTTAACCTCATGTTGAGCTTCCCATAATCACTCATAATCCCTCACCAAATGATTTTAAAACTCATCACAGTTCCCCCCAACTCTTCTCAACGTTCCCCTCATGGAATTCTATCCAAGAGAGAGTCTAGGAGGAAATGAAAGTTTGTATTGAAAGAGCCAACCATCATGAGCAATCAATGTCTGATTTTAAATCCTCCCTTACTAGGAAAATTGAAGCTATAGATAAAAATTTGTACTAGACATTAGCAACTACAAATGCAATATCACCTCAACTGCACATACTTCCTTTCATTCCTCCATCCAAATTGCACACTATACAGGAAAACCATGATCCCAAATTTCCATCTCAAAACTAAATCATGTAATATGGAAAACACAAATTTACTCAATCCCTACCCCTCCATCCTCAAGAATATATGTCCTTTCCCTCATGGAGATCCATAGAAAGTGATATTCAGAAGGAGGAAGTGGTGATTTTTGAAAACAAACAACTAAAGATAAGGGAGGAGGAGGAAAACCAAAATTAAAAGGTTAAAGAAGAACCTATAACTTCTCCATCTTGGAGGTTTATCCAAAGATGTTTTCAAAACAAGAGGGAGACTTCAATTGTGAAGGTTGAAGGGTAGTTTTCAACTATTGAAGAGTCTCAATAAGGCTATGAGGAAAATGAATTTCTAGTGGAAGAAGGTGTTCCTTCCATTACCCAACTCAGCTTGCTTTCCCTACAAAAGTTTATTCAAGATTCAACCATTCCCAAGGTTTCAAGTTTCAATAAGGTTCCCTCCATTTCTAGACCCATCCATGAACCATCCATCATACCTCATACTCCATATCCAACTTATAATCCCCCTATCACATCTTATCCTTCACCTCAGACCCACAAGCCTTTTTATCAACCTGACACCCCACCATTACTTATGAAGGAGCCTATTTTGAGAGAAGCAAGTGAGGAAGAAATAAATCAAGCTATAAATAACCAAGAGGATGTCATGAGTGACTATGAATAATAAATAAACATAGGCACCTACCTTGGTGAACACAAGTGCAACTCTCACTTATTTAATGAATAGAAACACATTGAAGATCCTACTACAACGATCAGTACATAATCTTATGTGAAAGAAGATGTACTTGACAAAGACCTCATACTTGCTATCCATGATGATATAGATCTTTAAGGGGACATTTATGAGTAATATGTCTTATGGAATAGGTTTGATGCCATATGCAAGGAATTTGACAAATTGGAACATGAAAGTGAATGTCTTTCTATTGGTCATGAACCTACAGTTATGAAGGAGTTTGATGTAGTTTTTTCCCAATAAGTTGTGAACATAGAGGATGAGGCCAAGGAAAAAGTTAAGGCTCCTTAAGGACAATCAAAATCTCTATCTGAGGTTGAATCCTCTTCAAGGATGATGGGTCATGGTGAAGGGAAGGTTGATGTTTCCAAACATAAAATACATTCTATCATGGAGGAAAGCAAGGTTGAAATGGATTCCATATCTTCAAGCTTGTAGATTAAGGGTGAAATACTTAAGAAGGTAGAGAAGAGGGTTTCCATGGAAGACAATAACCAAAATTAGGTAGAATATGTAAATCTCCTGGATGAGATTGAAGAACTTGCACCCGAGAAGAAGCCTAATCTTATTTAGGGCACCATGGAAATTGGGAAAGTATGTCTTTTGAACCATCATTAGAGGTTGTAGTTGAGGAACCATATGATAAAGTTGAGACTATCTAGATGCAATACAAGTTCATTTCCATAGCTGACATAGTTGAATTTGTTTAGTTATCATTAAACATCATGCAAATTAAGTTGGTAGATACCATAAAGAAGAAGAAGGCATCAAGAATAAGGGTCAAAAGGCTACATGCCTCATTCAATCCATCATCCCATGATGCCAGAGGGTTTTCAAACTTTCCTTTTAATCTAGGAGGAAAGGTATATGTAGATCTAAGTTGTACGTATTAGGGTCTTTTTTAAAAAATTCTTCTAAGTTTTGTCTTGACACATTTTATTGTTGTCTTTGCTTTGTTTAGGTTAGTTTCCCTATTTTGTGTGCTTCCTTTCTTGTTTTTGTGGTTGTTGTCTTTGTCAAGAGGTTGCTTGCAGTCAAGGTTCAATTTTGTTAGTTTATAAGTCTAAAAGTCATGTAAGTTTCTAGGTTCTCAAGCATAGTAGGCATGCTTCTCAGTTGAGTCACCAAAGATGTTGGCCAATTTTGGCCCACATACGAAGATTTTGCTTGGATAGATCAGGTGAGTAGAGTTCTAGATGGAATGAGTGGACCAAAGGCTTGGAAAGAGGTCTAGGATTGCAAAGTGAAAAAGAATAGCAAGTTACCATGTTGTTTCAAGCATTTAAAGGCATGAATCAGCATGAAAAAAGTATTAGAAGTTTATTGGAGACTTATAAAGAGACAAAAGTTACTTGTACAAGTCTAGAAGAACCAGAATGTCACATACATGTCATGCAGAGACAAACATGCTAGTCTAGTTGCACATTTGATTAATGCACTTAGGAAATTGATTAAGGCCATGAAACCACATGGACATGATGTTTTTCATGATGAGAAGATCCCTTGTAAATTTTTTATCTTGATGAGTTCTCTATCTCAAGATATAAGCTTCCAAATTTGAACTTGCAATGTGGGACATGTGCACATACCTCAAATTTTGGCCTCATAAAATAGCTGTTTAAATTCAAATGATCCTAAGGTTAAATGTAGATCTAAAAAGTGTCTAAGTCAAGTAATATAGAATCAAGATCAAATAGTGGGTGGGAAAGCAATGATGTTAGTGTGTCTAAAATATCTAATGGAGTGCATTAAATCATGCATCAAAGATCAACAATGAGCTTGCAATCAAAAGGTTAGCATATCTTAAGATTAAATACGTGATTGACAAGTGACAAGATCTTGGGTGCCCATATGAAGATCTAATAGTGTATAATGATTGACAAAAATAGTGGGTCCATGTTAATCAATAGTACATGATCCACCATACTAAAGTATATCAACGGTGAGCAAAGGGTCAACCGAGCTTAAGATGAATACAAGGCCATCACATGGCACAAGCACAAGAGCAGATAAAACTAATAACATATCCTAAGGATAAACATGAAATTTATACGTGTCCTAATCTGAAATGAAGATCATAGATTGATGGCCAATGATCAAGGTCAAAGGTCTCTTAATCTTGAAGAAATAGATCAAGATCGACAGTTAAAATTAAAGGTCAAAGTTATGAGACATTGACTAGTGGTTAAAATAGAGTTTAGAGTTAAACTAGATAGGATATTTTAGGATCAAGCATTGCCATTTAAGCTTATAAAAGGTAGAATAAGTATTTTAAGGCTTGATACAAATATCAAAGATGGGTAACTACCCGTTGAAATGAGATCAAACAACCTACATATCTCTATTAAAATTATGGCTATATGAAAACCAATATATGGGATTGGTTTTCATCTATAGTAAAACTATGATCAGGTTTAAAATAGGTGTAGACTTATGATTAATGAAATGAGTGTCTCATCTTTTGATATGGTCATATCTTTGACAAATAGGTAGCTCTAGTCACTAAAAGTAGACATGATCATGGATTTATCAGGTGCATGAATATGAGGATTTTTTACTTATGGTGAAGGGCATTAATGCAGTGAGAGTGGTTGTTTCTTGTAGTGATCTTGACCTTCATGATCCATCCTTCCATACCAAACAAAGTCCCAATGACATTATTGTAATTGAGAGCTGGAGGAAGATGTGATCTCGATCATTATGACCCCTTCTCCACTCTCCCACATGTTCTTCCCATCTCTCTCATCCCTTTTTGCTATAAATATAAGCTTCTGAGCCTTATAAATGATCCCTCTCTTGGGCATGACTAGACTTTACCAAGATTGATCTTTGTAATCTCTTGAGATAAATAGATGACAATTTCAGATTTCATTATTCTGGTATAGTGTGTTAATGTCAGTTTGATTTACATATGTGGTAGAAATCTCTCCCTTGTTATGTCCTAATTTCACCTAGTTACTAGTTTATCTTATTATGCAGGTCAGGTTTTGTTTTTAATGACATTTGATTGAAGTTAGTAAGTGGATACATTGACTAGTTAGTGCCTTAAATCAGGCCTTTCTATCACTTTCCTTAGGTTTTGATCACTTGGTGAACCTCTACATGAAATATTGATGCATAACAAACATTTATAGTTGTAGATTTAGTCTTTTGCTTATCTTATTAGTGTTTAGAATCTCAAATAAAGTGAATGAAAAATTATTTTAGGTTTATTACCAACAATAGATTAGATTTCCCTTTTAGATATCTTTTACTCCCTTTTCACCCCAGCAATTAGTAGGTTTTAGTGGAAATGAGCTAAGTGATACATAAGTGGAGCTATCCTCATTAAAAATGTTAGAGGTTTGACCCAAGATTAGGTAACCCATAGCCTAGGGTTACTCCCATGTTGGGCTAGATTTGAGTAGAGGACTTGAACAATCCTTTTCTTAGCTAGGGTGAAATCTATGCCTCTTATTGTTCCCAAAACTAGTCACTTGTTTTTGTGGACAACCTGTTGACCATTTTGGTCTTGCAGGCCAAGAGTGGTCTCATTCTTTCTCAAAAATGTTCTGAGCAGTCATGTTAATCAATTTCACAAGCCTTTTTAGCTAAGGAAAGTGCAGGTTAAAAAGGTGGATTTTTGCAAGAAGAAATTAAAAAACACTTGAAGGCATTTCCTAAAATTGATAAGGATGGTTCAATGCCGAGGTTCAATGATATATGGTTCAATGACAGGGTTCAATGATTTGAAATGAATGCCACCAAACCATTGAACCATTGAACCATTGAACCATTGAAATCCACTTCAAAATGGTTCAAAGGTTCAAAAGGTTCAAACAGAAGGTTCTAGCAAAAGGTTCAAATAGTTGGTTCAATGATACAAATTGAATTCATAAGAATACTGAGTGAACATGACTCTTTGCAAAACATAAAATATTGAAGCATTGAAGCATTAAACCATTGAACCATTGAACTGGTGAACTCTAAAAAGATGGTTCAAGGTTCAAAATGGTTCAAGTGACTGATGACATCCTTGTGGACATCAAATTTAGGATAATAGAATAACTGTTGATTTTCAAATAACACAAACCTGAGGACAAACTCAACGATCCACTGAAAAAGGAGCTAAAGAAGCTAGCAGAAGGTGAGAAGATAGCCCCAAGAGCTCGGATCACCAGGAAGAGATAAATATATCAAGGAAAGAGGGAATCAAATAGAGAATCCAGAAGTATTGGCAGAAGAGTTATTTCAGTGGGTGGAACAGTCCACCAAGTGGATATCAGAGAGCACAAACATTTAATGGCACGGCCTATTTTTCTTTGTTTGAGTAAAGATGAATGGGCAGTCGTGTAAGTATCATAAAGAGAAGTGGCCTTGCCTTTTAGAGGATCAGGCAACCCATGCTTTGAAGAAGACATTTGATATGAGTTAAATGACAAAGTCAGGATTGGTAACCTGCTCTAGCATGGCCCCTGCACAGAACTTCCTCTTTCCAATGCATTTAATGCAACATGGGTCATTTTGTGAAAACAAGTGCCAAATTCTTTCTTTGGATACTATATATTGTAATATCTTAATTTTTCTAGAGGAATCTTAGTTATTAGAAGTAAACTCTACCCAAATTGAAAGGCATTTTTGAGACTTTGAGCTCAGATTGTTAATCATATTTTATTAGGTGAATGAGATAGCAAGTGACCTTTCAAACTTTGTGTTGAAATAACTTGTGTTATGTAGGAAATTATTCTTATGTCTCTTTTCTAAATACAATCTTACCCTTTTGATCAAATAAGCAGAGCAAGTGAAAATAATCTGGAAGATGTCTTGAAGCTGATTGTGAAGACTTTGTGCTACCATAATTGTCTTTAGCTTGTGTGTTTTGTGTTTCAGCACAAAGGATATTGGAAAGGCTTTGAAGTACTTTTATCCTTTGTGATCATATACTCTGTTGTAGTTTTTAGTGGAGACTTTGTGCTACACTTCATTCTACTATGATATTAGTCTTAAATCAATAAGAGAAGCAATGAAAGACTTTGTGCTTTTGTGGGTTTCTTGTGGATCCATTTATTACTCGAGAAGTATTCTTGCTATTTATTGAAAATCATTTCTAAAAAAAGAGAATTACTTTAGGTTATTACACAAGAATTTTCCTTTACCTTGTGAACAACATCTTTGGAATAAGAGAGATGGATGGTATGACCTCACCTCTGAGTCTATTTTCAATTCATATTGGTATATTATAGTTTATAGGGAGCCTCCCCTTGCTGAGAGGAGAGATTTATCTCATTACACTGTGGTTGATATACCCATTTTGCCTTCAGTTAGTTGATGACAAAATATTCACCTAGTAGTTTTTTGGTGACTCTATTGGAGATGAATGTGCTATTTAAAGCATCAATCTTTAAATTGAAGCATTTCCATTTATTTTCCATTCTATACTCTGATAGATCCATCGTATACGTAAAGCCAAAGAGCTCAAGGTATTATTGATCCTGTATTTGAGTTTGTGAAGCAAAATCATTTTGATCTTTCTCCTCCATGAGCTCACCTCCACTGAACTAGTAGTTTTCTGCTATCAACGTCAGGTCTCCAATACCAGGGGAAGCTTCTATTTCCTCTGCTAACAGAGCCTTGTCTATACATACTCCATAAAGGTTTTTTATATGTCCTTTCAATCGTCATATCATGGAAACCTAAGGCCCTTGGGATAACACCTTTGGCCCCCTAAATATAACCCCACCTTTAAATGAACTACCTCGTAGTTCAAGAAAGAATTTTTCCAAGTTCTATGGTGATGGGAAAGTTTATCTTGATAAGCATATTGTAGCTTTCTACATAGCTTGTGGTGTGATAGGCATTGAATATAAAGATATAGCGGTAAGACTATTCGTAGAAACATTGCAAGGTGCTGCCATAGATTGGTTTTATCATCTTCAAGCTCAAACTATAACTGACTAGAAAACTCTCAAGGCCAAGTTTGAGGCTAGGTTCAAACTCATAGAAGATGTACACGCCTTGTTGGCTCAACTTATGTAAATGAAGAAGGAGCCTCATGAGCCTATGCGAGACTTCATTGCTAAATTCGATAAGTTGAGGAACAAGATTCCTACAATTACTCAGCCAACACCAAAAAATATTATGTACTTTTTCATCAATTCTCAATTTCTTGAAATAAGTTTTTTATTGAGGCAGGTTTGCCGTATAGATCTTTCTGCAGCTCAAATTTTGGCTATCAAGGTCGAAGATGATCTTATCCTTGTAGGTAAGATAAGAAGAGATCCTAACAAAAAGATATTTTCTTCACCTACTAAAAATTATTCTACAAGCACCACTGATCCTATGGTGCAAAAATTAGTAAATGATTTGTTAGCTCTGAAAAGACAAATGGCCCAAGGAATGTCTGCTCCTCCTTATTGGCATATACTAAGGAAGACATTCCCTAACCATTCATATCAAAGCAATGCTGCTAAGAATCAAGGGAAACCCAATCTCCTTCCTCTCGCACAAGGGAAGCTTGCTATTGAAGCAGCACCAGCTAACTTAGTAGTTGGTTATCATGAAGCTAAACATGATTTCTCTTTCCAACCTGAGTTGGACCTAGAAGATGATGCTAATCTATTTTCAAAAGGAGAAGAATAATTAGATGGTGACACCAATATTATTTTTTTGAATTACCAAGATGAAGCTAGAAGAAAGGGAGAAATATTTGATGGATCATACGCTATTTTTACTAGGTCTCCGAACCAGTCAATTCAACAAGCTAATAAGGGAAAAGTAAGAGAAGAACCTCAGCTAGTAATTTCAATTGCTAAATGGGGGACTTCACTTCATTTCCAATCAAAGGACTTGGTGATCAATAAGAAAGTAAGTACCTTAAACAACCATGTACCTTCTGCTTCCATTTCTTAGACTAGTCCCAAACCCAATAAAACCTAGAATGATGGACTTCTTTCCTCTGTTTCTAGTTCATTTCAATTATTTGACATAATTGATCATACTAGGAAGACCAAGATCCAAATGTCTGAGTTTTAATACTTACAAGCCAACCCTGAGCAGTTGGATAGGTTAACTGAATGCATCAAAAGCAAAACTATCTCTATAGGACAAGATTTTTCAAAAGTGACTCATGATCCCCCAAAGAACAAAGCCACCTGAAATAATCTTGTCATTACTCCTCCCGTTGCCCCTAGGAAAAAAAAACCTTTCTATGTTTCCCTTTTTATTAATGATCATAAATTGATCAACTATATAATAGACTCTATAGCCTCTGACAATGTCATGCCCACTAAGGTAGTAGACTCTCTTGATCTTAACTTTACTGAACCTTTTGGGAGATGTTTCTTCATAGAAAAAAAGTAAATGCCACTTTTAGGTCAAATCAAAGATTCCCAATTTACATTAGTGACTTTCCCAGATAAGAGGATTAAGATGACAGTCTTAGTGGCTGATGTTCCAGCTTTCTATGGCATTTTGCTCACACGTAATTTTTTTAAGGATGTAGGTGGAAAGTTGAATATGGATCTATCTGAAGCAAGAATACCTATTAAAGGCATCATGCAAAAGTTTCTTCCTGAGAAGGAGTCAAAATATATTGTCACCCAGATGTCAGACCCTAAAGCTCAAATTTTGTTTGAATCCTCAGGAATGGGTAATTACTTTCTATCCATTGAAGATGTTTCTATTTCATCATATGAAAGTTCATTGGGTGACAATTCAAAGAATTCAGACATAAAATCAGAAGAATTGTTAAGGCAAAGTTTATGTGAAAAAGGATCTTCCCTCCCTAGTGAAGAAAAATCTTTAAAACGATCAGATTTTAATGATGTCTGGATTCTAGAATTTGATGGTAGCTACTCTTCTACTGGTTTTGGAGCTGAAATTATTTTGATATCTCCATAAGGAGATATTTTCCCCTTTTCATATAAGTTTTAGTTCAACAATACCAATAACACCACTACGTATGAATCTGTATTGCTCATATTGAAAGATGCTCATGCTAAAGGTGTTAAGATTCTTTGTGCTCGAGGAGATGCTGAATTAGTGGTTTGTTAGGTAAGAAATCTGTACCAAACCAAAAATGAAAGATTGTGACATTATCACAATCTTGTATAGAATTGTAATAAAATTTTTTATGCTTTCAACATTTCTATGGTGCCTAGAGAGTTTAATGATCATGTAGATTCATTGGATATCTTTGCAACCCTCAAGGTTCCTCACAAAGATTTCAAGGGAAACAAGTACACTATTGAGCTATTCTTTCGACTAAGTGTACCTGATAATGCCAATCATTGGTAGGTGTTTAATAATGACCATCAAATAATTGATTTTATGGAAAAGGTGGACAGTTTTGAAGAGATTTATTTTGAAGGTAGAGAATCTCCACCATGGGAATCAGTTCCTAAAATAGATTCAAAAACTGGTGAAGAGTTTCTTCAACTCAAGGGGAATAAAATTCCAAAAGGTTTGGTTTTTCTTAAAAAGTTATTTGATAAGCATGATAGGTATGTCAAGTAGAAACAAATGGAATCAAGTTCCTCCAAGGAGTTTGATCAAATAAATTTGAGTAAGGAAGAAAATCCCAAAATGGTCAACATTGGGAATTGCTACACTTCTGATGAAAAGCTCAAATTCATTGATCTTCTTCACCATTACATTGATGTTTTGGCATATTCTTATGATGATTTGAAATCTCTTAGGCTTGAAGAAATTTAGCATGAAATTTCTCTTAAAGTTGGGTCATTGCCTCACAAGTAGAAGCAAAGGCAATACAACCCCAAAATATCAGGTACTATCCTTTCTGAGATCTATAAGATGCTGAATGCAAGAATTATTTTTCTAATTCATCATTCCACCTGGATTACGAACATAGTTCCGGTGAGAAAAAATAATGGAGAAATTCATATCTGTGTTGATTTTAGAAACTTAAATCAATCTTCTCTAAAGGATAACTAACCCTTACCCATCATGGATCAAGTGTTGCAAACAGTGACTAGTTTAGAAATGTTATCAATGTTAGATGGTTTTTTTAGGTATAATCAAGTGGAATTAAATGAAGCAGACCAACATAAAACTACTTTCACTACACCATGGGGCACTTTTGCATATCGCATAATGCCTTTTGGTCTGATCAATCTGGTGCCACCTTCCAGAGAGCAATGGATCTTGCTTTCAGAGATGAAATAAGAAAGTTTATTATGGTATATCTTGATGACTTGACCATTTTTTCCAAATAGCATCCTAATCATGTGCATAATTTAAAATAAGTTCTGGAACACTGTCGATAAAATAGTATTTCTCTTAATCCCAAGAAGTCAATTTTTGAGGTTATAGAAGGTAAACTTCTCGGTCATACTATATCCTAAAAAGGCATAAAATTTGACTCAAAAAGAGTCAAATCTATCCAAAATCTTACTCTTTTTGCAGGTAAGACTGTAGTTTACTCTTTCTTTGGAAATGTGAATTTTTTAGGAAGATTCATTCCAAAATTTGTAGAGAAGACTCGACACATTATTGACATGATGAAGGGTAAAGCTACTTTATATTGGACTACAAAAGGCAAGTCAACATTTGAAGATATCAAGAAAGCAATCGCCCATGCCCCAATCTTGGTTTGTCTGGATTATACCAAAGACTTAGTAGTATACAGCTACGCTTCTGAACATACACTTTCATCCATTTTGGTCCAACAAAACAAAGAAGGTGTGGAATCTCCCATATCATTTATTAGTTGTCCTCTCAAAGCTCACAAATTGAAATATTAAAATATGGAGAAGCATTCTTATGCTGTGGTTAAGGAAGTAAAGCATTTTAGATTCTATATCTTGAATTCACATACTGTTGTTCTGGTGCCTGATACAACAGTGAAGTCCATTCTAACTCAACAAGAGTTTGGTATTAAAAGAGGTAATTGGATTTATAAAATTTAGGAGTTTGATCTTCATATCAATCCTACTAAGCTTGTGTAGGGAAAAGGTCTCTACCAATTAATTACTGATAACATACCAAAGAGAACAAAACATGAAGAAATAGAGGTCAGAGACATGCCTACAGTTCTCTTCATCACTACTACTGATGAGTGGTATTCCAATATTGCTCATTTTCTTACCTATGGTGAATATCCCACCCATCTATCCTACAAAGAAAAAAGAAATGTTAAGTTGAAGGTTGCTAACTATGTCTTATGGGACAATGGTTTGTACAAAAGAAGTCTGGATGGGGTATTTCTTCATTACGTCAATAAGGTGCAACAAAGTAAACTTTTGGAGTCCTTCCATAATTTGGCTTGTGGAGGACATTTTTTTGCACTAGTAACGACTCAAAATATTCTACGAGATAGATACTATTAGCCTACACTTTTTCAAGATACGTACGTTTGGATATGTAGATGTGAGTTGTGTCAATAGTTTGTTGGAAAACCTAAACTAACCGCATTACCTCTCAAACCAGTGGTAATTGAAGAACCTTTTCAATAATGGGGTATTGACTTCATTGACACCGTGAACCTTTTCTCAAGTGTTGGACATGACTATATTCTCAACGTGACAGACTATTTTACCAAATGGGTGGAAGCCATTCTAACTAAGCATGCTACTTCAGAAGTGGTATGCAATTTTCTTAAAGAAAATATTATTTCTTGATTTGGGGTCTCAACTAAGATTGTAACAAACAATGCTACTTATTTCTCTTCTCATGAGGTTACTAAGTTTTGCTACAATTATGAGATTATTCTTTCCCACTCCTCTGACTATTATCCATAAGGAAATGGTCAAGCAGAATCAAGTAATAAGAATCTAGTTACTATTATCAGGTAACTGGTAGATGATAATCAGATAACTTCGCATAAAGCATTGTTTAATGCTTTGTGGGTAGATAGGATTACACCCAAGAAGATAATAGGTGTGTAACCATTTCAACTTCTGTATGATTTGAATGTGGAGATACCAATCACCCTAAAACTACCAGCACTAAAGTTGGTAAAGGCAGTCAAAGATCAAACTTTCAAAAATTCTACTGATAAAAGGATCATGTGCCTAACCAAACTAGATGAGCAATGAACTATGGTAGTGGACCATATCACTGCAAATCATAATCAAGTAAAGAAAATATTCAACAAGAGAGCAAAGATTCATGATTTTTAGATTGGAGATCAAGACTTGTTGTGGGACAAGAGGAGAGAACCAAAAGGAATGCATAGAAAATTTGATTCCTTATTGAGAGGTCCATTTACCATTCATTAGATCTATGGTGGAAGTAGCTTCTTTCTAAAATATCATAATGGAACACCATTTTCACTACCTCATAGTGGGCAGCATGTGAAGCACTTCAATCCTTGAAGTATCAAATAAGTTTAGTTGTACATTTGTATAGTCTTTGTTTGTTTTGTATTATTCATTTGGTTTTTTAGCATATTTATCTTTTTGGGTGGCTTGACTCTATGGCCCAATGGCATAGATAAAGGCACTTAGAGTCTGGATTCTATTCCCTTTGATCGTTTCAAAATACAACTGATGGAAGTTCCCCAACTAGAGCTAGTTGTTGTTCCTAGACTAGTCACTTATTTTTGTAGACAACTTGTTGACCATTTTGGTCTTGCAGACCAAGAATGGTCTCCTTCTTTCTAAAAAATGTTCTAAGTAGTCAAGTTATTCAATTGCACAAGCCTTTTCAGCTAAGGGAATTATAGGTTCAAAAGGTGGATTTTTGCAAGAAGAAATTACAAAACACTTGAAGGCATTTCATAAAATTGCTAAGGATGGTTCAATGCCAAGGTTCAATGATATATGGTTCAACGGTGGGGTTCAATGATTTGAAATGAATGCCACTGAACCATTGAACCGTTGAACCATTGAACTCTGCTTCAAAACAGTTCAAAGGTTCAAAAGGTTTGAATAGAAGGTTCCAACAAAAGGTTCAAACAATTAGTTCAACGATACAAATTGAATTCATAAGAAGAATGAGTGAATGTGACTCTTTACAAAACATATAATATTGAACCATTAAACCATTAAGTTGTTGAACCATTGAACCAGTGAACTCTAAAAAGATAGTTCAAGGTTCAAAATGCTTCAAGCGACTGGTGACGTCCCCACATATGTCAAATTTCGGATAAAAAATAACCATTATTTTTTAAATAATGCAGACCTAAGGACAAAATCAGTGATCCACTAAGAAAGGAGCCAAAGAATCTAGTAAAAGGTGAGAAGATAGCCCTGAGAGCTCGGATCATCAGGAAGAGACAAAATATAGCAAGGAAAGAGGGAATCAAATAGATAATATAGAAGCATTGGTGGAAGAGTTATTTCAGTGGGTGGAACAGTCCACCAAGTAGATATTAGAGAGTGTAAGCATTCAATGGCATAGCCTATTTTTCTTTGTTTGAGTAAAGATGAGTGGATAGTCATGTAAGTATCATAAAGTGGAGCGGCCTTGCCTTTCAGAGGATTAGGTAACCCATGCTTTGGAGAAGACATTTGATATGAGTTAAATTCCAATGTCAGGACTAGTAACCTACTCCAGCATGGCCCCTGCACAGAACTTCCTCTTTCCAATGCATTCAATGCAACATGCTTCATTTTGTAAAAATAAGTGTCAAAGTCTTTCTTTGGATGTTATATATTGTAATCTCTCATTTTTTCCAGAGGACTCTCAGTTATTAGAAGCAAAAAAATTTGCCCAAATTGAAAGACATTTTTGAGACTTTGAGCTCAGATTGTTAATCATATTTTATTAGGTGAATGAGATAGCAAGTGATCTTTCAAACTTTGTGTTGAAATAACTTGTGTTATATAGGAAATTATTCTTATGTCTCTTTCCTAAATATAGTCTTATCCATTTGATCAAATAAGCAAAGTAAGTGAAAATAATCTAGAATATGTCTTGAAGTTGATTGTGGAGACTTGTGCTACCATAATTGTCTTTAACTTTTGTGTTTTGCATTTTAGGACAAAGGATACTGGAAAGGCTTTGAACTACTTTTATCCTTTGTGATCATATACTCTATTTTAGTTTTTTGTAGAGACTTTGTGCTACACTTCATTCTATGATGATATTAGTCCTAAATTAGTAAGCGAAGCAATGAAAGTCTTTGTGCTTTCATGGGTTTCTTGTGGATCCAGTTACTACCTAGGAAGTATTCCTGTTGTTTACTGAACATCATTTCTAAAAGTAGAGAATTGCTTTTAGTTATTACACAAGAATTTTACTTTACCTTGTGAACATCATCTCTGAAAAAAGAGATATGGATGGTATGACCTCACCTCTGAGTCTATTTTTAGTTCATATTGGTATATTATAGTTTATAGGGAGCCTCCCCTTGCTGAGAGGAGAGATTTATCTCTTTATGTTGTGGTTGATATACCCATTTTGCCTTCAGTTAGTTGATGACAAAATATTCACCCAACATCTATAACAATCACTTTATATAGTTTTTAATTCTTAAAATACATATGACTATATTATCATATATAGTATTTTTCTATGTATAAGCTTGTAATACAGAAAACAAAAAAATGAAAATAAAAAGACAAACAAAAGGTATCACATCAGATCCTTTGAAAAAATCGATTGACGTATACTAGTATAAATGACAAAAAACACAATCCTTCGTAATGATTGAAGATGGTTTGAGGGATGAAAATATGTTTAGATTTTTATTATTCAATTATATTATTGGTGATAGCCTTTTTGACACATTTCAAGTCTTACTACATTTTTGTTACTCATCAAGTATGATATGAACTGGAATCATTGACTATTTTATAAACTCTTTGAACAACAATGATACCAAAGCAATAAGTTCATATGCTCATCAACTACATCCAACTATTCTATATGACATGCATCATATATATTACATAATCACATATTTTCATAGAATGAGAGTTTATGTAAGAGAACTTGGAAATGAAGGTGAAATTGATCTCTGGGGTGACATATTTTGTATCCAGTGGCTATGCAAGTGGTTTGACATACCATTTTGTATCTATTCTCTAAAAAATAAAAATAAAAATCTAAATTTTAACAAAAAAAATTTCTATTTCTCCATACTCAATCTTGTTTCATGATATAAACGTGACTCATGGCTATTTTGAACCATTATTTTCCATAAAAAATCAATTAACAACTCAATATTCAATACAAAGTTATCAAATTCTTGTAATAATCTTCTTTTATGTTGGAATACCATTGTTGATAAAATGGAAGCTCATGGAAAATAAAGAATTAGTATATTTTACTTAGACTATGGAGAAAGCTTATTCAATGCCATTAGTTTGTTAACTGGACATGAATTCAATGGTCATGCTCTTTCTCGATATATGGCCTAGTCTTTTTACAATGGAATTGTGGGAGAAGAAAGTAATGCTTTGATTTCTATGGATGTCTACAAGCAGAAACTATAAAAACAAAATTCCAAAAACATTTTTGATTAGAAAATGTACATTATAACTATTAGAATGCCATATGAACAAAGAGGCATTGAAGGTAATGACTTTTTTTGTTCATGGATTTCAAACATTCTAGAAAAACACAAAACATTTCAAAAAGATATTGAAATTGTGCTCGAACACATAAAACATATAACATTATTTGCTTTGAGACAGATATAAGTCATATTCACTATGAGCTATTGTAATGTTCAGTTTGTAGAAATCATGTTACATCTAGAATGCATCATGCTACTGGAAAACCTTGACAAATACTGACACTTATATTTCAAATACAACTCAATCTAGGAATGTATAATGAATATCATTGCACTCTTTAAAATGAATCATACATATGCGGAAACTAAAAAACATAAACCAAAAAAATGTAATGAAAGAGCTATAAAAATAATGGCCCAAATAAATGCTAAAATTTGTTGTGATTTGTAAAGGAAATTACACATAGCCAAATAACTAACTACTTTATATGCAAGGAACATAACCAACGAACTTCTAAAAGTATAAACACCTATCTAACATCAGTCAAAGACGTACCCAATCATGCTTATATGCTTTATGAATGCTTACATTTAAAAAAATGATAATGTTGTAATTGACAATACCATCGTGGAAACATTTTATTCTATTTCTGCTGATACAATGTCAAAAACACTTGCATTATGCCAAAAAATATGCAAACAGTGCAAAGGATCTCTCAACAATGAAAAAAATCTTAAATTTGTTGTTCTTTTTAATATTAGAAGAAACAAAAAAAAAGTTTTGTGCAAAATTTAACATATTTAGAGAAGAGATTGGTTGTCTTGAGAATTTAATTTACACAAATACATAAACTTGGCTATAAATGCTCAGAATAAGGCCTCAATGGAAATATTATAGATGTTCCTATAGACTTTGATCTAATCCAATATGCATTGCCTAAATAATTGAATGCAACCAAAATATTTGGAATTAAAATAAATTATAAATTAGATACAATGATGCATATTTAACAAGAAACATAATACCTACATGTGTCATGAATGCATTATCAAAACTTTGTCTAACCCCACTATATAAACAAGAAAATGTTATAATTGATAAGATTAGAAAACTGGATTTGAAAAAAATTTGGAAAGACATCAACTAATTTTATCCATATCAAAGCCGTTGAAACTGTTAGACATGAAGATGAATAATAACCAATCACTGAATCTTTGGTCCATGCCTTTTGTGAATCACAATTCATACAAGTTTTATAAGATGAGATCATTGAAATTATTCCATCTGAAGGATTCAAACCATTAGGTATATTTGAAGACAATTTTTTTGATGAAATGAGCTTTGCAAATCTATACCATGGTTTTAGTCATCCTAATGATGTGACACAAAAAATGTCATACCAAAAAATAGCAAAATAATATCTTCTACACAAAGAAAATGACATTGCAACTCACATCACTAATATCTTCTTCAAAGCTATTAAAGTCACTATACATCAAGCTTCATCTTGTGCTTGGATATGCATATGAAAAGGTGAATTAAATGGAAAAAATATTTATGCCAAAGATGTTAAAAATAAAAACATTCTATAGATCTTTTAGAAACATTTGAACTCTACCTGACTATTTTAAAAATTCAAGAAAAAATATTTTTGAAATGATCAGGAAATTTAGCCCACCAACATTTTTTTATACATTAACAACTAATAAGAACTATTGGGAGCCATTATGTCATGCATTAAAATAGTTTTATCCTAAAAGAATTAATAAACACAAAGAGACCATTGAAGATGACAACATTAATACAATGATTAGAAAAAACCCTATTTTTTTTAGTCATTATTTTAACCATAGATCCAATGCATTCAAGAAATTAATGTTACAAAATGAACATCTATTTGTAAAAAAATTGTATTATGTTTTTGTAACACAATTTTAAAATAGAGGAAATGAGCATATGCATTTCATGCTTTGGGTTCATGATGCACTCATATATGGACATTGTTCAAATATTGAAATCAAAAACACTATAGACAAGTACATATCTTATGATTCATCGTTGTTTGAATATACTTTGGCTAGAATGCAAACACATCATCATATAAGCACATGCAAAAAGTATAAAAATTCTCATTGCATATTCATTTTTCCATTGCCTCCAATGCAAAAAACCACAATATTAGAGCCATTAGACCAAAGCAATGACCTCTACAAAGAAAATATTGAAAGAATTTTTTCTCAACTTGAGCATGAAAAATATACCAAAGTCACTTCATTCCAAGTAAGATACAGATTTGTCTAAAAGAATACATACTTTCTTTGTTATCTTGTATTTCACGACCCATCATAGTGTTAAAAAGACATCCATCATATATGTGGATAAATGTATTTGTAAAAGAGGTGTCTAGATTGTGGTATGCCTACATAGATGCACAATTCATTCTAGATGCATATAATGCTATAACATATTATTTCTCCTATGTTGCAAATTTTGATCCTACATTAACAAATGCATTTGAATAGTGTGGGTTGAAAGTGTTCATAACAATGATAAAAAACTATACAACATAATAAGATTGGGAAATGCTCTTCTATAACATCAACAAATGTCTAGTCACCAAGATGCCCACATTGTGCTTACATTACCACTACACTATAGTATAGGAAAAATAATTTTCATAAACACGCCATCATAAACAAAAAGAACATACATAATACTATTAGCATAGAAGCTAGATAGTTCAAAAGACATAATACATGTGTTTCTCCTATATAAAAATATGTTGCAAGACCAACACATTTAGAATAAATATCTTTGCCTAAATATGTTGCATATTACTTGGAAAAATCTTTAAATAGGAAAAAAGAGAAAAAAAAATCATTCGACATGTTAGATACAATATGCACATGGATCTTGAAAATTATTATAGAGAAAAATGATGTTGTTTATACAATTTTGTGACAACGAAGAGACATTAAAAAAAGGTTTCAATATGTGGGCTAAAACATACCTTAGTCATAAAACATATAAATCCATAATTGAAACCATGGTAACTGCACATTACATAGCAAAATGGGGCAATATTGACACTGCTACAGAAAAACTTGACATTGCTTCTACCATAATGTTTGCCATTGACAAAGGCAATTACAAGAATTTCCAATCTATAATAGCTATGAACCGTATGACATAGTCTATAATTTTCATTGCATAAGAGGTATCAAATTACTCCAGAATCAACAATCAAAACCATTTCAAACAAATAGCAACCATTTCTAGTCAACAAAGAAGAGTACTTAAAATTATGAATGCAATTGAATAAAGTGCAGAAACTCATTATCAAATACATTACAATAAGAAAAGTGCTAACACCAAATACCCCAATCTATTTTTAAAAAAAAGAGGAGCTAGCACAAAGGAAAACATTCACTACAAAATTAATATATAAAAATTTAACCAAATTCTATAACAAGCAACTTGAATGTGATCCTTTAAAAATGAAATGAATAATTATTACGTACACTGGAAAAGTTGTAGAGATTTCAAATGGTCTAACTACACATTCTATTTTTCAATTTCCATATACATGTACACAAATATTGCCATTAAATTCAAATACTTTGGATATCCTAAGTAAACATTATAAACAATTGTGGTTACTACTAATTTATGAAATATCTCTACTAGGAAGTCGTATCCTTTACAATATAGACAAAAGACTTTGGCAAATCATGCACACACCTAAAAAACCATTTGCGTATATTGACATTATCTTTGTTATTTAATTTTATCAAATAGAAGATATTCAAGATAAATGGGTTTTTTAAATAGCGAATCTTGCATGGAGAAATAATTCTATATAATTTTTGGTTTGATAATCTAAAGTGATTTCAACTAAAACAAGTTGTTTCATAAAGCAACATGTAATTAATTTCCATTCTAAATTGAATCAGAACTTGTCAATAGACTACATCAGGCATTGAATACTTAAATAACATATGCCATAGACCTTGTCCTTATGACCCAACATTTCCATAATTATTTCACAAGAATGATGATGTTAAAATCAAAATTCCATGATGTTTTCCCTTCACAGAGAAAAACAAATCATATGTAAGCAAAAACTAAAAAACCATACACCAAAAGCATATAATGTAAGATCTATAAAAAAGAATGGCCTAAACAAATGCCAAAATTCATTATGATTTGTAAAGGCAATGATATGTATCCAAAGAAATAGTTACTTTACATGCAAGAACCATGACCAATAAACCTCCAAATGTATAAACACCTATCTGACATCAATTGAAGACACATCCATTCATGTATTTATGCTTTGTGAATGCTTAGATTTTTTTTTAAGTCTAATTGAAAATGCCATCATGAAAAAATTTCATTCTATTTTTACTGATATAATGTCTAAAACACTTACATTAGGCCAAAAAATATGCAAACAGTGCAAAGGATCTCTCAACAATGAAAAAATTCTAAAATTTTCTTCACCTTTTAATGCTAGAAGAAACAAAAAACTAAGTGTTGTGCAAAATTTGACATCTTTGGAGGAGAGATTGATTGCCTTGAGAATGCCCTTTATATAAATACGTGAACTTGGATATAAATGCTCATAATATGACCTTAGTGAAATAATTATAAATGTTCTTATAGACTTTGACTGAATCCAAAAGGTGTTACCTAGACAATTGATTGAGATTGAAATAACTACAATTAAAATAAAGCATAAATTGGATTATAAAGATTCATATTTAATAGGAAACATAAGACCTACATGTGTCATGAATGCAATGTCATAACATTATCGAACACCACTATACAAGCAAGAAAAATTTATAATTGATGAAGATTGGAAAACTAGCTTTGAAAAAAATATTAGAAAGTCATCAACTGACTTTGTCCATATCAAAGACACCGAAACTGACAAACATGAAGATGAATCAAAACCAATGATTGAATCTTTGGTCCACACCTTTAGTGAAGCATAATTCATACAATATTTACAAGATGAGATCATTGAAATTACTTCATCTTAAGGATTCAAGCCATTAGATATCTTTGAAGATAAGTTTTCTGAGGAAATGAGTTTTCCAACTCTATACTATTGTTTTAGTCATCCTAATGATGTGACATAAAAAAATGTCATACCAAAAATTGCAAAATAGGATATTCTGCATAAATAAAATGATACTGTAACTCACATCACTAATATCTTCTTCAAATCTATTGAAAATATCATACATTACTTTTCATCTTGTGCTTGGATATGCATACGAAAAGGTGAATTAAATGTCAAAAGGCTTTATGCCAAAGATGTTAGAAACAAAAAAAATAAATAAAAAATCTTGAAGTCACCAACATCCTATAGATCTTTCAAAATTATTTGAACTTCACTTGACTATTTTGAAAATTCAAAAAAAAATTCCAATGATCAGGGAATTGGGTCCACCAACATTTTTTTGTACATTAATAATTGTTGAGCATTGTTGGGATCCATTATGTCATTCATTAAAATAGTTGTCTCCTAAAAGCATTAATAAACACAAATAGACCATTGAAGATGATAACACTGATACAATTATTAGAAAAAAACTTGTTCTTTGATGTCATTATTTTAACCATAGATCCAATGAATTCAAAAAATTGTTCTTACAAAATTAACAACTATTTAGAAAAGTTTTAGATTATTTTTTTGTAATAAAATTTCAAAATAGAGGGAATGAGCATTTCCATTTCATTTTTTGGGTCCATGATGCATCCTTATTGGACATTGCTCAAATATTGAAATCAAAAACTTTGTAGACAAGTATATATCCTATGATTCACCATTACCTGATGATACTTTGGCTATAATTCAAATAAATCATCCTACAAGCACATGTAAAAATTATAGAAAATTTCATAGCAAATTCAATTTTCCATTACCTCTAATGCAAAAAACCACAATATTAGAGCCATTAGACCAAAGCAATGACCGCTATGAAGAAAATATTACAAGAACATTTTATCAACTTGAACATAAAAAATATACCAAATTTATAACATTCCAAATGTTTTTTCAAGATATAGATTTGTTTTAAATAGAATAGATACTTTATTTGTGATCTGGTATTTCATGACCCATCATAGTATTAAAAATTAATCCATTAGATATTTGGGTAAATGCATTTGCAAAAGAGGTGTCTAGATTATGGTATGCTAACACATACACACAATTCAATCTAGATGCATATGCTATTATAACATATTGTTGCTCATATATGACAAAGTTGGATCATACATGACATATGCATTTAGAAAAGTATAGGATGAAAGCACTCATAACAATGACAATGAGCTATATGGCATAAGAATATTAGGAAATGATCATCTACAACATCAAAAAATGTCTATTCACCAAACTACCTACATTGTAATTTCATTGACACTACAATATAGTTAAAGAAAAATGGTTTTCATAAACACATTGCCACAGACAAAAAGAAAATTCATTTGGAAGAGTCCAAAACTATTATCACAAGAGCCAAATAGTTCAGAAGACATAATATGTACTTCTCCTATAGAAAAATATGTTGCAAGACCAATGCATTTAGAACACATATCTTTGGCTGAGTATGTGGCATATTACCTAGGAAAATTTGTAAATAGAAAAAAAAACACATATCATTTGACATGTTAGAAATAATATGCACATGGATCCTAAAAATTATTATGATAAAATATGATGTTTATACCATTTTATGACAATGAAGAGACATTGAAAAAAGGTTTCAGTATGTGGGATGAGACATACCTTATTCATGAAACATAGATAGATTAAGTTAAATTCATGTTTATTGCACATAACTTATTAAAATGAGGTAATATTGACACTACTTTAGAAAATCTTGAAATTGCTTCTGCCATAATGTTTTCCATCGACAAAGACAATGACAAGAATTTAATCTATAATAGTTATGAACCATATGACATGGGTTTCAATTTTCATTATATAAGAGGTATAAAATTACTCAAGAATATACAATCAAAACCATTTCAAACAACTAGCCAACCATTTCTAGTCATCAAAGAAGAGTACTTAAAATTGTGAATGCAATTGAATAAACAAAAACAACTCATTGTCAAAGACTTTGCAATGAGAAAATCACTAGCACCAAATACCACAATCTATTTAATTATAATAAGAGAAGTTGGCACTAGGAATAACATTCAATACAAAATTATTACATCGAATTTAGCATGGTTATAGAACAAGCAAGTCGAAAGTGATCTTTTTAAAGTAAAACGAATAATTGTTGCATATGCTAGAAATGTTACTTACAATGCAAATGGTCTAACTATAAATTCTCTTTTTTAATTTCCACATACATATACACAAATGTTTCCATTGGATTAAAATACTTTGGATATCTTAAGAAAATGTTATGAACAATTATAGTTACTACAAATTGATGAAATATCTATAATATGAAGTCATATCCTTTGAAATATAGACAAAAGACTTTGGCAAATCATGCATACACCTACAAAACCATTTGTAAATATTGACATTATCTTTGTTGATGAATTTTAACAAATAGAACCTATTCGATATAAATGGGTTTTTTAACAACCAATATTACATAGAGAAATAATTCCACGTCATTTTTGTCTTGACAATGTAATGTTCTCTCAACTATAACAAGTCATTCGACAAAACAACATGCAATTTACTTCCCTTTTCAACTGGATCAGAACTTATCAATAGACTACATAAGATATTGAGTACTAAAATGATATATGCCATAGAACTTGTCCTTATGACCCAACATTTACATACTTATTTCACAAGAATGATGATGTTAAAAATCACAATGCCAAGATGTTTGCCCTCTCAGAGAATAAACATATACATTGAATGTTATTCACAAAAAAATGAATTATGATGATGAAATTCTTCTCAATTTTGACAAGAATTACTCATTTGATAAAATAATCTTAAAATGAAAAATATTAATTGAATTGATTGGTGGAAACTATGACATACAATATGGATTAGTAAATGGTGCTGATGGAATTTTCAAACACTATATGTGTGGAGAACTAGACATAATCTAGATATAATTTAATGACACTAAAATTGGGTAGTTCATCGCAAAAAAATGAAAATATTATACAATGACCAAATATTTTAAACTTGGACTCCCATAATAATAATTTCAAAAAAGAATACATCAAGAAACCAATAATTATCATACACAAATAATTTATAATATAAATAACACGTGCATGGATAATACATAGATCACAAGGACTTAAAATGAATGTGCCATCTTTTGATCATTCTAGTGTCTAATGCGATGGCCTTATCTATATTACACTGTCATGAGTAAAAAACATTAATCCTTATATCTTCACAATAAATTAGAAGCTGAGGACTTTGTCATATTTGACAAAGTCAATACTGAAATATAAAGACTTCAGATCTATGCACAATGGCTACCACTTTTCAAAATTGCTACCGAACCACATAATAATTTTTCAATTTTTTCATTAAATACATGAATTTTTTAATTATATTTAGAAATCATAATCCATGACTATGATCTTATGCATTCATACATTTTATGCTTCCATGAAACTAGAACTGTGCAAACACCGAATAACTTAATTCTTACACATAATTTTTGTTGCTATTCCTCAATGAAACTCCATGGAATAATGTCATGTTTTAGAAAAAAAATTGTCATAAAAAAGACCAAAGAATTTTCCACATCAAACATGAAAACTATGACACATGATATACCTTATTTAGACATATCCATACAAATAATTTATATATAATTAGTTTCACATGCTTCAATTATTGATATATTAAAATTCATAGAAATAACAACATCTAATTTAGCACCCAATACCAAGGTCATATTTGTTGGTGATTTCAATAGTGATATGTTAAAGAAAATAACATCACAAAAACAACTTCTAGACACAATTCATAAACATAATTTCTCTTTAATATAAAATCTTCCAACAACACATTGAGGGACTCTAACAGACCACTTTTGGACAAACATAGATATTAATAGCATTCAATTTAAAATTTTTGATGCGTATTGGACAAATCATCATGGAATTTGTCTTCAATCAACTACCTAGAAATAGAAGAATAATTACAATAATAATTAATTTATACAAATATAGAACTAGTGTGCATAGAGACCTAGTGATGTTCAAATGGAGTGTTTAGGTTAGTTGTTAAGGTTTTAGAGCCCATGTAAGAATGGAAATATGTGTGAAAATGTGGGTCAAAGGTGTTGACCAGGATTTATGTTTTGATAATAGAGATGAAGCAAGATAGTATGTTGGAAATTATTTTGTGCATGCAAATTGGAGGTTTTCAAGTCTAGGAAGAAGTTTGTGATGCTCATTGGCACGTGTAATGTTTACATGGTGAATTGACACTTTTGAGAGATTTGTAATATGGACCTAACAAGGATTTATAAGTATTTTGTATTTGTTTTAGCTACAGATCTTGATGAACATTCATTAAGAATGTAAAGTGGTCAAAACCCTCTTAGAAAACCTTATAGTGACCCAATTGGATAAATATTGTTGGATATGGATTAGAATGTATTTTTTGACCAATTTTGACTATTGGATGGTGTATAGGACTCCTCTAGGAACCTCTAAGAGGTCGTGGTGTGTCAAGGTAGTGAGTAGAAGATACATAAATATTCTTATTTTTTAAGATTTTAGCACAACAGGTAGGGTTGACTAAGTCAATGCATGCAAATCAATGGAGGATGAAGGTCAATAGTTTTTATTTATTTATATAGATTTTTTTTCAATTTTCATCTTTTGTGTAAATAATTTTGAGCATATAATTTGCCCTATCGCTAATTTTCTAAATAGTGGAAACAGTGACAAAAAGCCAGTCAAAGTGAATATGAGTTTAGGGAAGAGTTACAGGTGAGTAGGGATGGGTATAATGAATTGAGGTATTTTTATGATACTTAATCCTCATAATACCTTGGTTTTAAAGTGGTGATTATGCTCATACACAAGTGAGATAGTTCTCACAAAGTGACTAGTTTGTGTGAGACAAGATAGCGGAACCCATGACAGTGAGAATGGTTTGCAAGAACAAAGTAGACATTGAAGCATATGAATTTTGTGTGTGAATATGTTATAATAAGGTATTATTACCTTTTAAATCAATTATAATATCTTGTAAATGATCTTATAGGAGTTAGGAATCATGTTCAACATGACCGTATTTTGGGTCAAGATGACTACTACAGGCATGCAGAGTAAAGTGAAGTGTTTAAGGTATTATGACAAATGGTGATGCATAAAATGATCATATATATGTTTTTAAGACCTAGTTTATCTAATAAATCATTTTTTAAAATTGTGAGTTAGTGTAAGGTGTTGAAATGTGAAAGCCAAATTGGCTTGTCAGACTGTATTAAGACTATGAGATAGTGATATGAGGAATTGGTCAGTTAGACCAATGAATGATGCTAGAAAAAGAGAAATTTATAATTTATAATATTATATATATATATATATATATATGACCTAGTACTGTGAGATAGTGATATGAGGAATTGGTCAATTAGACCAACGAATGATGCTAGAAAAAGAGAAATTTATAATTTATAATATTATATATATATATGACCTAGTTTATCTAATAAATCATTTTTTAAACTTGTGAGTTAGTGTAAGGTGTTGAAATGTGAAAGCCAAATTGGCTTGTCAGACTGTATTAAGACTGTGAGATAGTGATATGAGGAATTGGTCAGTTAGACCAATGAATGATGCTAGAAAAAGAGAAATTTATAATTTATAATTATATATATATATATATATATATATATATATATATATATATATATATATATATATATATATATATATATATATATAAGTTAGACCAATGAATGATGCTATAAAAAGAGAAATTTATAATTTATAATATTATATATATATATATATATATATGACCTAGTACTGTGAGATAGTGATATGAGGAATTGGTCAGTTAGACCAACGAATGATGCTAGAAAAAGAGAAATTTATAATTTATAATATTATATATATATATATATATATATATATATATATATATATATATATATATGACCTAGTTTATCTAATAAATCATTTTTTAAACTTGTGAGTTAGTGTAAGGTGTTGAAATGTGAAAGCCAAATTGGCTTGTCAGACTGTATTAAGACTATGAGATAGTGATATAGAAGCTATTAATGTTTATTATAGGTTTTTAAAGTGTTCTTTCAAGTGATATAAAAGAACATCTACATGATTGTACTGTTGGAAGCTAAAAGCAGTCTGAGTCATCATTTTGAAGGAGTGAGTTGAAGGTATTTTGCATAGAATTGAGGAAAAACACGAGTAAATATTTATTATATAATACCCAAAAATTTATTAAAAGGTATTGGATTCATTGGTATGTCCATGATCAATTATGGAGAGTCAATAATGTTTCACTATATTTTGATTGTATATGACTAGTCGAAGTGGTTATCTTGAGAAAGATAGTTTGAGGTCCGTTGGCCTATGTTGGAGTGTCTAAAGAAAATGGAGGTGTTTAAAAGTTATTTTAGGTTCCTTAAATATGATTTTTTATGTGTTTAGTTATAATATACTTCAAAAGTCTAAGACTATTTTTTGTATGTGTATGAAGCCTAAAGAACGTGGAGACCTAATTTCTAAGTTCAATTTGTGAATTTATGTTCTAGGTGGTGTGGACCCATGAGGGAGTGTTAAAGGGAATATTTGATACATTTTTTTTATGCGTTTTAATAATTTGTGGAAGTTTAAGGTCATCCAAAGAGGTTGCAAGGGCAACATGTGCATACGAAGGCTTAATTATTTTAGGTCTCATTAAGGCCTAATGTAGGATTGAGTCTTAAGGACTATGGTCAACATATGGAGTGGATTTTATCACCAATTTAATCTATGTGTATACCTATTCCAAGTGTAATACAAATTTTTGAATCATAGTGGCCAACCAGGATGGGTTAGACCAAGAGTATAGTATAAATACTAGGCCTAATTAGTCTATTTATGTTAGTTGCAAATGTATGGAGAAAAGAAAAGGAGATAAAATTTGAAAGACAAGGTACATGAAATTAAGGACAATCAAAGAGTGGAGAGTATTATTGATGATTTTTTGATCAATTTGATGTAGGAGGACACACAGGTCATTTGACCTAATAAGCCTAGAAGAGGCTAGTTGAATGAGTAAGCCCTAGAGGCTATTTGAGAGATTGAAGGATGAAGAGTGTAAGAAAGACAAGTCCATCATTAGGTTTATAAGAAATTAGATCAAATGTGGAGATCATATCAAGGTATTTGAGTGGGTTCTTGGTTTTTTAGGGTGTTGGTTCCTCCTTGCAAGGTCAAGCTTGCAAAAGTCTAGTTGTGCATGTGCTCAACTAGATAGGGGTTGTAGTTCCTTGTGGGATGGGTGTCTAATTAAATTTGGATCTTGTTATTATAGAAATATAGTCCATCTTGTAGGGTTTTGTGGGTTATATTCCCCATGAGGGTTTCCAATATAGATGATGTGTTGTGGTTTGTTTCTCATGTTCATGCTTTGTTTGTGATCTTGCTTTGATACTTGTTTAGTTATTTATGTATTGTTATGTTGATTCATGAATGATAATGAATGAATAATAAGTGGATTGATAAGTGAATAATTTTTGACTTTTTCACGCCTACCCCCTCTCAGTCATATTTTACCTCCAATAATTGGTATCAGAGCAGGTCCTTTAGAAGGCTTAACAGCTTGGAGGTGGTCCTTGAAGTACAACATGCTTTTGGTGAAGAAGAAGTGTTCTATGATAGTGAGGAAGAAGTTAATATAGAAAATAAGCTCATGAGTGACCTTGATGATTTGAAGGAGAAAATAGAGAGGAATAATAAGATAAAGTATGTGATCAAAGGTCTTGAAGCACAAGTTAAGGTTCTTGAGGAGAGTTGGTGTGGCATGTCCAAGAAAGATGAAAAGAAGAATCAATAATTGATCAAGTCTCTTGAAGAGAAAGCAGGTAGATTGAAGGATGACACAGCCAACATGACCAAAGAAGATGAAAATAAGAGTAGTTATTTTAAGGATCAGTTAGGGGTTACAATTACAAGTCTAAAAACAAGAGAAGATGAGTGAAATCAGTTGAAGGATGAGATGAAATCCTTGAAGAATGAACATAAGTAGGTTGTAGACAAGTTAGAAAAGCTAGAAAATAAGCATGAAAATCTTAATCAAGTAAAGGAGAATTCAAACATAGAGATCAATTCAAGAAGGTTAATTGGATAACCAAATGTTACATGGTATGCTAGTTCTTTTCAAGGTCATTGTTATGCTTGTCATCTATTTGGCCATAGGGAAATAGACTGTAGAAGGAAGCCATCAACGAATGAGTCTTCATGAAATCTTGAAAGAAGAAGTTTTTGGAAATGGAAGGACCTCAAATATAATTAGTAAAAAGGTATGAATAATGTTGTATATTTCAAATGTCATTGTATAAGACATATTGCACAATCATGTAAGAGCAAGTTGAAGAAGAGAAGTCTTGGTGAGAAACAAGATATTCCTAAAGTGTTCAAGAAAGGTCAAACCTTGGTATAGAGACCTAAGGAAGTGAAGTCTAATAATATTATTTTAGTTGATTTGAAAGGTCATGATGGACTTTTTGACTTGGTGGAAGATGTTTTAGATAAGGAGTTTCATGTTTTCCAAGAGTTCTTGTTATCTATAGTCATAGAAGAGAAGAAGGTGGATGAGCCAATCAAGCTTATGAGAAGGCCTAGGGATATGCTTAAATATAGTGATATAATTTAGATCTAGGAATACCCTGAGTTCATGACATTTTGGAGTCATGAGAGATAAGGTGTCTTTGTTGTGCTTCATGGAGATACTTCTCAATTGATAGAATCATGTGAGGTTGCAGATGTATTATTTAAAATATATTTGAGATGTTAGATAATTTCATGTTCTTATTGTAGAGGTCATATAAGGTGTCAATAGTGTTTTGTGTACTTGGGGAGGTGATAAGAGGAATATGGAGTGCTTGTGTGGTTGCCTAGTTTGTCCTTGTTCACTTGTCAAATCAAGTTAGGTAGGGAGCTTGATGATGTCAGCATTCACATGTGTGAAGGTCTCAGGGTAGTTTGGAATATGGATGGATTCCCTATGAAAGGAAATAATGTGTTCCAAGTGTCAAGTCTTATCTTATTGTCTATCATAATATATGAAGGTTCAAATTTGGCCTCTTAGGCAGATTTGCTTGTTCCCATAGTCATTTTTGCATGAAAATATGACCATTGGAATTTAAAAATACAAATTTATGAAGAAAACCAGTTTGCAAAGAATGGCTTGTAGGAGTCATGGATGAAGTCAGATAAATGTGAGGTATGAAGCAAAGTTGAAGATAATTCAGTGTAAAATACCCCCAAGGTGATTACAAAGTTTGACCATTTGTACAGGTATAATAAATGCAGGTCAAAGTCAAAGCTTGTAGTGTGTGTTTGAAAACGTGAACCTAATTCGAGCAAAAGAGGATTAAAAAATGTCTAATTATATGATTTTTATGTTATAACTATTGGATAATGTGTCAAGATCCATGAAGATCATTCCCATGCTTTGTAGCTAATCTGAATGTATGTTCTTGTGCAAGAAAGTCAATTTGAAAGTGGATTGGGCTTAAAGGTTCTTGTCTTTGGTAGACTTGTGTGACAAGATTGAAGGTAGAATGATGTTGTTTAAAGACCCAATTAATATAGTGATTTGAGAATTATGTTTTCATGTTGTAACAAGCACTGTAGATGTTCATTGAAGTCATGTAGGTGATATTCATTTAGCTTATCATTTTTTTAGTGATCTTGAAGAAGTTGCAATAGTACTCTTGTAAGTTATTTTGTGAGATATCATGCCTCACATTTGTCTTGATGACCTCATGAGGTTATGAGGGGATGAAATATCTTGTTTTAATATTTTTGAATCCATGAAAGTGTTCTCAGAAGTTATATAGGTGATCATTTTCTATGAATAACAAGGGGAAGTCTCTCAGTGGTTTGGAGAGATGTGCATCATGTGAGGGGGAACATGTGTAAAATGTTTCAATCATGGTAGAGATGTGGAGTTGTCTGATATAAAATTGAGCTTAGTAAGATTGATATGATGGCATGATAAAACCAATTCATGTGTTTTGACAAGGACATTTATCTTCATGCATGGAAAAAGGAAGCATTAGAGCTGAGTAAGAGGTTACGTCCTAGGATCAAAGGACTATGTAGATGAATCTAAGAGGATCATATGTCCATTTTATCATTAATGGCAAAGGTGGAGATGGAGAAAAAGAGGTTTTCATCAATGATAAAGTGGGATATTATTGTAAAGTGTGTTTTCATTGATGTCAAAGGATGATGTCATGTGTACATTGATGTCAAAGGTAATGACAAAGTGGTGATATCATGATGGTGATGGGTTTGAGAATGAAGTTGTGTAAGGCAGGTTTTAATGTATTTGAGATAAGGTAATAACTATTTAAGGATTTTCATGTTGTATCTAACATGATTTATGTTATTTAAGGTCAAAAAAGAAAAGATAAGTATGTGAACAGTGTGTTGGCATAGGCTTGATAGCCTTGTGTAATGGCAAAGGTTTGGTAGCCTAGTATGTTGAGCTTGTTGAGGCTAGGGAAAAAATTGAGGGAAGTTTTAGAGAATGGAATGAGTGCATATGACATTTTGATGATGATTTTAAATCATTAAAATAATTATCCAAGCACTTTCTATATCTAAGTTTGACTTACAGTCCTAGACCTAGTGTGCAAAGAGACCTAGTGAGGTTCAAATGGAGGGTCAAGGTGAGTTTTCAAGGTGAAAGAGCCCATGTAAGCATGGAATGATGTTTTAAAAGGTGGGTAAAAAGTGTTTACAAATATTTATATTTTGATAATAAAGAGAAAGCAAGATAGTACATTGGAAAGTATTTTGTGCATGCATATTAGAGGTTTCCAAGGTCGATAAGAAGTTTGTGATGCTCATTGGCATGTGTACTATTTGCATGGTGACCTGAGACTTTTTTTAAATGTGGAAAATGGACAAAAATATTATTTCCAAGTATTTTTTAGAGGTTTTAGGTACAAATATTTATGAACATTCATTAAGAATGTAAATTGGTCAAAACCCTCCTAGAAACCCTTATAGTGACCTGATTAGATAAATCTTGTTAGATATGGCCTAGAATGATTTTTTTGACAAATTTTGACTATTTTATGGTGTATATGACTCCTATAGTCACCTCTAGGTGGTAGTGTTGTGTCAAGGTAGTGAGCAAAAGATATAGAAATATGCTTGTTTTTGAAGATTTTGGTACTACAAGTAGGGTTGATTGGATCAACACATGAAAATAATTGGAGGTTGAAGGTCAATAATTTTTATTTATGTATATTGAATTGGTTTATAAATTTTCATATTTTGTGTCCATAATTTTTAGAATACAATTTTTCCTATCGCTAATCTACCAGATAGTGAAAATAGTGATAAAAAGCCAGTTATAGTGAATATGAGTATAGGGAAGAGTTTTAGGTGATGGATATAATGAATTGAGGTATTTTTTTATACCTATGAATCATAATAACTTGGTTTTAAATTGTTTATTATTCTCATACATAGGTGATATAATGCTCACAAAGTGACTAGTCTGTGTAAGACAAGATAGTAGAACCCATTATAGTGAAAATGGTTTGTAGGAGCAAAGTGGCCATTGAAGAATATGAATTTTGTGTTGGAATATGTTATAATAAGGTATTATGACCTTATAAATTCATTATAAGATCTTGTAATTGATCCTACAAGAGTTAGGATTCATGTTCAACATGACTGTATTTTGGGTCAAGATGACTACTACAAGCATGTAGAGGAAAGTGAAGTGTTTAAGGTTTTATGACAAATGGTGATGCATAAAATGAACATATTGATTTTTATTAAGACCTAATTTATCTACTGAATATTTTTGGAATATAGTGAGTCAATGTGAGGTGTTGAAATGTGAAAGCCAAATTGGTTTGTCAAACTATGTTAAGACTAAGAGATAGTGATATGAGGAATTGGTCAGTTAAACCAATGAATGCTGATAGAAAAAGAGAAATATATACTTGCGAATGATATATATATCACATATAATCTATTAATTTTTAATAGAGTTTATGGAAGTGTTCTTTCAAGTGCTAGAAAATAACATCTACATAAGTGTACTATTGGAAGCTACAGGCAGTCTAAATGGTCATTTTGAAGGAGTGAGTTGAAGGTGTTATGAGCATAATTGAGCTAGAAAAAGAGTATGGATTTTTTATATAAGTATAAAATATTTATTATAATTTATTTTATGTCATGGTGTGTCCCTAATCAATTATGGAGAGTCAAAATGTTTTGACTATATTTTGACTGTATATAACCAATCTGAGTGGTCATCTTGAGAAAGGTAGTTTGAGATATGTTGGCATGTGTTAGAGTGTATAAGGAACATGGAGGTGTTTTATAGGTCTTTTAGGTTCCACACATATTATTTTTTCATGTGGTTATATAAGAAAAGTGATAGTATACTTCAAAAGTCTAAGACTGTGTTTTTTGTATATGAAGCCTAAAGAGCGAGGAAACCTAATTGCTAAGTTCAAGTTGTGAATTTGTGTTATAGGTGGTTTGGAACCATTATGGTGTGTGAAAGGGCCTATTGGATACATTTTTTAAATGTGTTTTAATCATTGGTGGAAGATAAAGGTGGTCTAAAGAGGTTGTAAGGGTAACATGTGTATGTGAAGGCCTAACTGTTTTAGGTCTCATTAAGGCTTAATAGAGGATTTGAGTCTTAGGGACTATGAAATACCTATGGATTGGAGTGTCTCACCCATGTAAAATGTGTGAATTCCTATTATAAATTTAATAAAAGTGTTTGAATCATATTTTCTAACCAAGATGGGTTAGACCAAGAGTATGGTATAAATACTAGGCCTAATTGGCCTATTTGTGCTAGTTGTAGATGTATGGAGAAAAGTGAAAGAGATAACCTTTGAAATATAATGTAAATTTAATTCAAGACCATTAGAGAGTGGAGAGGATTAGTCATAATTGTCTGATCAAGTTGATGCAGGAGGATACATAGGTCATTGGACCTAATAAGCTTAGAAGAGGTTAGTTGAGAGAGTAAGCCCTAGAGGCTATTTGAGATAGATTGAAGGTGAAGAGTGTAAGAAAGAGAAGCCCATAATCAGGTTTAGAAGACATCAAATCATAGGTGGAGATCAGATCAAGGTATATGAGTCAGTGTTTGGTTTCCTAGGGGGTTGGTTCCTCCTTGCAAGGTGAAGCTTGCAAAAGTCTAGTTATGTGGGTGTTCAACTAGATAGGCATCGTAGATCCTTGTGGGATGGGTGTCTCACTAAATTTTGTTATTATCAATATAGGAATATATTCCATCTTTTATGTTTCATTGGTTTTTATCCCCCATGAGGGTTTCCCACATAGATGATGTGTTGTGGTGTGTTTTTCATGTTCATGCTTTGTTTGTGATCTTCTTGCTTTGATGCTTGTCTTGTTATTTATGCATTTTTATTTTGATTTATTAATGATAATGAATTAATAATAAGTGGAATGATAAGTGAATAATGTTTGAATAATTCAACCCCCCCACCTCTCAATCAACTTATACCTCTAATAGAAATAAACAAGAGCAAATACAAAATAAATAAAAAACAAATCCAGACATAACGGTAATTTATAGAATTTATCTCATGCATTATATTTTAGTCTTATATTTTGAAATTAAAAAATGGTTATGCATTACCAAAATTCTTGCAAAAATCTAGATATGGATCTAGTCAAATGCAATAATCAACAAACACGAATGATTAAACAAAAGGTGCTAAAATAGTAATGTTTTATTTATAGTTATCACAAGTTACTACTTTTTTTTAAACTCAAAATTATTCTCTTTTGTTTTTTCCTTCTTAACAATGTCAAAATACAATATGTTCATGCCATTGTGACAATGCAAATATAAAACTTAATATGGAACTATAATAGTAATATATTAAACTTTAGCATGGTTCTACAATAATCAACTTGAAATTGATCCTTTGAAAATAAAAGGAATAATTATTGCGTACGCTAGAAAAGTTGCATACAATAAAAATGGTCTAACTGTACATTCTATTTTTCAATTTCCATATACATCTACACAAATGTTGCCATTGGATTCAAATACTTTTGATATCCTAAGAAAACATTATGAACAATTATTATTACTACGAATTGATGAAATATCTCTACTATGAAGTCATAACCTTTGCAATATAGACTAATTACTTCCACAAATCATGCATACACCTAAAAAACCATTTGTAAATATTGGCATTATCTTTATCAGTGAATTTTTTCAAACAAAACCTATTTTAGATAAATGGGTTGTTAAACAACCAATCTTGCATTGAGAAATAATTCCATACAGTTTTTGGATTGACAATGTAAAGTGTTTTTAACTGCAAAAAGTCATTTGACAAAGTAACATGAAATTCACTTCCATTCTAAATCATATCAGAACATGTCAATAGACTACATCAAACATTGAATACTTAAGTAACATCTGCCATAGACCTTGTCCTTATGACTCAACACTTCCATACTTATTTCATAGCAATGATGATGTTAAAAATCTCAATGTCAGGATGCTTTCCCTTCTCAAAGAAGAAGCATATACATTGAATGTTATTGACAAAAAAATTGAATTTTATTGATGAAATTCTTCTCAATATTGATAAACATTACTTGTCTGACACAATAATCTTGAAACGAATCATATTATTTGAATTGATTTGTATTAATTATGACATACAAGATGGATTAGTAAATGGTGCTAATGGGATTTTAAAACACTATATTAGTGGAGAATTAGACATAATATTGATATAATTTAATGACACTAAAATTGGATTAGTTTAGCACAAAAAAATGTAAAGTTTCTAAAATGACCAAATCTCTGAAACTTGGACTCTCATAACAAGAATTTTGATAAAATTTTACATCAATAAACCAATTACCATACGTGAACAAGTTTGAATATAAATTATATGTGCATAGGTAATATATAGATCACAAAGACTTACAATGAATGTGTTAGCTTTTTCTCCTATTGGTGTTAAGCACCATAACCTTGTCTATACAACACTTTCATGAGTAAAAAACATTAAATCATTGTATCTTCTCAATAAATTAGAATTTGAGAACTTTGTCATATTTGATAAATCCAATAATAATATGCAAAGACTACAAACCTATGTACAATGGCTACCACTTCTTAGAGTTGCTATCGAACCACATAATACTTTTGTAATTTTCTCATTGAATACATGAAGTTTTCAATTATATTTAGAAAGCGTAATCCATGACTATGATCTTATGCATGCAAGCATTTTATGCTTCCAAGAAACTAGAACTATGGAAACACCCAATAAATTTATTCTTAAATAGAATTTTCATTGTTATTCCTCAAGGAAACTCCATGAAATAATGTCATATTTTAGAAAAATCATTGTCATAAAAAATACCAAAGAATTTTCCACATCAAATATGGAGACTATGGCACATGATATAATTTATTTAGACATATCAATACAAATAATTAATAAATACTTAGTCCCACATACTCTAGTTATTGATATATTGAAATTCATAGAAACAACAACATCTACTTTAGCACCCAATACCAAGGTCATAGTTGTTAACAATTTTAATGTTGATATGTTAAAGCAAATAACTTCTAGACACAATATATAAACTTAATTTATCTTTAATATCAAATATACTAAAAACACATGGAGGGATTCTAATAGACCACTTTTGAACAAACATGGATATCAATAACATTTAATTTAGCATTTTTGATGCCTATTGGACCGATCATCATGCAAGTTGTCTTTAATTATCTGCCTAACAATATAAGAACAATTATAATAACAATTAGTTTGTACAAATACAAAACTTGTTTTACACCTTATACCATGACATTTCCATAAAATAAATGAATTCACATAATGCAATTTGGGCATGGCAATAATCAATAGTAAATCCAAAATAAATAAAAATCAAATATAGACATAAAATTAATTTATATAATTTATCTCATGCATTATTTTTTAGTATTATCTTTTACAATCAAAAAATGTTATTGTATAACCCAAAATTTTGCAAAAAGTTAAATATGGATCTAGGGTAATGCAATAATCAACAAACACAAATGATAGAACAAAAGGTGCCAAAATGGTAATGTTTTATTTCTAGTTATCACAAGTTACTAATTTTTTTCAAACTCACAATTCTTCTCTTTTGTTTTTCCTTCTTAACCATGTCAAAATACAAGATGTTCATGTCATTTTCACAATGCAAATAGAGATCTGAATATGGAGCTAGAAAAACATAATAGTCAAGAAATAATAATATAACAAGAAAAAATACCAAAATGGTAATTTTTTGTTTTTCACATTTCCTTAAGAAAATTACAATGCACAAAAATGACATTTTATTTATTATTATGAAAGTTACAATTTGTTTTAACATTGAAAAACATAAGAAAAGTCATTATGTTTTACTACCAAATATTTATATTTAAACTTTTGATTTGAAAACCATTATTGCAGCTTTGTAAATACAAAACTAAATATAAAATATTTAAACTTTTGATTTGAAAACAATTATTTCAGCTTTGTAAATAGAATACTAAATATAAAATATTTATACTTTTTCATTGTATATTTTATTATTTGATTGTAATTTTATAATTCAACAAAAAAGGATTGTATCTTATCATAAAATATTTGTATTCAAATCTTTCATTTGATAACCATCTTTGAACCATAAGCATAGAACAACATACCGCGGTTTCAATTATGTATCTAGACAAAGGAAATAATCAACAAACACAAACAACATAACAAAAGGCCTTATAACGGTAATGTTTTATTTCTAGTTATCATTATAAGTTACTGCTTTTTTCAAACTCACAATTTTTTATTTTGAATTTTGAATTTTTCCTTCTTAACAATATTAAAATACAAGATGTTGATTCCATTGTCACAATTGAATGAGATTGAAATAACTACAATTAAAATAAATCACAAATTAGATTATAAAGATGCATATTTAATAGGAAACATAAGACATGCATGTGTCATGAATGCATTGTCATAACATTGTCGAACACCACTATACAAGCATGAAAAATTTATAATTGATGAAAATTGGAAAAACTAGCTTTGAAAAAAAATTTGGAAAGTCATCAACTGACTTTGTCCATATCAAAGATACTGAAACTGACAAACATGAAGATGAATCAAAACCAATCATTGAATCTTTGGTCCATGCCTTTAGTGAACCATAATTCATACAATATTTACAAGATGAGATCATTGAAATTACTTCATCTTAATGATTCAAACCATTAGGTATCTTTGAAGATAAGTTTTCTGAGGAAATGAGTTTTCCAAATCTATACTATTGTTTTAGTCATCCTAGTGATGTGACATAAAAAATGTCATACTGACAATTGCAAAATGGGATATTCTGCATAAATAAAATGACACTATAACTCACATCACTAATATCTTCTTCAAATCTATTGAAATCATCATACATTAGGTTTCATCTTGTGCTTGGATATGCATACAAAAAGGTGAATTAAATGTCAGAAGGCTTTATGCCAAATATGTTAGAAACAAAAAAAATAAAGGAAAAATCTTGAAGTCACCAACATGCTATAGATGTTTCAAAATCATTTGAACTTAACTTGACTATTTTGAAAATTCAAAAAAATATTCCAATGATCAGGGAATTGGGCCCACCAAATATTTTTTATACATTAACAATTGTTGAGCATTGGTGGGAGCCATTATGTCATTCATTAAAATAGTTGTCTCCTAAAATCATTAATAAACATAAATAGACCATTGAAGATGATAACATTGATACAACGATTAGTATAAAAACTTGTTCTTTGATGTCATTATTTTAACCATAGATCCAATGCATTCAAAAAGTTGATATTACAAAATGAACAACTATTTGTAAAAGTTTTGGATTATTTTTTTGTAATAAAATTTCAAAATAGACAGAATGAGCATTTCCATTTCATGTTTTGGGTCCATGATGCACCCATATTGGACATTGCTCAAATACAGAAATCAAAAACTTTGTAGATAAGTACATATCCTATGATTCATCATTACTTGATGATACTTTGGATATAATTCAAATAAATCATCCTACAAGCACATGCAAAAATTATATAAATTTTCTTTGCAGATTCAATTTTCCATTGCCTCTAATGCAAAAAACCACAATATTAGAGTCATTAGACCAAAGCAATGACCTCTATGAAGAAAATATTACAAGAACATTTTATCAAATTGAACATAAAAAATATACCAAATTTATAACATTCCAATTTTTTTTTCAAGATATAGATTTGTTTGAAATAGAATAGATACTTTATTTGTGATCTAGTATTTCATGACCCATCATAGTATTAAAAATTAATCCATTAGATATTTGGGTAAATGCATTTGCAAAAGAGGTGTCTAGATTATGGTATGCTAACACATACGCACAATTCAATCTAGATGCATATGCTATTATAACATATTGTTGCTCATATATGACAAAGTTGGATCATACATTGACATATGCATTTAGAAAAGTATAGGATGAAAGCACTCATAACAATGACAATGAGCTATATGGCATAAGAATATTAGGAAATGATCATCTACAACATCAAAAAATGTCTATTCACCAAACTACCTACATTGTAATTTCATTGACACTACAATATAGTTAAAGAAAAATGGTTTTCATAAACACATTGCCACAGACAAAAAGAACATTCATTTGGAAGAGTCCAAAACTATTATCACAAGAGCCAAATAGTTCAGAAGACATAATATGTACTTCTCCTATAGAAAAATATGTTGCAAGACCAATGCAATTAGAACACATATCTTTGGTTGAGTATGTGGCATATTACCTAGGAAAATTTTTAAATAGAAAAAAAAAACACATATCATTTGACATGTTAGAGATAATATGCACATGGATCCTAAAAATTATTATGATAAAAAATGATGTTTATACCACTTCGTGACAATGAAGAGACATTGAAAAAAGGTTTCAGTATGTGGGATGAGACATACCTTATTCATAAAACATAGATAGATTAAGTTAAATCCATGTTTATTGCACATAACATAACAAAATGATGTACTATTGACACTACTACAGAAAATCTTGAATTTTCTTCTACCATAATGTTTGCCATTGACAAAGACAATGACAAGAATTTAATCTATAATAGTTATGAACCATATGACATAGGTTTCGATTTTCATTATATAAGAGGTATCAAATTACTCAAGAGTATACAAATAAAACCATTTCAAACAACTAGCCAACCATTTGTAGTCATCAAAAAAGAGTGCTTAAAATTGTGAATTCAATTGAATAAAGAAAAACAACTCATTGTTAAAGATATTGCGATGAGAAAAGTACTAACACCAAATACCCCAATCTATTTAATTTTAATAAGAGAAGTTGGCACTAGGAATAACATTCACTACAAAATTATTACATCAAAATTACCATGGTTATACAACAAGCAACTCCAAAGTGATCTTTTTAAAATAATAGGAATAATTGTTGCATATACTAGAAAAGTTGCTTACAATGTAAATGGTCTAGCTGTAAATTCTCTTTTTTTAATTTCCATATACATATACAAAAATGCTTCGATTGGATTGATATACTTTGGATATCTTAAGCAAATGTTATGAACAATTACAGTTACTACAAATTGGTGAAATATCTATACTAGGAAGTCATATCCTTTGAAATATAGACAAATGACTTCGGCAAATCATGCATACACCTACAAAACCATTTGCAAATATTGACATTATCTTTGTTATTGAATTTTATCAAACAGAACCTATTCAATATAAATGGGGTTTTTAACAACCAATCTTACATAGATAAATAATTCCACATCATTTTTGTCTTGACAGTGTAAATTGCTCTCAACTACAACAAGTCATTTGACAAAATAACATGGAATTCATTTCCCTTCTAAACTAGATCAAAACTTGTCAATAGACTACATCAGATATTGAGTACTAAAGTGACATATGCCATAGACCTTGTCCTTATGACCCAACATTTCCATACTTATTTCACAAGAATGATGATGTTAAAAATCACAATGCCAAGATGTTTTCCCTCTTAGAGAATAAACATATACATTGAATGCTATTCACAAAAAAATGAATTTTGATGATGAAATTCTTCTCAATTTTGAAAAGAATTACTCATTTGATAAAATAATATTAAAATGAAACATATTAGTTGAATTGATTGGTGGAAACTATGACATAGAATATGGATTAGTAAATGGTGCTGATGGAATTTTCAAACACTATATGTGTGGAGAACTAGACATAATCTAGATACAATTTAATGACACTAAAATTGGGTAGTTCATTGCAAAAAAATGAAAATATTATACAATGGTCAAATATTTGAAAATTGGACTCACATAAGAATAATTTCAAAAAAAATACATCAAGAAACCAATAATTATCATACGTGAATAATTTCCAATACAAACAACACGTGCATGGATAATACATAGATCACAAGGACTTACAATAAATGTGCTATCATTTGATCATTCTAGTGTCCAGTGCCATGGCCTTATCTATATTACACTTTCTTGAGTAAAAAGCATTAAATAATTATATCTTCAAAATAAATTAGAAGCTGAGAACTTTGTCATATTTGATAAAGTCAATATTGAAATATAAAGACTTCAAATCTATGCACAATGGCTACCACTTTCAAAATTTCTACTGAACCACGTAATAATTTTTCAATTTTTTCATTAAATACATGAAGTTTTTAATTATATTTATAAATCATAATCCATGACTATGATCTTATGCATGCATACATTTTATGCTTCCATGAAACTATAACTATGCAAACACCGAATAACATAATTCTCACACATAATTTTTGTTACTATTCCTCAATGAAACTCCATGGAATAATGTCATGTTTTAGAAAAAAAATTGTCAATAAAAAGACCAAAGAATTTTCCATATCAAACATGGAAACTATGACACATGATATACCTTATTGAGACATATCAATACAAATAATTTATATATACTTAGTTTCACATGCTTAAATTATTGATATATTAAAATTCATAGGAATAACAACATCTACTTTAGCACCCAATAGCAAGGTCATATTTGTTGGTGATTTCAATAGTGACATGCTAGAGAAAAAAACATCACAAACACAACTCTTAGACATAATGCATAAACATAATTTCTCTTTAATATAAAATCTTCCAACAACACATGGAGGGACTCTAACAGACCACTTTTGGACAAACATAGATATTAATAGCATTCAATTTAAATTTTTTGATGCCTATTGGACTAATCATCATGCAATTGGTCTTCAATTAACTACCTAGAAATAGAAGAATAATTACAATAACAATTGATTTATACAAATATAGAACTAGTTTTACCACCTTATACTATGACATTGCCATAAAAGAAATGGATTCACATTATGCAATTTCTGCATGGAATTTTTTTGAAAATGTGTTGTCATTTATGTTAAAGGATTTTGTCATGTGCACATTGATGTCAAAGGTAAAGAAAAAGTGGTGATGTCATGATGGTGATGAGTTTGAGCCTGAAGTTGTGCAAGGTAGGTTTTGATTAATATGAGCTAAGGTAAGCATTTTTTGAGGCCTATCATGTTGTATCTAACATGATTGATGTTTTTTGAGGTCAAAAAAGAGAAGAAGAGTATGTGAATGATATGTTGTCATAGGCTTGGTATCCTTATGTAATGGCATAAGCTTGGTAGCATAGTATGTTGATCTTGTTGAGGCTAGGGAGAACATGGAGTGTAGTTATAGAGCATGACATGAGTGCATATGACATGTTGATGATGATTTGAGATCAGTAAAAGAAGGATCCAAGTGATTTATATATCCAATTTTGACTTGCAGTCCTAGACTTAGTGTTAGTATCAATTAAAACCTAGATCTATCCCCAAATTGCATACAAGAGAAACTATGAAATGAATTAATCAAACATTGAAAAAATAAACACAAACATGCACATAATAGGAGACACTAGATTTAATGTTGTTCACTAAATATGGGCTACATCCACCTAACTTATCCATTATATTATTTCTATAAATACAAGGGAAAAATAAACCCTGAAACAAACCCTGTTACACCTCTCTACCTTTTTTGCCTCCTCTCTATATACAATATTTCCTTGTTTTTTTTCACACTCATACATATTCAGCCATATATCAATACATTTTATTATTAAAAAACATAAACATAACTTCTACAGTCAGATCTAGAAACCCTTAATCAATGGCTCAAATTGACTATGAAATTACAATTTAAAAAGGTAATTTTAGTAAAAATTTTCTTTGGGACATGCGACCTCTTGACCCCCCACTGGGGGGATCATCCCCTTGGACCCTAAAATGGGTGTTAATCCCTTTAAAACCTCTATTCCATTAGGCATTAAAAGAATTGGATCCAAACCTAGCTAAAATAACATCATAATTTTAACCTTTGATCTTGGAAGATAATCAAGCTTCACATCTAACACCTAGTGTGCATATAGACCTAGTTAGATCCAAATGGAGTGTCAAGGTGAGTTGTTAAGGTTTCAAAGCCCATGTAAGCATGGAATGATGTGTGAAAATGTGGGTCAAAGCTGTTGACCAAGATTTAAGTTCTGAGAATAAAGATGAAGCAAGATATTATGTTGGAAAGTATTTTGTGCATGCAAATTGGAGGTTTTCAAGTTTAGGAAGAAGTTTGTGATGCTCATTGGCACGTGTATTGTTTACATGGTGAATTGAGAATTTTGAGAGATATGTAACATGGGCCTAAGAAGGATTTATAAGTATTTTTTGTTTGTTTTAGGTATAGGTCTTTATGGACATTCATTAAGAATGTAAAGTGGTCAAAACCCTCTTAGAAACCTTTATAATAACCCAATCGGATAAAGCTTGTTGGATATGGCTTAGAATGGATTTTTTGACCAATTTGGACTATTGGATGGTGTATAGGACTCCTATGGGAACCTCTAAGAGGTAGCGGTGTGTCAAGGTAGTGAGTAGAAGATACATAAATATTGTTGTTTTTGAAGATTTTAGCACAACAAGTAGGGTTGACTAAGTCAATGCATGCAAATCAATGGAGGATGAAGGTCAATAATTTTTATTTATTTCTATATATTTTTTTTCAAGTTTCATCTTTTGTGTCAATCATTTTGAGGATACAATTTGCCCTATCACTAATTTTTTGGATAATGGAAATAGTGACAAAAAGCCCATCAAAGTGAATATGAGTTTAGGGAAGAGTTACAGGTGAGTAGGGATGGATATAATGAATTTAGGTATTTTTATGATACTTAATCCTCATAATACCTTGGTTTCAAAGTGGTGATTATGCTCATACACAAGTGAGATAGTTCTCACAAAGTGACTAGTTTGTGTGAGACAAGATAGTGAAACCCATGACAGTGAGAATGGTTTGCAAGAACAAAGTGGACATTGAAGCATATGAATTTTACATGTGAATATGTTATAATAAGTTATTATTACCTTTTACATGAATTATAATATCTTGGAAGTGATCCTATGGGAGTTAGAAATCATGTTCAACATGACTATATTTTGGGTCAAGATGACTACTATAGGCATGCAGAGTAGGAATCAAGATGGTATAAATACTAGGCCTAATTAGTCTATTTATGTTAGTTGTAGATGTATGGAGAAAAGAAAAGGAGATAAAATTTGAAAGAGAAGGTACAGGTCATTGAGGACCATCAGATAGTGGAGAGGATTAGTCATGATTGTTTGATCAATTTGATGTAGGAGGACACACAGGTCATTTGGCCTAATAGGCCTAGAAGAGGCTAGTTGAATGAGTAAGCCCTAGAGGCTATTTGACAGAGATTGAAGGATGAAGAGTGTAAGAAAGAGAAGTCCATCATTAGGTTTAGAAGAAATCAGATCAGAGGTGGAGATAATAACAAGGTATTTGAGTGGGTTCTTAGTTTCTTAGGGTGTTGGTTCCTCCTTGTAAGGTGAAGCTTGCAAAAGACTAGTTGTGCAGGTGTTCAACTAGATAGGGGTTGTAGCTCCTTGTGGGATGGGTGTATAACTAAATATGGATCTTGCTATTATATAAATATAGTCCATCTTGCAGGGTTTAGTGGGTTTTATTCACCATGAGGGTTTCCCACATAGATGATGTGTTGTGGTTTGTTTCTCATGTTCATCCTTTGTTTTTTATCTTGTTTTGATACTTGTTTAGTTGTTTATGCATCGTAATGTTGATTCATGAATGATAATGAATTAAAATTAAGTGGATTGATAAGTGAAGAATGGTTGAATTATTCACCCCTACTCCCTCTCAGTCATATTGTACCTCTAATAAATGGTATCAGAGTAGGTCCTTTAGAAGGCTTAACAGCTTGGATGTGGTCCTTGAAGTATAACATGTCTTTTGGTGAAGAAGAAGTGTTCTATGATAGTGAGGAAGAAGTTGATCTAGAAAATAAGCTCATGAGTGACCTTGATGATTTGAAGGAGAAAATAAAGAGGAATCATAAGATGAAGTATGTGATCAAAGGTCTTGAAGTACAAGGCGAGGTTCTTGAGGAGAGTTGGTGTGGCAAGTCTAAGAAAGATGAAAATAAGAATCAATAACTGATCAAGTCTCTTGAAGAGAAAGTAGGTAGATTTAAGGATGACATGGCCAACATGACCAAAGAAGATGAAAATAAGATTAGTTATTTCAAGGATCAGTTAGGGGTTACAATTACAATTCTAAAAATAAGAGAAGATGAGTGAAATTAGCTGAAGGATGAGATGAAATCCTTGAAGAATGAGCATAAACAGGATGTAGACAAGTTGGACAAGCTAGGAAAGAAGCATGAAAATCCTAAGCAAGTCAAGGAGAATTCAAACATAGAAATCAATTCAAGAAGGTTAATTAGATAACCAAATTATACAAGGTATGCTAGTTCTTTTCAAGGTCATTATTATGCTTGTCATCTATTTGTCCATAGGGCAAGGGACTATAGAAGGAAGCCATCAAGGAATGAGTCTTCATGAAATCTTGAAAGAAGAAGTTTTTGTAAAAGGAAGGACCTTAGATCTAATTAGTCAAAAGGTATGTATAATGTTGTATGTTTCAAATTTCATTGTATAATACATATTACATGATCATGTAAGAACAAGTTGAAGAAGACAAGTCTTGACAAGAAACAAGATATTCCTAAAGTTTTCAAGAAAGGTCAAACCTTGGTATGGAGCCTTAAGGAAGTTGAAGTCTAATAAGATTATTTTAGTTGATTTGAAAGGTCATGACGGACTTTTTGACTTCGTGGAAGAGGTTTTAGATAAGGAATTTCACATTTTCCAAGAGTTCTTCTTATCTGCACTCATATAAGAGAAGAAGGTGGATGAGTCAATCAATCTTATGAGAAGGCCTAGGGAGACGTTTAAATATAGTGAGATAATGTAGATCTAGGAATCTCCTGAGTTCATGACATTCTAGAGTCATGAGAGATAAGGTGTCTTTGTTGTGCTTCATGGAGATACTTCTCAATTGATAGAATCATGTGAGGTTGCAGATGTATTCTTTGAAGCAGATGCGCTGTCTTTCACCTGCAAAATATATGTTTTCCATGATGCATATAAATCATTGGATGATCAAATACAATAAAAAATTATGATGAAAGTGGAGTTAAAAGATGGGCTTACCTTCTCAATGGCGTTCAAACGTTGGTGAATATAATTGATCAAGTCGTCAAGGTGGCTGACATCTTCAATTAGATTGAGATCAGCTAAGCCAACAGCATTCTCATTTCCTGAAGTAGAAGCAGAGGAAGAAGAACGGCATGTATTTCTCATATTATCTCACTGAATCGCGTTTAAAAACGTTCACAAACAAAATAGAATAACCTGAGCAGTACAAGTAGAGATAGTAAGATTGTCGATCTTTCAATTGAACTTTAACTTGATATTTAGTTAATGAAAGAAAACTAAACTAAACCCTTTTTATAGCAATGTAAAAAAAAAAAAGGCATAAATTACGTCGTGACAGACCATACATTCTTTTTTTCATCCCTAATTAAAGTATAGAACTTCTTCTCAGCAGACACAGCCCACTGCAGAATATTATAACGGAAAATAGCAGCCACGTTTACACTTTAGACACCCCCATATTGTTAACCAGGTAGGGCGAATTCTAGCTATATATATTTTTAAAGCTGATTGTTCCGTCCTTGCGCGATAGATAGAGATCCAAACGAACCCATTCTTCCTAAATCAGCCAAGTTTTTGACCCACTTCTTTTTCTTTTCCTTTTCCTCTTCCTCCGGTATTCTTGGCGTCCAAGCAAAGTTTTGCACTTTTACTTTATTATCCTACCAAAGGCAGGTATATCCTCTTTACCTCCGTTGTTAACTTTTGTTTTCCCAAGCATGACTAGTGTGTGTGAAACTAAACGTTATCTAGATTTTTTAAGTATTTGTTTATTTGGCAAGTGACTAGTCAAAATAATTTCGTAGCATGGGTGCTATTTTTTAAATTAAAAAATAGGTCCTTTTCTACCTACCAATGAAAAGGTGCCATGTGGCATTTTTTTTTAAGGGTTATAGTTTGTGGGTGATTTTATTTTCGATAAGTGGGCGAGCTAGTTAATGTTTGCCACCACTTTCCTTGTCATGCTCGATTATTCAATGTTGCTCTTGCTTTGTAGATTCTCCCTTTCTTGGTAGCATTATGTATTGATTGTGATTAATCACCATATATGTAATTAAACTTTGAACCACCACTCTATGTCACATTCACTTCCTTCCCTAATATTTTGTACACAGTGAATTAGCTATGGGCAATGCAGTACACGTATAAAAATTATTTGTTGAAACTTGGATCACTATAGCTTTAGCTATGTATTAATTTTTGGCTTCACTTTAAATCTAAGCATCGTGATCACCCATGTCTCTCAATCCCATAGTTTTGAGGTCATGGGGTCAAAAAGTCTTTATTTGGTGTTCAAATCCTCTCTATGGCCTGCATAAATCCTTTGAATTTTTAATTTCCTTTTATATTCACTTCTATATGATACCTTTGCATTGTTGCATCTCATGCATGCACATGGTAAAATCCCATAAAATATGCCCCATTAGACTTCAAACCTCCTTTCCTTTTACTTTTATCGTACTCAATCAGAGTGGTATGAGTGGCAGTCTCTCATTATCCCAAGGTCATAGATCATGAGGTCTCTTTTGTTCTCAATGTGGTCTCAATGAAATTTATAGATCCATTGAATTCTTAATTCCAATTTATATTCACATTCATCCACTTTGCTTTACTCGTAACACACTAAAGATACTCTGGTCTCATATTTTAAATGAAGCAATAATGAATACAAACATTTTAAAAACTTTAATGAAATGTGAAATAAAATAATACACGTGACAATCAAACGGAGTCTCAAGGTCACAGAGCCTCAAAAAGTAACAACTTAATTCAATTAAAATTATAATGAACCTCCATTGACACTTTAAAATATGTATTTTTATTTATACACTAGCCATGTCTACATAATACAAGGGTCTCTAGTGGCATAGTATGAAATGTGAACATTAACCTTAGGTACTCTCTCATTGTTCTAGGGTCACAATGTCACATGTTTTCTTTTGTTTTCAGTGTGGCCTTAATAAACTTCATGGATGTCTTAAATCCACTTATGAATCTTCCATCATCCACCAATTACACTGTACCATGTGGAAACTTTCACCAATTCCTGTGTTTTATGTAAAATCAACAATTTCTATATTTTTAAAAATACTTATTTATTTGATATAGGATTGGTATAAATATTTTCCAAACCTGCCCACTAATTTTTTGTTGAAAGTTATGCCTTTCTATACTAGCTGGTGAAAAGGCACCACATGGAATTTTATGTGCGAGGGGGTGGAATTTTGTGTACATGGGCATAGTTTGAATCTTATTTTTGATAATCAAAGTACTTTTATTTTCCTATAATTTTTTTTTTAATTTAGAGTGTTTAGGTGAAAAGGCCTCTACTTTTTTTGTTTTTGTTTCTAGGTAGTTCAGGATTGAATTCATGTTATTTTCATGTGTGTTTCAACATCTTAGAAGGATATAGTGTGTTTTTTTATTTATGTGAACATATTCTTCTTTTGGTGCATTGTTTTAGCTTGAGTTCATATGCATTCTATGTAGTTCAAAAAATATGTGTGTATAATTTATTTTTTTTTGTCTTCAAAAACACTACATATATGTAATTATTTATCTATTTTAAATTATCTTTGGAGATAGAGTTGTGAAAAGTGACATGCTTATCTCATTTTATAGTTTTTTCCTTAATCCCTAAAATGGAAAACAAAATTCAAAACCTTCCGATTTATTGCTTTCCCCATTAACCCGTGAAATGTAAAAAAGATAAATTCAACAATTCCTCATTTATTATTTTTCTATTTAATAATTTTGCCCTTTCCTTGCATTGGTTAACCATACATTATATGTTTTTCATAAAATGCATGTATGCAAAAATAAAACTAACTTTGATCTGGTATTTGATTTATCATATTAGTTGAGATTTGAAAAATGACCAAGAAGTGCAATCCTTTTTTCTTAATTTTCTTCAAAAATAAATCATTTAATTCATATAGGTCATATGAAATAAACATTGAATCTTATTTTTAACATACTTTCTAGGTTTGTTTTTATAATTTATTTTTTAGTGAGTTATGTTATGGAAAACCTTAATGAAGCTAGTGCATTTCAATCTAATTAATTGTGTGCCAAACACTAAAAATAAATTACAAAACATATAAAGTATACATCATGTTTTATAGCAAGTAATAACCTTTTTGACATTCATATTGCATCTTAATATATTTTAATACAAATTATGTGAATTAGTCTTTCCCAAGACACCATCTTGATATACAAATACGTAAAATGATACTAAAAACAACACATAAAAGTATATTAGAAATTGTAACAACACTATTATTAGGTCAATGTAAAATTGATAAATCTCCTTTGAAACTTATCAAATGAAAAATCTATTAATGCAGGTCCATTTGGCATATGTAATATAAAATAAGGAAAACAAACTAAATATTCCAATATATTTAGATAAATTTTCTTCACATAAATTAAAAAAATTAAAATAACCTTTTGAAACATATTAAATGAAAAATATACTATTATAAGTCAGTTCATCTCATATGATATAAAATATTAAAAAATACACTAAATGCTCCAACATGTAAAGTCTCACAAAAATAAACACATATTTAATTTAAAAATTATGTCTAGAATTTGAAAAAAATATCACTTTAATTCAAATAAGTTTTGAAGAGTTGTTAAAAATTAGAGTCTCTTAATTTTGCATATATTGATTATTCATTTGATTTTTTTGTATAAATTTGAGAAAGTTTTAAAGAATTGTTAAAAAAGTAGGGTCTCTAAAATACGTACATTGGATTCAAATTTTATTATAATGCTTTACAATGTTTCACAATTTCTATTGACTAGGCCTAAATATTACAAGGGACTCTAGTGGTATAAAATGAAATGTGAACTTTATCCTTAAGTACTCTCGCATTATTCTAGGATCACAGTCACGTGGACTTATTTTTTTCAATGTGTCCTCAATGTAATTTGTGGATGTCATCACCCCACCAATTAATTTTTCACCATCCATGAATTGCATTGCAACATGTGGAAACTTTCACCTCTTCCTTATATTTTATGTGAAAATAATTGTTTTCTAGATTTTTTAAATACTTATTTCTTTGATACATGATTGGTCTAAATATTTACCTATTTTACCTGCTATTTTTTAATTAAAAATTATTCATTTTTCTACCAGCCAATGATAAGGCATTGCATGGATTTATTGATTTATTTGTTTTATTTTTTGCGGGGTGGGATAGGAACAGAGGCTATTTTGAAACAATTTTTATTTTCAACAAGTTGGTGGGGTAGTTATTGCCTACCACCACTTTTATTATCACCCTTTAGTTTACAATGCCCATCTTTCTCTATAGGCCAATCCTAGTTCTATTCAATGGGATTGTCTTCCATTTCTATGAGTTATTAATTTTATCCATTTTTTATTAGAGATAAATAGTTATCCATACTCTATTATTATTTTTAGTTTTCATCTCTTCATGGATACAATTTGTAAATTGTCACTGATAATCAACATAGTTTTCTTTTCATATTATTTTTTGTTGAAATTTACAGTGCTCAAGTGAAGAGGCCTCTATTTTATTTGTGGTAGCTCAAGAATGGATTCATGATATTTTTGTGTGTTTCCACATTTGAGAAAAATATAGTGTTTTTTCAATATGAGTGTATTCTTTATTTTGGTTCATTATTTTAGCTTGAATTCATCTACATTCTACGTACTTAAAAAAAAAAAAAATTGGTCTTTGTAAACACTACATATATACAATTAGTTATCTATTTACATTATTTTAGGAGGGAGAGATGTGACAAGTGATACACATCTCAGTTCCCCTGTCCACCCTCACCCCCATCCTAGAATTTAAAAAAAAAAATTAAAAACCTTTCCATTTTTTATCTCCCTAAAACCGTAAAACGTAAAGAAGATAATTTCAATATTTTCTCATTTATTTATTTTTTAATCAATGACTTTGTATGTTTTTCCTATAAAATGCATGTATGTATAAAATAATTCAATTGGCCAGTAGGTGATCTACTAGTAGAGTGAGCACAAAATTAATTCTAAAAATGAATGACCCTTCTTGTATTCATAAATGAATAAGAAGATGTGCAATAATTCCCTAATGTATTAGACTACCTTGCTTACCAATTATCTACCTTGTTTTTCTCAATTACAAGATCTTGGTGAAGATGAATATAAAGGAGGATTAGGGGAGTTAACTCACTTGAGAAATCATATTTAGATTGAGTAGACCTCACTATGTAACTCATAGGAGAACACACAGTGGTAATTAGATGAACTGCAAGTGAAACTCACTTTGATACTCGCCCTATCACCCACTTAACCTTTTATCACACCTAAGTATATTGAAGCTACATGTGTAGGAGTTATCCATTTAACAAATAAATGGAATAACTAATATCCTATACCAACACACCCCCCCCACCCCCGCCCACCCATGCCCTTAATAGTAGCTTAGGTGGGCAAAAAAGAAAAGATGGGTCCTGACAACAAACCCTGATGAGGTACCAATATACAATGAAACTCCCAATAAGTTGATTAAAATGAAATTAACCCTGATGAGGTACCCAAGTACATAGCAATGATCCATGTATCCTACAAAATATGAAAGATGTGTGCCTCTACAAAGAAGAGAGAGAAGGTATGCATAAAACGTCACATAGTGAATGATGTACTAGGTCCCTCTATAACAAATGTTGTCTCTTTATTTTTGAAGAAAGAATCCATGAGCTATCAAACAACTGAATTATTACTCAAGTGGAATGTGTGTAGGAATCATGATGTAGATCTATGTTAAATACTCAAATGTCTCCCTACTAATGCTCAAATGTGCCAAAGTCTGATCAAATATCATAGGACTAAATGTAGAAGATGGCAATGAATAAGCATACAATGAAGGGGAGAGAACAACTAGAGAAGAAGACAGACAGAATATTCACTGAAAGAATGTCCATGGGAAGTAGAGAGCAAGGCTCAACAACTATCAAAATTGAAGACTGGTCTATAAATGAAGTACTCAGATCTATAAAATGAATGTCTATAAGAACATATGAGTCATCTATACTCTCAAATGTATACTCTCACTGAAATCATCAAAGTCTTTCAAAATGTAAGTCTATGAAGGCTCTAGAAGAGAAATAATCTGCATAGGAATGGATGTAGAATTTGTAATGAGACAACTAAGGTATAGAAAAATCTCATCCTGTAGTGGGGGATCAATAGAAGAAATATCACTATCCACCATGGATCTATCATTACAATAAATTAAATAATGAAGAGAGAGTGCAATAGTATCATAAGAGACTATAAGAAGTGAAGGAGGAGGTGTCATGTAGGTCATAGTAGGATCTATGAAAAGAGACAGTAAGATACTCTAAATAGTGCAAGGACAATCTATATATTCCACATGGTAGTGAAGATACATGGAAATATTTCGTAACAGAGTGAATTTTTTTTGTCAAAAGTATTATCCCACTTATTGAATCAAATAAGATTAGTGGTTATAGGAATTTGTCCATATAGAAATGGAATATGATTCTTGTGTGTGAGAAAGTGTTATATGTAAGCATGCCATGAAGCATAATTATCCTTTCCAAGAAGGATCATCTGATATGAAACAACTCTCCTCATCTAGAGTATCTCAAATGGGGTCAATATAATTGAGACAAGACATTAGGAATGTGCACAACTACATAAGATACTTTATAATAAACCCCTAAAGCATGCTCATGAATGGGATGTTGAGCACAATCAAAAATACATCCAAATGAGCTATCAGTGCTGGAATAAGGGAAACAATGGTGCACACTCTAAATATGAACTTCAGACTTAGCCAAAAATGAGTCCATACAAATCAGAGCAATTAATGCATGAAGTATATTGCAAAAATTAAAAAGGCTCATAACTCCCCAAAATATGGCACTTCATAAATTAATGCATTTTATAAAACAAAATAGACTAATAGAAAAAGGACTGAAAACCACACACTTTTGAAAAAAGTGTCACTCAATTTTGAATTCCCAATTAAAATTTATAGCAAAATATATTTTCTATCATTAATGGCCTATTGAATTAAATTACACTTAAAGTTTAAATTCTCAACATATTTAAATACTAACTATGACATGTAACCACCCATTAGAATCAGTACTGAACCTCGAACCTTCCCACATCATAAAAATTCAAAAAAAAACTTGGCTCAATCACCCCTACTTGTACTTTTATGAAAAATCCTCTTGCAAGGGATTTTAATTTAAAAATTACAAAGTTATCTAAATAAAATTAAAAACGTGATTTTATTTTTAATTATTTTTAGCATAATTTAGGGTTTTGACTTTTTAGTAAGGAGAAACTAGGTTAGTACGATGCCACTAAGGAGATAAAATCTACTAAATTCAAGAAAACTAAATTCCATCAATAGGTCTTCCAAGCACAGATCAAGGGTGAAGATCAGGAGTTATTATAGTGAGTTATTATGTTGTTGATGTCATTTTATAAGATTTTGGAAGACTCTGATGATGGTTTTCTAAAACCTTGATCTACACAACCTATATAATGGTGTTTTGATCCATGCAAGCCTATGCAAAGGCATTCTAAAACTAGAAAATCATCTACTGGCCAATTCTAACATGGTATCATAGTACATAGATAATTCTACAAAACAATAACCCTTCTTGTATTCAAAAATGAACAAGAAGATGTGAAACCATTGATTGATGTATTATATTTCCTTGTTTACCAATTACCTACCTTGCTTTTCTCAATTACAATAGCTTGGTGAAGCAGAATATAAAGGAGTAGGGGGAGTTAACTCACTATATAACTCATAGTTACACTGAGTGTAACTCACTATGGAAGTCATAGTTGTACTCAATTAAACTCTAGGTGGAACCCACCCTCTCATCCACTTAACCTCTTATCACAACTATGTAAGATGAAGCTACATGTGTAGGAATTATCCAATTAATAAGTAAATGGAATAACTAATATCCTACACCAATAATAATTTGATATGGAATTTGTTTTTTTATAAACAATGAGATTTTTAAAATGAACCAAAAAAAAAGCCATTTCTCTTAATTGTATGCAAAAAAATTTCATCAAATTCATATGTGTCCTATGAAATAGGTATTGATTCTTGTTTTCAACGTAATTACAAGGTTTTTTTTTTAAAAAATTGATTTTTTTTCCTTGGTTGGTCTTGTTATGGTAGACTCTCGAAGTTTGTGCATTTAAATATAAGTGAAAGCCAAACACTTAGATTAAATTACATAAAACACAAAGAATACATCATTTTCTATAGTAATAAATATCTTTTCTAACATTTTTATTATATTTGAATATAATTCATTCTAAATTATTTGAATTATTCTTTCCAAGGTCACCATGTTGATAGAAAAAAGTAAATGATGATAATAAAAACATGGAAAAGTTAAATAGTAATTGAAAAAACACTATTATTAAGTCCATGTTAATTTAGAAATCTCATTTGAAAATTATTAAAGGTAAACTTTCCTATTATACATAAATTTGTCTTATGTAATAGAAAATATGAAAAATATATTAAATATTTTAATATAAAAATGTTCATTTATTTTGATTAAATTAGAATACTACGTTGAAACATATTAGATGGAACATATACTATTGAAGGTCAGTTTATCTTATATAATAAGAAATAGAGAAAAATACTCTATATTATTTAATATGTAAAGTCTCACACAAATAAAATTAAATTTTAGTAAGAAAATATGTGTCACTGATTTGAAATAAATTATTACTTGAATTTAAAGAAGTTTTGAATATTTATTAAAAATTAGTCTCTGAATCACATACATTGACTATCGATTGGAGTTTTTTTTTTTTTTTTTTTTAATGAGAATGTTTTAAATTATTATGAACAAAGTAGGGCCTCTAAACGACGTGTGTTGGATTTAAATTTTTTTCACTACTTAAAGATATTGCACAGTTTCTAATGAATTTCATTATTATCAATATTTTATTTACTTCTTTATAAGAATTATTTTTATTACAATTTTTCATTGGTGCTTATATTTTATTTATACAATATTTTATATTTGTTATTGTCCTGATTCAAAGTTGTTAATATAATTTTACAAATAAACCTTCTCCTTTATTTTCTTATCTCTTTGTTAGTGCCATGCTCAAGTGATTTCTAGTTTATGTTGGTCAATAGAGACAATATTTAGAGTTCATACATTCTCTTCTCTTTTTCTAGAAGTATCTTAGTTTTAGATGATTTTTAGATCCTATTTTTTAAAATTAATATTGGTATTTTAATCTCTAAATAAACCAATCAAACTTATTTCAATTTTGAAAAATATTTTTCTCCATCATTGATCATCTTTGTGTCAAATCTATAATGTTTTTAGAGGAAAGAATTTATTATATCAACAACACAATCTTTGCTATCAGTGGATCATCCAATCAAAGAAAAAATACACTCATAAATAGGATTGTGTCCTTATTATTATCTTTATTTTTATACCATCCTTTGGTATATATTTCCTATGGTCGCATATATTGAAGGATCTAGATTCTTGAGGGCATTCCACATAGGAACAATCTGCATTTGCTTGGTCATATCCATGGATCAGATTGGAGGGTTTTTTTTTAATTATTTTTTTAATTTGTGAGTTAGGAATAGTTTATTATTATTTTATCATTATATTATCCCCATATATAAAATTTAAAAAATAAAAATAAAATAAGTCTTTCTCTCTTTCCTCTCTTGTAGAAAAATATAGTCTAGATATCTTCTTTTATAATTGTATTTTAGATTCCTTACAAGAATGTAAATGTTTCACATATGATAGGGAAGATAAATCATACCATAATATTATTTACATACAAATATAATATTTTATTTTCAATTTTAAGCAAACTTTCATATACAAACAACTCTCAAACACATACACACAAAAACTTAGACAACCTAGATAATAAAACCTAACATACTAGATCTAGAATTTTGTTGTTCTATAGTGAAATAAAGATGTTTTAGGTCATTATATTAAGAAAATATGAAAATTATATTTCCATTATTTCATCCATATTTCTTTACATTTAATACTTAGACATTTAAAAATAGTGTTTAACTTACATGTATGAAGGATAATTTCTAAATGCTTAGTATGAGTGTTTGTCAGGATTTTAAAACATGATTTGGTATTTGTATATTGTAAAAATTATGTTATATGTTATTATTTCATATAATTTTAAAAATAAAATAGAAAAATAATGTTATATCATTTAGATATCGTTAGGCAAATCATCTTGCAAGTTAGAAAAAACTATAAAAAAACAACACTTGCATATTTGCTTCAAATTTTCAGTTTTAAGTTTACATGCATACAAAAATTTCATATAATTTTAAAATAAAATAGAAAAATAATGTTATATCATTTAGATATCATTAGGCAAATCATCTTGCAAGTTAGAAAAAACTATAAAAAAACAACACTTGCATATTTGCTTCAAATTTTCAGTTTTAAGTTTACATGCATACAAAACATTTATTATTAATAATAATAATAATAATAATAATAATAATAATAATAATAATAATTGTTATTGTTATTGTTATTGTTATTGTTATTGTTATTGTTATTGTTATTATTATTATTATTATTATTATTATTATTATTATTATTATTATTATTATTATTATTATTCATTACTTTCTCACTTTCAACATTCTATTTTTAACAAGTATTTTAATTTTTTTTTTCTTTTTTAAACATTTTCAAAACAATCTCAAATATCCATAAGAGTCTTGTCAAAACAAGCATGAGCACTAAAACACTATTATTACATATAAAGAAATAATTATGTCATTTTAAAAAATTATATATACAATCCTATATGCTTCATCACACCTAAAACAACTTTTACCTCCTTTTTGTGACACTCCCAGAGCTCCCTTACCTTATTAGAGTAGGTTTTTTCCCTAGGGTTAAATATTATGCTCCTAGAATCAACTTACAAAGTGACATCAATGTAGAGATTAGATTATAATTATTCTATTATGAACCCATTCCACACCTTATTTTTAACTCTCTTGATGCTCTTGATGAGAAAGAATGGATTCCTAATCCTCCCATAGTTATTCCCCCTTATTTTAAATTTTTTCAATACAATGTCATCCACATTTAACAATCCACCTTAAAATTTCCCCTTCTCCTCTAGACTAGCATCATTGTATTTCATTACATTTATTTATGGCATTGCCTAGGCATATCCACTTGATAGGACTGACCAAATCCCTATTATCATCCAACCAAACTAGACCCACTTCATTATTCCTAGTATCGATCAAAAATCTCATTTTATTGTCATATTTGATATAGAGTGACCTTGGAGTTCCATCTCTTCCCAATTAGATTCCCTCAATGAAAAACATGACATAATAGATCTTTATTTTTATATCATCATGAGCATCTATTTCTACTTGCCATTTAAAATCTCATTTCTCAATTTAATCCATAGATTCACCCATCCATCTATCTATCATCTATATATATGTGATATGACACAACTTATAATATGTATATTATATACGTGATATGAATCTAACATATCAAATACTGAGCCTAACACTGAAGACTAACCATTCAAGGACTAAACTTTCATTCCCACCTACCCTTACAACCATCTCACCCATAACATTTATCTATAGTCAAGAACCTTGTTTCTCTTTAGTTGAGGATGCACCCATTCATATTACATATATTAGGTTAGTATAGGTTAGGTTGATATCGACCCAATCACTCTTTAGTTAGGATTGATATGTTTATACACCCCGTATCTATATATGGGTATAGGTCTCATAGGCCCCAGATAGATTTATTATATGGTAGATGGGGATTGTTTACTACCTGGGTCTTATATATCTATTCTATCTAAGGTACCCAATCGACTATCTCAACCAAACCTTATGGATCAAGTGCATAAGTGAATGTTTTTATTTTCATATGTACATTAATTAGTAATCCCAATGTGAAAGGCATATCCTTTTTATTTCCCTTTTTTCTTCTTTTATTTGTCTTTTCATCTTAATCTATCTCCCTCCTTTCATTTACTTTTTTAATTTTTTATACCCCTTGAATATGTCTAGATAATTATGGAGGATCATTAGGCCTATATGGTTATATCAGAATTCAGCAAGTCCATGGTGAAACATATTTCATTAGTTGGAAAAATAATTCTTCCAATTAAAACATAGAATACTAATTTCATGACTATCCCAACCCTAAATCACAAACACAAGATGTTATACCAATCCATAAAGTACAATAAATATCAGAGACATATAGTAACCATATCGATTATAAAAACATGAATTTTAATGGTTGAATTAGATACACTCCTCACATATAAACTAGGCCCTCAGTTAGTTTTCAAAACATGGATGTAGAAAGTTATATTAGATATGATCAATATATTGGGAGAATGTATTATATAGAGTATGAAGTGAATAAAATGTATATAATTGCTTACCCCTCTAAAAAAGACCATAGCAAATCCAACCCACCAAAACAACATCCAAAAATTCCACTGAATCTTCTACTAAAAATAAATTTCCTTATGGTTACCAACCTCACCCTACAACACCTCCTATAAAGGAGGTCCCTAGACCCAATATCCTTTCTACTATGAATGAACTCATATCTGGGTTTAATTTATGATTTGAAGAGAAATAAAATCTCTCTAAATCAAGGAATAATCTCTGACCCTTTGATCCATATTCATTCATCCTCCATTCCCATCACAATAATGTCTTATCAATCACCACAATAACAAACCAACACACTTCCTCCTAGCTATTTTCCTAACTAATAGCCATGGGATATTATTACTCATAAATTCCCCAACACAAATTCTTCCAATGTCCTTTAACCCTATTAGCCCCAAAATAAATTTCTAATATGAAGTGTATTCACTTATACTTCTGAAAATAATACGATGGAAAAAAATCCAACACATTATGTTCCAATGATTTATGTGCCAACCATTTATAATTATCCTTTACAAATACCTAACACTTGTTCATCTAACACTCTTCCTCTTTAATATCACATGTTCTCAAAATCCACCTAGCATCATAATTACTTTCTTGCCTATTCTACACTACCTTATCAAGCACCCTCTCTTCCTCCTAGATGTTAGACAAACAACCCCTATTTAAACACATCCCTTCAAACTTATCCTAAATTTCCTTTAATGTATTTTTTTTATGGGGACTTACATTGAGTATATCAAAGACTCCATCAATTATTACAAAGAGGAGTTATTCTATTGCATCCCCTACCTAAACTTCCCAAATTTAAATAGGAAGGATATCCTAATGTATATGTTAAAACATATGTCATTGTTGTTAGGAAACTCTTGCCTTGTGATGGGGATATGGATTTCCCTCAAATATTACTATCACATCCCTAAGTCTTCTATATATTATTTTAGATAACTCATGGTGTAACTCATAAAATCTTTGACATGAATAATTTTATTATAATTTTCATTTGAGAACTATTATATATTAAATAAGAAAATGATGAATCTAATGCCCATTTCATTATGAGATGGAGACAACTTTTATATTCATATACAAGTGCACCACATATGAATCAAAGATAACTTTGCAATCTCTTTATTCAATCCCTTAACAAGGAAATGGAGTATGTCCAAGATTTTCCGTATCAATCTTATGAAGAAGTACATAAAGTTCTTTGTGAATCAACCAAGTGGCCATTGATAATGGCCTCTAATCCTATGGAACCAATGTGTGTATTGTCACCCTAACCAAAATAATTAAATTTTCAAAATTTAAACCAAAATATTGTTGATAATCAAGGACCGAAGATTATTATTATAAATTGGATTACCACTACTAATGACATGATCGATAGAAACAAGAAATCAAACTCCTTAAACACTACCAATAACAACCCATGAAAAACAATAATGAAAACAAATATAATTATATGTGGAACCATACTCTTCCACCTACGATTCATGGAGTTGATTCTAATTCTCCTCCACCATGCAACATGTGATTCCAAAACCAAGCTCAGAATCAATTCTAACTCATTAACCATTTCCCATATTTACAAAACCAATCTTTTTATCAAGGGAAAAACCAAAAAAAATTTGGTCAACAAGGACAAAACCAAATGATTATGGAGTATGAACCCAAAATCTATTTCCTTTTCCATTTTTAGACATGACAATTGTGATTGTAAGGAGTATAACAAGCTTATTTAGAGACTCCCTTAATACCAAACAAAATAAATTGGCATGATCCTAGGGAGTCAAAACACAAGCCATCATGCTCAACACAATGGTCATTTAACACCCCAAAACCAAAAATTTAAAATTTATCAAAACCCTTTACCCAATAAATATATACACATTACCAAAAACCAACTGCAAGGTAACCTATAAAATTAACAAATTTAGATTCAACCAATCTCCCTTAGAGGGTAATCAAGATGTCAAAGCTTCTACTTCTAGCTCAGTTAACCTTTTCATGGCTCCCCAATTGGGACTTCAATGGAAGACAAAGATGATAGGGGTTGTATAGTTAGAAATAAAAGAATATGTGAATATAATTAATCATCCATGAGAATATCAACTGATAAATCCTCACCTTTCAAATATTTTTCAAGATTATATCATTCCTAAGCCTATGAGAGATTAAGACTTAGTTGTAGATGTTATGAAAACATTTTACCACATCTATTTTTTTGAGATGCTCAATAATTCACCTACCCACCATTTTACATTTTTAAATGCCCTAGGTTAGGACACTTATCAAGTGTTACTCCTCCACCTTAGGCCCAAAAAAACCATATTGATCTTGAAATGTTTCCACTAGGGAAAACTAGAGGGATACTAGTTATTTATTTGATCTTAAGAGTCTTAAACTTAATTTTGAGATGGAAAGGAAGGGGGATCCAAATTTATTACTAAAAATATGGATCTAAAATAATTATATGAAAATAGAAATGGTGGATGATGTAAAAACTATTAACATAGTACCCTTTTCATTTCTCTAATATCTTGGTCATAAAAAAACCAATTTCTCAACGTCCCACAAAAACCTTTGAGGCTATGTTAGTATCAAGTCCATTTCCATAGGAATGCTCATGTTTCATGTCACCCTAGGTCCCAAGACTGTGTTGACTAAATTTTATGTAATCAACTATGATACCAATTGTAACATGATCTTAAGTAGGCCATGTATTCATAGCATAAAGGCAAAACCTTCTACTCTCTTATCTAAAATTAGGTTATTTATATTAGGAGAGGTATTTATTTCCTAAGGACATCCTAATCCTTTCGACACTCTCCAAGAAAACATGTATAAAAAATAGGGGTTACATATCATTTATCAATCACCCACTAATAGTGTTAAAAAACCCCCACATCTAGTTAAAGTTAAAAATACCCCAAAACCCAAAGTGGTTATCCTAAAAAAAGGGTTAGAGATTCATAAATCCTTTTTAATGGATAAACTTTAAGAAATTGAATTTTTAACAACAGAAAAAAATGTTAAAGATCTTGTGACAATACTAGTCATTTTGACTATGTCTAAAGATGAATCATTATTCTCTTATAAGAATATGAACCTTTCAAGATCCCATTTGAATCATACAATATCAGGGCTTATATTTCCCACATGCCTCTCAATATAGAAGATCTCAATACCATTATTTATTTTGGTATGATAGAACTCTTGGGACATGAAAATAAACCCCTAAAAGAGCATGATGATCGATATCTTTAGCATAATCACCCAATACCCCATCATGTATGGGTAATTTGTAGATTAGATCATATTTTAAAATGACTAATTGACAACAAAACCATTCATCCTTTCCTAGCCACACAAGTTATTGAGGAATGGATACGTACATTAACCATATGAATTATATAAATCAACATTGGTTTTATCGACTACCCAAAAAAATTCTAACATTTGGCCTTCTCCTCCTCTTGAAAAATATGAATATCATAGGGAGTTACTCACTAAGTTGTCACAAATTTTCCCAATCAATACAATGGGAAAAATAGATTCTATCATGTATTATCAGTAGTACTATGATCTAAAAAAATATGCCTAAAAACCTCCTATACAAGGATGTTTTATAAAATAACACTCTAAATGCTCACAAGCTTTTTCCTCCCCTTGTAAAAACACTATAATAGGTAAAACAAAATCAATTATGAATTATCAATAGTATTAGGAGATTCACAAATATGTTTGAAAATATATTATATGTGTAGGATACCTTGTCCTAAGATTTGATAATCGAATAGATAAAAATAAATGAGATGGTAAAAAATGTAGACCCAACTAGTTAGGTCCCTATTTAGTGATTGAATATTTTAATAATGGAGCCTATCAATTATACAATTTCAAAGGCAAGGAGTTTAGTGAGTTTGTGGACTCTTTGCACCTTAAATCCTTTTATATTTAGTCATTTCATTTCATATTTCCCTCATTGCATTACTTTTTCCCTTGTCTATACATTGTCTCACATATCAAAATTCATGTTTGGTGATTATTTAGTTGTAATTTCTCATGACAAAATCTTTAAAAGTGCAACATATCATGTCTTTTAAATTCTCACATTACCCTATTGTCCTATGGAAAAATTTATCAAAATTAGACTAAATTAGTTTATGTCCTAGTATCTACAAGTAGAGTTTACCTTTATTTACATACAACTCCTTGAAATACTTATAAAATATTAGCTTAAAACATACTATAGAATCTTTTCCATGTAAGGGTCTCTTATTAAATTTCTCTCAAATAAAAAAACATTAGCATGTTTGAAAATAGGTAACCTTATTCACCTATTTTGATCTTTAGTGATGATCCCTTGCATCTTATTTATCACACATGGCCAAGATTCTGGGGTAAGAACCTTAGAAAAATATGTTATAAATAGAAATAAAATCAATCATATAAAAATAAAAAGCTTATGCATATAAAATAAAAATCTTACATCTCTCACCCTTCACTAATATTTAGTGTTGATACCTTGTATATTACTAGTTGTATGAGATTAGCATTGGGAAGAGATGCCATTACCTACATACATGTAGTATTTGGTGATGATACCATGTCTTTCCCTATTCGCAGGATATTAAATGTTTGGGTAATAAATAACAACTAAAAATAAAGATGTAAAAGTAATAACAAATTAGAAAGTATTGAATAAAATTTCTTCTAAAGCGTTGTTTACATTTCTATATTGAAAAGGTAACTTTATCCCATTTACCAATTCTTATAAGGCTAGTTACCTCTAGATGAAGCCAATAAAGTTAGTATTATGTAAATTTTAGTAAGAATTCCATTTTCCCTCTTTGATCGTAATGATTAGGACATATTATTTTTTGTGCAAAATTTTACGGTATAATTTTTAGTTTACGATCGCATGCATATTTCACTTTCCCTTTTCATTAATTTTTTTGAACTTGAAAGTTATATGGTTTTTAAAAAGAATAACTCAATAATCACCATGAAGAAACCTATTATTATATTTATAGTTTTATACATATCCATCACATTATATATTTTGATTACATTTTGTTTCCATATCTCACATATATAATCATTATCCATAATGTTAATAAAAATATAAGAGATATATGATATGTCATCATATGCCTAGTCATCTAAAGTGCATAAATTTAAAAGCATAAATGAATTAAAAACATAACACTTTACTAAAATTAATCTAAATAGACAAGAATATGTATCTATATATCATAATAATGTCAAGTTTATATAATCAAGTTTCTAGTGCAATCCACCTTCGTATAAATAAATTGTGTCTCAAAATATCAAAAAAATGATCATAATAAAAGTTTGTGTAAAATAGTATATTTAAATTAAGGTCCTATAAAGGAATAATTATCCTCCTCCTCTTAAGACAAGGTCTTAATGCTAAGTAGTGGTGAGGGATGTAGCTCTAACTCTGATGTCTCATCCTACTAATCCCTACCTAGGAGGTTATCCCTCCACCTATTCATTGGCTCGAAGAGGAATGACCTACTCCCATTCCAATCATCTCTCAAAGAGCCTTTACCTATAATTTAAAGCATGCTATGTGCCTCTTAAGATGAGTGACCTTCACAGAATCATGATAGGTTGTAACAAAATTACTTATAAATTCACATAAAATTATTATATAGCACACAGAATAATCAAATATAAGAGATCACACAACAATAATTATTAGAAAAGTAGTATACCAGATAATATAGCAGAGCCACTTTGAAGGGGAAACCTCCACAACAACACACTAAAAGTAGAGTACTTACAATGATGATCAAAGACTAACCACTACCTCCTATATATAGTCTACTTAGCCATGATTATTCCATAGGCTGACCTAACTAAGAACATAAATAAATGTAAAAAGAATATAAAAGAGGTATGCAAGCCACAAATTGGCCACACATATCCCTAAACATGCCAAAGGTTAAGGGCATAACATGCCCCTTCCCTTCAAAACAATGTTGTCCTCAATGTTGAGTCAACTCTGGATGTTGTTTCACAAAGCATTCATCCTCCCAAGTGGCATCTTTATAAGGAAAATTATTCCACTTTATCAAGTACTCCTTAATCACTCTAGACTACAGCTGCTTAGTACACATTTGAAGTATCACCTCAGGATTAAGAATAAATCTTCCTTCCTCATCTGATTTTGCTAACTTAGTTTGAGTAGCAACTATATGCCTAATGTATTTTTTTAGGCATGATACATGAAATACTAGATGTATGTGAGTGGAGGAAGGAAACTCTAACTTGTAAAACCACACAACCAATTTTCTACAAGATCTGATCAGGCTCATAATACTCTAGGGATAGATTGTTATCCTTTTTATATTGATTTAAGGACATCTACTTATATGACTATAATCAAATAAAGATCCAATCACCAATGTCAAAATGCCTCTCACTCTTGTATTGATCTGCCTTGTGCTTCATGTGATTCTGAGCTATGGCTAAATTTTTATGCAAACTTGCGAGGACCTCCTATTGATGGTGAATATATTATTCAATGGCATGAACCTTAAGATGGAAATTCAATGTTGAAGTGATGGATGTAGGGTGGTATCCATATAGTGCCAAAAAAAGAGGCATTTTGGAAGAACTATGAATAGAAGTATTATACCATCATTCAGTAAGTGGCAACTAATAAACCCATTTATCTTTTATATCAAAAATAAAACAATGGATATATCCTTCCAAAAAAAAATTGAATACCTTAGCTTGTCCATATAATTAATGATGATAGGATGAACTATGAGCCATCTGGGTTCCCAAACATGCAAATAACTTAGTCAAAATTTTACTAGTAAAAATGGGATCTCTATCACTAACAATGATCTTAGGGGTACCATGAAATTTTTGAACTATATTGAGAAAATAAGAAGCTAATATGCTAGAAACAAATGGTTTTGATAAAGAATAAAAATGAGCATACTTTCTAAGATGATCTACCATAACCATGAAAACATTTTGACCATCAGATCTTGATAACCCTATAATGAAATCCATAGACACCTCTTCCCAAAGTTGGCTAAGGATGGATAAAAGATACAAAAGACCTAGGGTTTTTATGGTTTCTCCTTTATTTTGTGGACATGTCATACATTTAGCCACATATTTCTGGACATCACCATTGAGTCCTTCCCAAAAAAATATTTCTTGATTTTATGATAGGTTTTCAAAAATCCTGAATGACCCCCAATTGGAATTGCATGAAGTTCCTAAAGGATTTTTTATTGAAAAAAATAATTCTTACATAGGTATAATCATGGGTAGCACTATCATTGTCCCATTCTAATCATGATTGCTCAAGCCAATCTGCCTACATAATGGTCATAACACATAGCAATGCCTCAACTAATTCATCCTTCTTAGATAGTGCATCTGCCACTACATTGTCCTTACCTTTCTTGTGAGTTATTTTAAAATCATAGCCTAACATTTTAGTTACCCATTTTTGTTTTTATTCAGATGAAAACAATTTTTCCAAAAAATATTTGAGACTATCATGAACATTCTTTACCTAAAAGTGATGACTCAGCAAATAAGGCCTCCATTGTTTGATTGCATACAAAATGGCCATCGTTTTCTTCTCATAAATGGGCTTGTGATTATTTTTACCCTTTATTTGATGACCTTAAAAAACAAGTGGTCTACCTTCTTGCATGAGGACAACACCCATACCATACATAGATGCATTACATTCAACCACAAAATTCTTGTGAAAAATAAGAGTGGCCAATACTAGAGTGGTACACAACCAATTTCAATTGTTCAAATGACCTGGTAGCTATATGAGTCCACTAAAAAGAGTATTTATTCAACAAAGAGGTAATGAGGGCTATAATTATAACATAATTTTTGACAAACCTATGATAGTAACCAGTTAACCCAAAAAATCCCCTTAGTTGCTGGAGTGTCTTAAGAATCAGTCAGTCCACCATTGCTTAGATTTTTTTAAGATCCACTTTCACTTCTACATGTGAAACTAGATGACCCAAATACTCTACCTCACAAGCTCCAAAATTACATTTGGAAGGTTTGGAAAACAATTGATGTTGTTCCAAAATTGAGAGTCCCTATTTCAAATGGTGAAAATGGTCTTCCCAATTTTTACTATAAATGAGGATATCATCAAATAATAATGAAACAAATTTCCTCAAAAATAGCTTTAAAATAGTATTCATCAAACTCTGAAAGGTGGATGGTGCATTTGTTAGCCTAAAAGGCATAAACAAAAACTCATAATGGCCATCATGAGTCTTGACAGTAATTTTAGGTATGTCTTCATCACAGATCAAGATTTGATGATACCTAGAATGCAAAACTAACTTAGTAAAATAAAGAGTAAAATTTAATTCATCTATCAAATCCTCAATGATAGGAATAATAAACTTATCTTTGATAGTGTACTTGATAATTTATCTATAGTTAGGGCACATTCTTGAAGTGTCATATTTCTTTATAACCATGATAATTGGTGAACAATATTTGCTTTGGCTATGGAAAATGATTCTTGCATCCATCATCTCCTGTACCATCTTTTCAATTTCACTTTTCTAGGCAAAGGGATACCTGTATGGCCTAATGTTGGGTGGTGTACTACCAATAATATGTTTGATAGCATGATCATGTGTGTAGCTAAGTGGAAGTCCTTTCATCATGTCACAAAAAATAATTGAATGGGCATTAATCACATGTTTCATATCAGGAGGTATAGATGGCTGAAGTGGCTAAACTTTCATGGAAAACAAGCGAGCTATAAATCCTTTAGCATAATTTCACAGAATTTTTGTCATTTGATGGGAGCTAACAAGTTGTGGAGATTTGTCCCTTAATCCCCTGAGCTCAAATTTTCTTCCCTCAAAATGAAAATGCATGAATAATTCCTAGAAAATCATCTCAATAGTGCCCAAAGTGGTTAGCCAGTATCCTTCTATACAATGTTAGCTCCCCCATGGGAATAGAAAACATAGGAGAATCCAACAAGTAGTCTCTCATGTTTAGCTTAATACTATGGAATTCTCCTAAGCAGTTGATAGTACTACCATCTACAATCATGACATAAAATTTTGAAGTGGGATAAATTAAATAGTTAAACGAGTGCCAAATTACTGTTGATGAAGTTATGTGTGCTCCCAAAATCAATCAAAATAGTGACCTTTTGTTTCTTTAGGAAACCTACCACCTTAAGAGTTTAGGGAGTACTAATACCTAAAAGGGCATGATAGGAAATAGTAGGTTGTGAGTCTTTAGATTCTTCCTCATGGCCTTCTTCATCCTCAACAATTGCCTCCTCATCTTCGTCATCCTCATTGGTACCTTTGATGTAAAATAACTTATTTTTAGCACAACAATGGTTTTTACTCCATTTGTTTTCATAATAATAACGCAACCCTTTGGCTCTCTTCTCCTTAATTTGATGAGGTGTCAATCTGGTGGGTTGAGGATATGATGGTACTATAAAAGTGCGATCATGACCAGTAGTGAAGGTTTTTCATTTGACCATCTCTTTTTCCTTTGTGATGCATGCCCTTGGGATAGCTTATGATACAAATGTTGGGTTAAACATCAAAACCTCCAATTAGATCTATCTTTTAGACCACACAAAAATAGATCAATCAAATTTTCCCTAGTGATGTCTTCCACCCTAATTAGATAGATTTTGAAATTGATGAATATAATCCTTCACAGTTCCTATTTACCATAATTTATTTAACTAATAAAATTAGTTCTTGGAGACATTATTATAATAATGAGCCAACAACTCATCAATAAAAATAGATCATGTAACAAGAGAACCATTCTTTTTCTTTTGAGCACACAACCAGTGATACCAAATGAACTGCTCAGGTTCTAGATACAAAGATGCCACATGCCAAAGGTTAAGGGTGTGTCATAGGTCAGGGAAAAATAATTTAAATTCATGCCTATCCTATTAGGTATTCTTGGGTTTACCAAAATTTAATCATGGAATAATATGGGTCCCACTTTGAAAATATTGACTACGGTATCCTTGATCATAGTCCTCCAACTAGTGGATGTCTTTACAACCATAAATAAATTGATAGATGTTAGATCATTTGTCATAATAAAAAAAAGTAGTAAATTAACTTAATAATGAAGGTAAAAATAAATATAATGATATAAAATGAATATATAAACTATTTTCCCTAGATTATCCTCATGCTTGTGGAAGTTTGAGTCATCCTCATATCCCTCCTCCTCTTCCTCCTCCTCCTCATATCTGGCTTCTTCCTCTCATGCCATCTCTTCTTATATCGACTCTAGTCCCTTTTCAATCATTTCCTATTACTAATATGGAGGTTCCTACTATCATGGTGGTGGTGGTGGCCCTAATAGCTAATGCATAGGAGGAGGACCATATTGTGATGGTGGTCATAGTAGTTGCATAGGTTACTATTATTAGTTTGCCACTAGAATAACCATACATATTAGACCTCCCCCTTCTCCTATGATCTTATATTATGGTCCTCCTTAAGCTCCCTTCATCCTAGCCATCCTCACAATGGTAAATCCTAATGTCAATATATGCCATGCCAACCTCCCAAGTCTAACCACCTTGGCTTCTTTGATGCCCCTATATACTATTAGAGGCATGAGGAGGTTTCATGTGAAAGGAACACCAAAATAATGTGGGACCCTATTAATAAAGTGAACCATAACCTATTGTCATTTATGTTTTACCTATTGTTCTCTTCTAACCACTATAAGGTATACTCCCTTACCATCCCACTAACCCACCTAGGTTAGCCACTGTCAAATTCCACTAAAATTTGATAGACACACACAAAACTAATATTCCACTCTCTAATACCCTATAGAAACTATTAGGTGTTATAATCAATATCCCAATAGGTGAAAATATCAAGTAAAATCTTGATCAATGGGAGCACGATCCCCACCCAAGTTATCCACAAAATCCTAGCCCTATTTAGGATGGCCAACTCATTGGCCATCAACAAAAGAATAACTCATAGTAATTACTCCTTCTCTCTATCTTGACTCTACTATATATAACCCCTACTATATAAGACACCCTAAATCAATTATTAAACCTTTTTTAGCCTCAAAAAATGATTAAAAGAAAATTATTTTTACCTAAGACAAATTTGTTTCTTTTTTATGTGGTGGATATTAAAGTGTTGCCTTTGTAGGCAATCATTATGAAACCACCCTAGTCAATTTTGCCTTCATTTACGATGGTTGCATTACTATCGCATACATGATTTTTATGACACCACCTTGTCTAATAGACATGTTAGTTATGTAACCACCATGTCAAAGGTGAAATCATTAGTTTTCATAGACAAATTAATTTCAACACTTCCCTATTTACTAGACATGGTGGTCTTGTAACCACCATGTCAAAAGTCCAACTGTTAATACATGCACACTGACGATTTCATCCAAATGTGGTGGTTATAACCATTGGGCATCTACAATTTTAACTTTTCTCCCAGATTTTCTTCTTTTTGATACTTCCTCTTCCCCTTGTCTTTTCTTTTCCTCAGCAATGGTATCAGTTTTCAAATGAACTATAGGGGAAGTAGGAGTTGCTATTGTTCTTTTGGAAATACCAAGGTTTTGCTTAAATTTGCCAAGAAATTTGTCCCACTTTTCTTCCCCATTTTTCTTTGAAATAAAATCGTACTGGCATACTAAATTCACTAACCCATGATGTATGATTGTTCCCTACACCCCAAGAATACCTCTGGGCCATTGCATGGATGGAGTAAAAAAGAAACCCTGGAAGGTTTACTCTATATTCTAGTTTTTTGGCTCCACATCTAAGGTGTATAAGGAATTTTAGGACTTCTTTTCCTACTATCCCAAATTTTCCATCATAGGTTAAATATTTGACTATCCAAAATGCTACTCTATCAAAGGGTTTGGGCAGGCTAGCCCTTTTGACTCCTTTGATGATTTTCTTTGTGTAATAAATATATTGGTTTTCAACTTCCCCTACTTTCCACAGGGTTTTAGCCAGGTATTTTAATGTCCCCTTAATAGGGTTTGGGACATGCACTATTGGTATTCCAGACATTTCACTTATTATATTCACAAAAAAAGGAATAAAAACCTTTCAAATTTTGGTCCTTGTTTGTTCTAAATTAATAACAAATTCTCTTACCAGTTCATCGTTATATTTGGGAAACTTCCTCAGAAACTCTAGCCATCCTGCCTACTGAAAGATAATTGCTACTTCATCATTTGCAAGGCGCTGGGTATCATCCTCTGGTTCTGACTTCTTTTAATCCTCATGATTTTCCTTATTTAATCTTATGTAGGTCTGCTGAAGATTTCTTATCTTATCAATGGAACTGATGATTTTGGCTACAAAACTAGCAGATTTAGTTGATGATCTGGTGAATTTAGTTGTGGAACTACTATACTCAATTGCAAAATTTAGCGATTTCAGCTATAAAATTACTGTACTCAGCTGCAAAATTGACGGAGTTAACTCACTGTATCTCTTTTGAAATTTTTCTATAGCTAGCTTTTACTTTGTTGATTCAATCATAAGAATGAGTCTTTATGACTATCTACCAACTCATTCCATCATCAATATCCTTCTCATGATTTTGCACATTTAACCATGATGTATAATACATGACTCGTCATACTAATCTTTCTAAATCAAGTCTAATCACACATGCAAACTTTCATTAAACCTTTAACAAGTTAAAAACATAATTACCACCCTTGATGATTTAATCCCTCTATGATGTTGACTCATCATTCTTGAAAATATGGTTAGAAAATAGTTAGAATTCAAGAAAAAGTTTTATTTAAATTAGCCACTTATTTGAGAAAGTTTTTTTTATTTTATTTATTTATTTTTTATTTTTTTTTCAGGGAAGAGAATGCCATATACTGGTTTTCATTCTCTTCCCTTTATTTTAGATCACTTCATCTAATTATTTGGAAAAAACTAGGTTCTTCCATATGATTAAATTAATTGTTTGCTTCAATCTGCTTCAAGAATTCATCCTTAGTAAGAGGCTGGCCCTTTTGACTCCTTTGATGATTTTCTTTGTATTATAAATATACTAGGGTTCAACTTCCCCTACTTTCCATAGGGTTTCAGCCAGGTCTTTTAATGTCCCCTTAATAGGGTTTGGGACATGCACTATTGGTATTCTAGACATTTCACTTATTATATTCACAAAGAAAGGAATGAAAACCTTTCAAATTTTGGTCCTTGTTTGTTCTAAATTAATAACAAATTCTCTTACCAGTTCATCATTATATTTGGGAAACTTCCTCAAAAATTCTAGCCATCCTGCCTGCTAAAAGATAATTTCTACTTCATCATCTGCAAGGAGCTAGGTATCATCCTCTGGTTCTAACTTTTTTTAATCCTCATGATTTTCCTTCTTTAATCTTACGCAGGTCTGCTGAAGATTGCTTATCTTATCGATGGAATTGATGATTTTGGCTATAGAACTAGTAGATTCAGTTGATGATCAGGCAAATTTAGTTGTGGAATTACTATACTCAGCTACAAAATTTAGCGATTTCAGCTATAGAATTACTGTACTCAGCTGCAAAATTGATGGAGTTAACTCACTGTATCTCTTTTGAAAATTTTCTACAGTTGGCTTTTACTTTGTTGATTCAATCATAATAATGAGTCTTTATGACTATCCACCAACTCATTCCATCATCAATATCCTTCTCATGATTTTGCACATTTAACCATGATGTATAATAGATGACTCGTCATACTAATCTTTCTAAATCAAGTCTAATCACACATGCAAACTTTCATTAAACCTTTAACAAGTTAAAAACATAATTACCACCCTTGATGATTTAATCCCTCCATCATGTTGACTCATCATTCCTGAAAATGTGGTTAGAAAATAGTTAGAATTCAAGAAAAAGTTTTGTTTAAATTAGCCACTTATTTGAGAAAGTTTTTTTTTTTTCAGGATAGAGAACGCCATTTACTGGTTTTCATTCTCTTCCCTTTAATCTAGATCACTTCATCTAATTATTTGGAAAAACTAGGTTATTCCATATGATTAAATTCGTTGTTTGCTTCAATCTTCTTCAAGAGTTCATCCTTAGTAGAAGGCTTCCTATAAAGTTTCAGCTTGTGTCCATTGACCAAGAGTATTCTTCTGCTGCCATCAATGGGAAGTAACTGGATAGAACCATTATCAAATATCTACTTGATCTGGTAAGGTCCCAACCATCTGGTTCTTAATTTACCTTTGAATTATTGGTACTTAGAATCAAGCAATGCATAGTATCCTACTTTGAATTGTTTTTCCTTGATATGTGAATCATGCCATTGCTTCCTTTGACCTTGGATTATCTCTGTCTAGTGACGTTCTTCCATTCTAATTTCATCTAATTCATTGAGTTGAAGGATTCACTCCTTTTGAGCTACATCCAATTTAATTACCACCTTAGCTATTGTCCTCAATGTCTGTATTTCAGACTCAATAGGCAACAAGGGCTTTTTCCCATAGACTAACTCATATGGTAAAAACCCAATTGTGGTTTTCCAAGTTGTATTGTAAGCCCAGACAGCTTCAAGTAGTCTTTTTACCCAATCTCTTCTTTCAGCTTCAACTATTTTAGTGAGGATGTTTTCTAATTCTCTATTTGTTACTTCAACTTGTCCATTTTCTTGTGGGTGATAGGGAAATGACTTCCTATGATTGATCTGATAATACATTGTGAAACCTTGGATCACATTAGACATAAATTATGGTCCCTGGTCTCATACTAAGCTTCTTAGTGCTCCAAACTTTACCATACTTATGTGCCAAAGGAAATTAGCAACTGCTTCTTCAGTGGCATTTGTTAAAGCTTGCACTTCTGCCCATTTTGTTACATAATCATTACACACAAGAATGTGGTCTTTTTCTTGTGAAGGAGGATTAAAAGGTCCAAAAAAGTCCAATCCCCATCTCTCAGATGGTTCAATCACTACTTGTGGTTATAGAGGCATTTCATTGGTAATGGTTGGTTGTCCCATCCTTTGACAAGGATCACACCACGTGATATATCTCTTCACATCTTTGTACAGAGATGGCCAATAGTAACTAGTGCCAAGTATCTTGTGAGCTATTCTTTTCACTGAATAATGTCCTCCACTTGGTTCATCATGACATGCCCGGAGGATGTCAAAGACTTCATCTTCTCTTACACACCTGCGTAAAACTAAATCAGGACCACATTTAAATAGCATTCCATTTAACCACTTGAATTTTACATTGGTTTTGATTAATTTTTTATTTGTTTTTTAGTGAAATAAGGAGGAAAGTTCCCTATTGTAAGATAATTTGTCATGTCAGTAAACCATGGTTTGTTAGATGAAATAACAAACAATTGTTCATCTGGAAAGTTATCTTTGACTGGATCCTGCTCCCCTATAGTGGTTAGTATTGACAAGAAATTAGCTACCACATTAGATTTGCCTAGATTGTCCACAATGGTAATATCAAAATCTTGTAGAAGTAATGACCATCTAATTATTCTACCTCCAACCACTGGTTTGTTCAATAAATATTTAATTATTGAGTGACCTGTATGTACAAATATTTTCTACCCTGTAATGTAATGTCTAAATTTATTGATTGCATAGATCACAGCCAGATATTCTTTTTTAGTGGTAGTGTAATTTCTTTCAATGGGAGTAAGATTTTTACTGAGATAGTAAATAGCATACATTCTTCCTTCTTCATCTTTCTGTCCTAAGACTACACCAATTGAGTTATTTGAGGCATCATTTTGGATGTGAAAAGGTTTCTCCCTAATTGGTCCTTGCAATATTAGGGCAGTTACTAATTTCTCTTTAATTTCTTCAAAAGCATGTTGACACTGTTCATCCCAAAGAAATTCAGAGTCCTTGGTAAGCAATTTAAACATGGGGGCAACAATTTTACTAAAATCCTTGATAAAGCACCTATAGTATCCATCATGTCCTAAAAATGATTTAATATCTATGAGAGTTTGAGGAATAGGCAAGTCTGAAATAATCTTGATTTTGTTTTGATCAACTTGAATTCCTCTTTTTGAAATATGGTGCCCTAATATGATCCCTTCATCAACCATCATCAAACATTTCTAATTACTAAGAGATAAGTGATGTTGTTCATATCTTGTTGATACTTTGTCCAAATTTTTCAAGGCATCATCAAATTTATCTCCATACACAGTAAAGTCATTCATGTATATCTCCACACAGTCATTTTTTAGGTCTGCAAAAATTGATAATACAACTCTTTGAAAGGTTGATGGAGCATTACATAGTCCAAATGGTAATACTCTGTAAGCAAAGGTATCCTATGGACAAGTAAATGTAGTTTTGTCCTGATCCTTAGTAGCAACTCTAATTTAATTGTATCCACTAAATCCATCCAAGAAGGAAAAGTATTGTTTATCTAAAAGGTTGTCTAGGACTTGATCTATGAATGGTAACTAAAAATAATCTCTCAGGGTGGCTTTGTTCAATTCTGTATAGTTAAAAAAAATTATCCTTTTTCCATTCTTTTTAGGGACAATTACAAGAGGAGACACCCACTAGCGATCTGAGATAGGGTAGATAAAACCTACTTGTAATAGTTTTTCAATTTCTTGTTTGACTATATCCCTTAAGGCTAGATTAATCCTTCTCTGAGGTTGCCTATAATGTTTTCAGTATAAATATGATGGCTACAGATACTTGGATGAATTTTCTTCATATCTCTATAGTCCCAAGCAAAAGCTTTAGTATGATCTTTTAGAATATCAAATAGTTTGGCTTCTTCATCATTCTTTAACCAACTATTAATATTCAAAAAAATTCCTGGTTGAATCTCAACATGTTTGGTTCCAGGATATGATGAACTGATTTGTTGAAGAGGTTCCATTAAGGTGTTTAATAGACAGGCATGTGGTAAAAACATATGATATGTAGCAACATCTCCAAAAGTTCCTTGAGATAGAATGCTGGACAAAGGACAACAAGAAGAGTTATGATACTTATCTTGTTGTAGGTCGAATTCCTCATTACTTCTATTTTCCAAAAATTCTTTATCATCTTCTAATATTTGTAAATCTGAACTATAGATCCTTCCTCTCCCAAAGAGAAATCACATTCCTTTGAACTGAAATTATCTTTATTTGCAGGGAATTGGTGAGGTTTTGGAACTAACTGTGATGGTTCCAGAATAAATTCTATAGGTTTCAAAACTAAGCCTGACTATTCCAATGATGATTGATGTTCCTTTAATGAAGGATTAACCATATCATCTATTTCTCGTACATGATCCTACATTGTTATCATAACCAAAGAAGATATATTTTGCTCATTAATATCAGGATTATCAACCAATAATTTTGCTTGATTATCAATGAAAGGTCATGCAGAGGGATATAATGAAATATGCTTAGATTTTTTGCAATTTGAAATAGTCATATCACTTGACTTGCAATCATTTAAGGCAACCACTATAGCTAACCATGGTATCCCCAAAATAATGGGATAACCAAGTGTTTTACCTTTTAGCTACAATATAAAGAAGCCAATTGGATATTCCCATGATTCCACCATTACTGCCACATCTTCAATAACTCCTAGTTTTGCTACAGACTGATCTGCCATTTGCAATATGGTATTAATAGGTTGTATGCCTATTAATGGTAACATTTTCAAAGTGTCCATTGTCCTGACTTTGATAGCTATGCCCAAATAAATCAAAACATTATGTATATGCTTATTCCCTATAGAAACAAAAATAACAGGGCTTCCAGGATCTCCATATTTAGGCAGTAAGATTTTCCTGCTAATAAATCAACAAGTTTCCCATCTACATGAATAGTCCTAGGATACTGCTTCTTTCTTCCAGATTTTTTAAAACAACAATTTAATTAACTTGTTTAACTCTAGAATATCCTTAATTACTTGTAACAATGGTATTTCAATATTCAATCTTCTTAGTTCCTGCACCAATTCAGATTCCTTAAGTTCTATGGTTTCTTTAAGTCTTTTTGGAAATGGAATCTCAGTAGAATTACTTTTTGGTTCCTTATATTTTTGTTTGTCATCTTCCTTAGGTGTAACTATGCTAGGGGTTTTAGCTTCTTCTGTCATCTCAGTGATTATAATAGGTGGATTGCTAACAATTTTCCCAGATCTAGTTTGAATGTTTTTACAATCCATTGTATTTAAATCAACTAATTTTTTTGGTTCTGTTTCGTATATAGGAGTTGTTTGTTTGTTTCTTGGGTTTGCTACTGGTTGTGCTAGCATTTGTGTTTGGACTATGTTTTCAACTTGTGGATTTTGTGCTGGAGGTCCCATTATGGCTTGTTGGTTCTAATTTGGATATGTTTTCCCTTGCACATAATTATTAGGGCCCCATCTAAGTTGTGGACAAGCATAAGGATTTCCTTGACTAGTCCAAGGTTGCTGATGTCCTTGAGTATACCAAGATTGAATTACCTAATCCTAAGGATGCCATGTGGGTGGAGGGGCCCAAGGTGGTTGTCCCCAACTTTGTGGTACTGTTTGAGCTGCCCATGGCATCATCTAAGGATTAGGAGCTCGTCTTGGCATAAACTGTCCTTGGTTAGGTTATCTCTGAATAAAATTTAATTCTTATATAGTGGATGATGTATTGGTTTATTTGAGATAATTTTGTATGAGTGGAAGAAGAGAACAAGCATGAGTATCATGTTCTTTAGATTCATAGATAAGACATACTTTTGTTTTATCCAAAGGACATTCTTGTATTACATGTTTCTTCTTGCATCTAGGACAATACATGGCTAATGGTTCAAGTTGGGCATTTGCTTTAGCTTGCAATCCATCCATGGTGGAGGTTAATTGAACTAATATATCTATTTTAAAGTTTTCCACTTCATCCATCAATTTTTTCATATTTGGATTTGAATTTTTAACTATTTTCCTCTTTCTAGGTCCACCCCTTATCCTTGAATAGTTTCTATAAATTTCTATGATTTCATCCATTCTTAATTGAGAAATGTTTCCTCTGCCAATTAAATCAAGGGTTTCCCTAGATTCATCATCTAAACCTTTAAGAAAAATGGTTTTATTTAAATCTTCTTGAAGTAAAAATCCACATATTTTACTCACAAAGAGGAATATGTCCAAATAATTTTCCATATTCTCATCTTCTCCCTGTTTGATTCTAAAAAATTCTTCCTTTTGATTTCTTCCTCTATAATAATCTTGATATTTGTCTAGGAAATTAGTTTCCATTTATTCCCAATTGGTAATAGAATTAGATGTTAATCCCATAAACTATCTCATTGTTGCATCCTTGAAGGTAAATGGAAACAACTTCAGTTTTTTATTATATGTCTTGTAATTATAAGTCTGACATAGTACTTTAAACTCGAACAAAAATTGGTTAGGATCCTCAGATGACATTCCTCTAAATGTGGGCAAATGTGCAGGTGAAATGTTTTTCATAGTGGTTTCATCATCCTCGATCTGAATGGGATAGGTAAATGTTCTCTTAGGTTCTCTTCCATCTTCTTGTGCCATCTCTCTAGTATTTTCTAGTCCCTTCTCCTAGTCAATGTGGTATATGGTCTATTTTGGGGATGGTGAAAAGTTAGGAGTAGGAGGTTGACTACTTAATTGAGAATCAAAACATTCCCTCAATGGATCTTGAGGAATAATCCTCCTCCCTAAGGTTTTACTTGGTTTTAGTGACTGATCCAAAGATTCTAAAAATGGCAATTTTGCTTCTTGTCTTGTAGGCGATAATGGTGCCTCCAATTCTTGCTCAACGTCCTTTCTTAAACTAGAGGATGATGGAATTTCTTGTTCAAATATTTTGGGGATAAATCTACCCTTGAAATCTCATGGGCCACTCATAAATTAGGGAAATTTTCTATAATTACTAAATGAATGATTATTATTCTTGTTGACACCTAATTAGAAAATTCCAACTAGTGATCCTCGGAAACGACACCAAAAATGATGGGTGTCGTTATTCCCTTCATTTGATCAAATTTTGGTTGATGTCATATTTAACTAGGGTTGTGTCTAAAGCTATATGTAACAAGAAGAATCGTAATGATTTAGTAATTAATTGTAAGTATTTGTTTGTTTTTTTTTGTTTTTTTGGTTTTGGGGGATTTTTAATGTCTTGAGGACTTTTTGGTTAAAACATTATTGGAATCAAACTATGCAAATTTGCTAGAAGTAGACACATGTTGCAAATATGAAATGAATTGTTGGAAATAAACACACTATTGCAGAATGAAATAGATTGCTAGGAATAAACATGCTTTTGCAGAATGAAATAGATTGCTGGAAATAAACACACTTTTGCAAAATGAAATAGATTGTTGGAAATAAACACACTTTTTTAGAATGAAATAGATTGCTAGAAATAAACACACTTTTGTAGAATGAAATAGATTGCCAGAAAATGATTGCAAAGAAATGAGAATTTAATCTAAAATGCTTGCAAGAACAATGTTACAACAAATTTTAACTTTAAGGAGTTAGGAGAATTTATACATTTAGCAGAGTTACCTATTTAATTTTGTGAATAAAATATAAATACCGACCAAAAATGAAGATCCTGGTTCTTTAGAGGAGTGGGCCCTTGCTCTGCCTAGAAACAGGATTGAACAATTTAATTTGCTTTCAAAATAGAAATGGCTATTTCATTGATAAAATGTTATGTATTAAAAAATATACTAATTTATCCTTATCTCTCTATTCTTCAATGATTTCCTAAACACTTTTCTAAATTATGAGGTATGTATATATATATCATTCTACTTGTGGCGCATTGATTGATGTAACTGCTTCATAGATATGATGGAACTGAATCGCACCTAGAATATATGCTGAATCAAGATGTGGATGGATGTCTAGCTGTGTGATAAATGTCTTGATTCTACAAGTTCATAAAATTGGGAACCTATTCTTGATTTAATGGGATCATTAATCTGACAGATCACCAACCATTTGGAATATATCCTCATTAGTTCCATATCTAGCCACAAAATTTTTAGAGCTTATCTATAAGAGTACCAAAGCTAAATATAGAGTTCCAGAGCTAAGTCCAAAAATATGATGACTTGTAATAGTGTGGTGGATTTTCAGAACTAATTGTGATGGTTCCAGAATAGATTATGCAGGTTTCGAGACTAACTGTGATGATTCCAGAATACATTCTATAGGTTCCAAAACTAATCTAAATTGATTCCAATGCTTTCGAAACATGCAATCCATTTCAAATTTGTTTTTTAGCCTGATGATGACTTGTTTTATTACAAAACTAGAATTTTACAACACACTTGTTAGGAATTATAGGTCTTTTAAAATGTTAGAATCACAATCAATAAAAGATGGATAATCACATCCTATCTCATCTCAGATCAAAATAAAAGTTACAAAATGCAATCAAACTTAATAGAAAGAGAGAGTAAGATGAGGTCATTTATTATGTAGTTATTGGGCATATCCTGGCCTCATCATATTTTCCCTTGATCCTCCTCATATTAGTTTGAGTCTGAGTCATCCTCATATCCCTCATCCTCTTCCTCCTCCTCCTCATCTCCTACTTCCTCCTCTTATATTAACTCTAGTCCCTCTTCAACCACTACATATTACTAATATCGAGGTTCCTACTATCATGGTGATGGTGGTGGTGGTGGCCCTAATATCTAATTCAAAGGAGGAGGAGGACCATATTATGATGGTGGTCATAGTAGAATCACAACTATTATGACCATAAGTATTAGACCTCCCCCTCCTCTTGTGATCTTATATTATGTTCCTCCTTAAGCTCCCTTCATCCTAGCCACCCTCATAATTGTAAATCCTAATGTCAATAGATGCCATGCCAATCTCCCAATTCTAATTGCCTTGGCTTCTTTGATGCCCCTATATACTATTAGAGGCATGAGAAGGTTTCATGTGAAAGGAATACCAAAATAATGTGGGACCCTATTAATAAGGTGAACCATAACCTAATGTCATTTATGTTTTAACTATTATGCTCTTGTAACCACTACAAGGTATACTCCCTTTTCATCCCACTAACCTACCATCCCTTGGTATAACAAGTCCACTATGTTAGCCACTGTCAAAGTTCATTAAAATTTGATAGATGCACACAAAACTAATATTCTACTCTCTAATACCCTATAGAAACTAGTAGGGGTTATAATAAATGTCCCAGTTGGTGAAAATATCAAGTAAAATGTTGATTAATGGGAGCATGATCCCCACCCAAGTTATCCAAAAAATCCTAGCCCTATTTAAGATGGCTCTACTATATATAACCCCTACTATATAAGACACTCTGAATCAATTGTTAATCCTTTTCTACCCTAAAAAATTCATTAAAAGTAAATTATTTTTACCTAAGACAAATTTGTTTCCTTTTTAGGTGGTGGTTATGTAAGTGATTCCTTTTGTAGGCAATCGTTATGAAACCACCCTACGCAATTTTACCTTCATTTATGGTGGTTGCATTACTATCGTATACATGATTTTTATGACACCACCTTATCTACTAGACATGTTATTTATGTAGCCACCATGTCAAAGGTGAAACCATTAGTTTTCATAGACAAATTAATTTCAACCCTTCCATCTTTACTAGAAATGGTGGTCTTGTAACCACCATGTCAAAAGCATAACTATTAAGACATGCACATTGATGATTTCATCCTAATGTGGTGGTTCTAACCATTGGGAATTCAAAATACAAAACCTTTTAAAAACTCCAAAAAAACACTTAAATCTAGCATAATTTAACATTTTTATAGCCTACCTAGCCCCCCAATCCCTTAAACTCAAGAAATTTTGTATTTTACTGGACTTAAGTGTGCTATTGACCAAAAAATCAAAGTTGGGGAAAAACTGTAAAATTGATCAAAACTAATATGGATATGACCTGACCCACCTCCTAATGGTACATTCACCATCCTCATTATGTGTTACTTTATTCAACATCTCTCTAGCTCAATATAATCACTATGAATCTAGAGCTCAAAAATCTCACAAATGAATTTGCACAAATGACTTTTATTTTTGGAAATTTCATAAATATATAGTGTTTTAAATAGTTGTTTTGATTTAATTTTTTTTCAATTATAGAAATTCTCCTTATAAAATAATGTTTTATACCTTTTTGGTATTTTTGTTTCCCATCGACTGTGTTTTATGTCCAAGAATAACATATTTAATCATTTTCATTTCCCATAGCATGTTTGCTTCTCATTTTAGTTTTGTAGGTACACACCAATGCTTAATTTTGGATTTAGTATCTTGATGGGATGTTTAATTAATTATACTCACCCCCACATACACAATAATTATTATCATCCATATTTTGATTAGTTAGCATAATTTCTACTTTTTCATTAAAATTAACTTGATTCACATCTTTTATTCATAGGTTACGATAAAGACCTAGTTGGATTTGCTATGACACATAAGTAAGTAAGGTAAGTTTTAAAACCATATTTTTCCCTTTAGTACACCACTACTTAGGACCAAACCCTTGTAAATTCATTTCTAGGAATAATCCTAAGGGGGTAATATAAATGCACCAAAAATTTTCACAATGTGATATTTCTAGAAAAATATGATGATGATGCAAGGTTATTCAAAATATGCATAAGATTAGTTATATTTGAAATTATTATTATTTAATATCTCTCCTTATCACCTTTTTATTATTTTCTCAGTCAATTTTGGTATTGGTCTTTGATTTTATTCATTGGTGATGATACCACTGCTCTTAGTGTCAAAACTATCAATCCTTATAGTGAAACCACCCCTTTGTAGTATATTATACCATAGTGGTTTCATAAACTAATTTGGAAAAAAAATTATATAGGAAGTGGATTCATATTTTTTATGTGCACTTTCATCATTATGTAGGGATTTTTGGTAATCTTATGTTTTGGTTTCATATCTAACACTTGTAAATAGTGGCAGTTTGACCATAATTTACACATCTTTCAACTTTAGCATCTGAAACTTGATTTTTCATATGTTTTGCATGATTTTATTCATGTTTATCTATTTTTTTGATTTGTACTCACCTTATGATGTCCCATATCACCTTTATCCTTGTCTCTATCAATCTTTGTCCCTCTGAAGTTTAACTCTCACTCAAGCTCAATTAAACTCACACTTACAACCTTATGTCTTCTTCTAAAAGTATCTCAGTTTTAGATGACTTTTAGATCCAAAAGTTTCATTAAATATTGGTGTTTTAAATATATATAGAAACCAATCCCACCTTTTAGTTTTGGAAAAACGTTTTCTCCATCTTTGGTCATATTCATGTCAAATCTACATAGTTTTTTTTAGGAAAGAATTCACTAGATTAACAACACAGTACTTTATATCAGTGGATCAATTAGCCATAGTAAAATTCCACTATTTTATAGGATTATGTACTAATTTTTATACTTATTTAAATTATATCATCCTTTGTGAAAGAGTTCATAAGGTCACATTGAGCAGGGGATCTAGCTTCCTAAGCACATTCTACATAACAACTTTCTCTTGCCTTTATTTGATCATAGCCATTGATCAGGTTAGAGGATTTATTTTTAAGTATTATTTTCATTTATTATTTTGGTATGTTTATTATTATTTATTCATTATATTATCTCCATATTAAAAAATCATAAAAAAGAAGACTATCTTTCTTTCTTCTCTTGCACATAAACATTGTCTAGATCTCTTTTTTTCCAATTGCATTTTAGTTTTCTTTAAAGAATGTAGTTTTTAACATATCATAGGGTATATATATAAAACCATAATAATAGGTATATCCTAATCAAAAATTGGGTTCTGATAATGGTTTTAATTTAGAGTTTTAGTGGCGGCACACTGTAGAGCTCTTTGAGAGCTTTCTAGCACATTTTTTGGAATGTAAATCCGAGTTTGGGAGCCCTTGTTATGGTCATTTGAAGTTGGTCAAAAAATGTCACTTTTTACATGTGGCACGTATTTCAATGTTATTTCGACATTTATACCTATCAGAGGTCGACACTTGACAGATTGAAAAGTTTCTAAAAAAAATTTGGTTTGATGACATGCCACATCATTAACATACCACGTCACTATAGTGACTCATTTCCATGTCACAAGTGATGACTCATTGCCATGTCACAATTTTGTTTCATGGAGTTTAGTGATTAAGCTCAAAGATAAGCTCATTGATTGAGCCATATGGAGAGTTTAAAGGAGCCTCAAGCATGAACCCCGAGCAAGGTGGCGAGTTGAAAGGAGCCTTCAAGCTACAAAGCCTGAGTTCGAGCCTGTGCCTAAGGCAAAAGGACTCTTATGTGGCTGATGCCACATGATAGGTGGGTAGTAAAAGGATTTTTAAAGCCAAACTCTACCCCAAAACATGCATGTGGGATAAACCCATGGTGGAAATCTCCAACGGTGGCCTAAATATAGGCCTAAGCTTAGCACCTAAGTCTCCTACAAAAGGGGACGTGGGCACATACCAAGGAGGCTGCATACCTATTTCTAGTATGAAATCCATTCTTCCCCAATAAATGAGGGATAAAGATAAGCCTAAGTGCTAAAAAGAAGGCTGATAGTTTTGAGCCCAACACATATTGCGCAAAAGAGATAGGCTTTGACCGCTTGAGTTGCAAGGGTCAAAGTGTTATTTAAGGAGCAAATTTCTATTTGAAATCATCAAATTTTTGACTGTGTTTTTAATTTTAAAAGGCTGAGACCTTGTTAAATCTTTGGTAAGCTTATGTTCATAGATTTTTATCCATCTTCTAACCATAATACATAGTATTATTACTCTGTTAAGCCAATTTGCATATTGGAGAAGTATATTTCAAACCTTAGAGGAGATTTTTAGGACTTTTGGGAGCAACTTTGCAAGTGTTTATGAAGACTCATGGAATTTGAAGGTGTTGGGCTTGATTTCAGTCACGGTGAAGGTGAATTTTTACATTGAGATATCAGCTTGTAGGAAATTTGTTTATTGTTTCTAGGTGTTTGAAGTGACCTTAATAGAAATGGTCCACTCCTTTGGTGAACCCAAAAATGTACGCGTCAATTATTGAGTTGAACTCCGTTATCACGTCTCATGTTTTGGTAATTGTCATTTGATACATGTTTTCATTTCAGTTCCCTGATTTGGTATTAATTAGTAAATGAACTCATGCAAGTGATTCAAATTTTGACAATTAAAACACAATGTTATTAAAAAATTGTTAAATGGTGAATGAAAGTACAAGTCATAGATAATTTCAATCCATTTTTAAAAAATCATGTTTTTCTATTAAATCCTATCATTTTTACAAGTTCAGTTGAAATATTCAAAAATTTGAAGTGATTTAAAAGGAGATATTGAATTATCCATAAAAACTATTTGCACTTCAATTTTAAGTAGAGTTTATGCATCAAACTGGTATCAAAGTGGTTAAAATGTAGGGTTTGCATCTAGTTTTGTATTCACAGTTGCTTCCAAAATAGTTGGATTATTGGTTTGCAAATTGATTATATTACAGTGTGCAGTGTGGAATCAGGGGTTTGCAGGAAACCATGGGCAAGTTGTCACAGATTGAGGCCATCAAAGATAAAAACGCAATCTTGAGATGGCAAAAAGTTGCACTTGAATTACAAGTGGCAAAGTTAAAATCGAAGCTTGAATCCAATGATGAGCTCTTGAATAGATTGCAATATGGTGAGTGTAAAAATGTAAAGCCTTCTACTTCAGATGTAGAAACTATAATTGAGTGCACTATAAGTTTTTCACCACAAGAATCTTCATCTTCTTTTACCATTTCAGATTCAGATTCTTTTAATATTGTTTTTGGTGACTTTGAAAGATACACTAAGGGAATATGATCTAAATTGTTGTTTAAAATGGGTTGTAATGGAGGAGGACTTGGTAGAGATAGCCAAGGTATATCTAACCCAATTCAAGTTGAGCATAGACCTTTTCGTGTAGGTTTGGGTTATACTAGTGTGTAGGTGGATGATGAAGAAGTTTCTTCCATGGCTAAAGGAAGACAAGCTTCCAATAGAGAAGGTTCTAGACCACTAGTTCAAAGGTGTAAAGGTAAAAGAGGTATTGAGATTCCACCTCCTGATTCTTACACTAAATCTTCTGATCTAATTGATACTTTTAAAAAGTTTGGATATAATATACATAAGATAATGCAATCATTTCCATGCACTTTTTGTGGGATGAATAACCATAGTGCTAAGACTTGTTGGAAATGAAATGCTTTGTTGAAGCAGATTGCATGTTTGAAAGACCATTCTCATGTTAATTTTGGAATTGGCAAAAGGGGACCCTCACCTAAGAAGGATGTTTGCACTCATTTTAAAGTGAGTGGACATAGGATTGATATATGTTTTAATCTTCATTCATCTTCACATTCAAGTAATGTTAAAACTAAGATGATTTACAAATCTCTCACTAAGGTTAATGAAGCTAATTAAATCCATAATGTAGTTGACAATACAACCCAGGATAAGGTAAAACCTACAAGTGAAAATCCATTTAAGAGGTTAAGTCAACAATATTTTTAATTTGATATGGAAAAGACCAAATTGATAAAGTATGTAATTGATAATGAATCCACAGAGACAATCAATTTCACTAGGAAGAAAGAATTGGTTAAGTGGATTATCACTACATTCTTTTTGCAAAGCATGGTTAATAATTCACCTAAGGGAATGAACAAGATTTAATAGATGTAGATTAGATTTGGTGGGAACACTTCAAGACAAGTTTACCATATGAAGTTTTTTCAATTCTCACTTTTTGATAACTCTAAGTTTTTGATCTCATAAATATACTGTATGAGTAGTCTAATAATGGATAAGACATTAACTCATTTGAAACAGTTGGGGATATAGCAGAATGATGTTGTGAGTTGTTTCTTTATAGTATTTTATAGTTAGACTGCTATTTTGGATGTATCTATTCGGCACATAGATGTATAAATGAATTGTAAGACCCTATGGGCATGTTTAGATGTTAGGCAGCATACACTTTTGGTTGCTTGCATTTGCTTAGCATATAAGTCCCATACTAGGGCATTGCATTGTAACATGTCCAAAACTTATTGTATATTGTTGGCATTATAAATTTCTCTTGCAGTTACATTGGGAGTTGTTTCAATTTTTGGCAATTTACCACTTTACTTGATGTGACATTTGGGCAGGCAATTTGATATGTTGTAATCACTTTGGCAGTTATAGATTCACTTACTCATGCCATTAGATTAGGCATTTTTATAGTTTGATTGTGAATCATTATAATGTAATTTTTTATATCTCTTACTATGATTGGGTTCTATTTTCATGGATGAAGTATACCAGTATGCAGTTTGAGGGGATATTATACTTTTGGAGACCAAAAGCCTTCCATTGGGGAGGTGTGATCAGAAATTGGGTTCTAATAATGGTTCTAATTCAGAGTTTCATTGGTGGCACACTGTAGATCTCTTTGGGAGATTTTTGGTGCATTTTTTGGAATGTAAATCTGAGTTCGAGAGCTCCTGTTATGGCCATTTGAAGTTGGTCAAAAAGTGTCACTTTCTACATGTGGCACATGTTTTGATGTTGTTTTAATATTCAGACCTATCAGAGGTCGACACTTGGTAGATTGAATTTTTTTTTTAAAAAATGGGTTCGATGGCATGCCACATCATCAATATGCCATGTCACTATAATGACTCATTGCCATGTCACAAGTGATGACTTATTGCCATGTCACATTTATGTTTTGTGGAGTTTAGTGATTAAGCTCAAAGATAAGCTCATTGATAGAGCCATTTGGCGAGTTCAAAGGAGCCTCACGCACGAAGCTCGAGCAAGGTGGCAAGTTCAAAGGAGCCTTCAAACTATGAAGCCTGAGCTTGAGCTCGAGTCTAAGATAAAAAGACTCTTATGTGGCCAAAGCCATGCAATAAGTGGGTAGTCAAAGGCTTTTTAAAGCCAAACTCTACACTGAAATCATGCATATGAGATAAACCCACGGTGGAAATCTCCAACGGTGGCCTAAGTATAGGCCTAAGCTTAGCACCTAAGTCTCCTACAAAAGCGGACGTGGGCACATACCAAGGAGGCTGCATACCTATTTTTAGTATGAAATCCATTCTTCCCCAATAAATGTGGGATAAAGATAAGCCTAAGCACTAAAAAGAAGGTCAATGGTTATGAACCCAACACCTATTGCACAAAAGAGATAGTCTTTGACCGCTTGAGCTACAGGGGTCGAAGTCTTATTTAAGGAGCAAATTTCTATTTGAAATCATCAATTTTTTGACTATGTTTTTTAATTTTAAAAGTCTGAGACCTTGTTAAAGCTTTGGTAAGCTTATGTTAATGGATTTTTATCCATCCTCTGGCCATAATACACAATATTAGTACTCTGTTAAGCCAATTTGCATATTAGAGGAGTATATTTTGAACCTTAGAGGAGATTTTTAAGACTTTTTGGCGTAACTTTGGAGGTGTTTATGAAGACTTGCAGAATTCAAAGGTGTCGGGCTTGATTTCAGTCATGGTGAAGGTGAATTTTTACATTGAGATATCAGCTTGTAGAAAAGTTGTTTATTGTTTCCAGGTGTTTGAAGTGACCTTAATGGAAATGGTTCACTCCTTTGGTGAACCCAGAGATGTAGGCATCAATTATTGATCCAAACTTCGTTATCACATCTCATGTTTTTGTAATTATCATTTGATACATGTTTTCATTTTAGTTTGCTGATTTGGTATTAATTAGTAAATGAACTCATGCAAGTGATTCACATTTTGACAATTAAAACACAATGTTATTAAAAAAATGGTTAAATGGTGAATGAAAGTACAAGTCACAGACAATTTCAATCCATTTTCAGAAAACCATGTTTTTTTTCTAACTCCTATCATTTTTACAAGTTCAGTTGAAATATTCAAGAATTTGAAGTGATTTAAAGGGAGATATTAAAGTATCCATAAAAACTATTTGCACTTCAATTTTAAGTAGAGTTTATGGATCATATCAAATAACAATATTTTTCTTTAGTTTTTACGTAATCTTTCATACACAAATAAATCTCAAACACATACACATGAAAAATCTAGACAATGTAGATAGTGAAACATAGAATACTAAATCTAGAATTTCATTTTTTCATAGTGAAATAAAATTATTTTATATCATTGTATTCATAGAATTAGAACATTATATTTGAATTATTTCATCCATAGATAACTTTATTCCATACTTATACATTCAAAAGTAGTCTTTAGCTTACATATGTGAAGGACAATTTATAAATTCTTAGTAAGATTACTTACTTAGATTTTAAGTTTTGATTTGATATTTGCATGTTATAAAACATCAATTTAATAGTAAGTTATTTTGTATCATTTTTATAAATATATCCAAATTTTAATTTAGATAATTAATATAACATTATGCAAATCATCTTGTAATCTAGGAAAAACTTGAAAAATAAACACTTCTCCTTCATAATTTTAGTTTTAAGTTTGCACGCATATAAAACATTGAAAAAAGAAAAGAAAAAATAATTCTCATTTTATTTCATTTAAATATTCATTACTTTTTGGCTTTCAATATTCTTTTTTCATCAATTAGATTAAATCATTTTCTTTTTGAAACATTGTCAAAACAATCTCAAACATCTAGAAGAACCATTTCAAAACAAGCATGGAAACTAAAACATTGATACAAAATCCAAAATAGAAAGTATATTATTTCAAAAAATGATCTAGATAAACTCCTATGCATCATTACATATAAAAAACTATGTTGTCATTATTCATGACACTTCTATAGTGTCAATACCTTATTAGAGCAGGGATTTTCCCTAGGGTTAAATCAATTTACAAGGTGACTTGAACACAAAGCTTATATTATAATTATTGTGTTTTAGCCCCATTCCAAACCATATTTTTAACTCTCTTGATTCTCTTGATGAGAAAGAATATATTTTTAATCCCCCCATGCTCATTCCTCCTCATTTTCAATGGTTTATATCCAAATTTAATAGTAAGTTATTTTTTATCATTTCTAAAAATATATCCAAATTTTAATTTAGATAATTAATATAAAATTATGCAAATCATCTTGTAATCTAGGAAAAACTATGAAAAATAAACACTTCTCCTTCATAATTTTAGTTTTAAGTTTGCACACATATAAACCATTGAAAAAAGAAAAGAAAAAAATAATTCTCATTTTATTTCATTTAAATATTCATTACTTTTTGGCTTTCAATATTCTTTTTTCATCAATTAGATTAAATCATTTTATTTTCAAAACATTGTCAAAACAATCTCAAACATCTAGAAAAACCATTTCAAAACAAGCATGGACACTAAAACATTGATCCAAAATCCAAAATAGAAAGTATATTATTTCAAAAAATGATCTAGATAAACTCCTATGCATCATTACATATAAAACAACTATGTTGTCATTATTCATGACACTTCTATAGTGTTGATACCTTATTAGAGCAGGGATTTTCCCTAGGGTTAAATCAATTTACAAGGTGACATGAACACAAAGCTTATATTAGAATTATTGTGTTTCACCCCCATTCCACACCATATTTTTAACTCTCTTGATTCTCTTGATGAGAAAGAATAGATTTTTTATCCCCCCATGCTCATTCCTCCTCATTTTCAATGTTATGAATACAACATAATCCAATATTAGCCATCCACCTTTCCTTTTTCCTTCTCCTTGGGACTAGTCTCATCATATTTCATTAACTTTATGCATGATAATATTTGGGCATAGCCAAGTTGATAGTGATAACTAAATCCTCAGAGTCATCCATCCCAACTACGCCCACTTTGTTCATCCTAGATTCAATTAGGAAATTTATATTCTTTTCATCACCAATACAAAGGGACCTTATTGGTCCCCCTCTTATTAATTAGATACCCTCAATTAATGTTGTGACTCAATAAATCTATTCTATTCTCATCATGATCACCCCTTGTAACTCTCCATCAAAAACTCCATTCCTAAAATCAATTAGCTTAATCCATAGTTTCACCCATCCATCTGTCCATTACATCAACTGTCCCGGCCAGACCTTGAGAATTCAAGTACATATTTTAGTGTGTTTATTTTCACATGTACTTATCATTGTTTTCCATGTTTTTCATTCATGTATCCCAAGGAGATGTGATGGATTTTGGGTCTAGACTAAGGCATATAGATGCATAGTGGTGTTTTTTTATCAATAATAACAATTCCATATGAAAAAGATGATGGTTATAGGATAAAATAGGACATCTCTTAGGCTTAGGATAGGGTAAAATAGAAAAATAGGCACTGATTAAGTACATAATTTATTTAAAGATAAAATAGGCATGATCAAGTATTCATGACTAGATTTATGTTAGTACAAGATGATATGACGAAATGGAGTTAGGTTCTAGAACTATACTTTCAATAATTACAAAATTATTTTCTTTCCTTTATCAAATTCATGGGCTTTCCCTTATTTCAATCTCTTTATTATTTTTTTGAAAAATTTATATTACTTTTTATATTTATTTGAAGATATCGATTTTTGGTAGGATATTAAAACATTTATTTTTCTCTAATAGTAAATTTTAATATTCAAATATGTAAATGTATTTTTTTAAATAATCTATAATGATATTATATTAATATATTTAAATAAATTATGACTATATTTATTTTGATATTGGTAAAATGAGGGTTTTGAAAGGGGTCATTCCCTTTTACAATGGACGATAAAAATATTGCAATACAAGCCCAAAGGAGATACCTCTACCTGCAGTAAACAGAACAAGTTGTGGATAGGCTATGAACTTGCTACAAACCTTCAAAAAAACATAGGAAAACCTTAAAAAGGGCTATGGCCCTCCCATTACACTCCCCTTACGACTGTGAAGAGTCATGTTTAATGGTTCAAATTAATTTTTAAATTCATCTTTATTATTGTTGCTTACAATAGTCAAGTCACCTCCATCTTATCTTTGAAAAATGCATCCCTATTTATTATGATATCAAAACCCACAACAAATATACCTTTAGCATAAGGAAAAATCTCCATGTCACCTTTCGTCAGAGGTTGTCATCAGTGTAAAATCCATTTGTGTAGATCTATTAGATTGGGCCATAACCTATTAAATCCACATATTACTCCTATTGTAGTAAAGTGTTGTTCCAATTTTATAACCTCCTTGAGTTCCTCCCCTTCAAAGGAAACTGTAGGGTTTGATTTAGCTAGGTTAAGTAGCTTCAGTTAGGTTTCATTTGGCCGAGCTATAGTGTCTATGGACTATGACTCTATGCTGTCATTAATCATCTTTATTTTCATTTTCTTAAACAATTTTTTGTTACATTTATATTTTATAATATTTTTTAAAAACTAAATTAACTCTTCATTTATGCCAAATTTTAAATTAAATATAAGTAATGTGATTTTCAATTAATAAATATTTATATAAAAAATTAAAATTAACAAATTTAATCATATAGAATATAATCAACTTTGTAATATAAAATAAAATACATCCCATCTTTATATCATATTATATATAATATTATATATAATACCATATTATATATACACCGTGACAAATGAAATTGAGTTGTTCACATTTTTTATTTTGCAACCTTCAAATCGTCAAAAAGTTTAATAAGACCCTTGCTTGATAGGTTATCGTGTCCTTGGGTGACTTTCTCCACACGTTCAAAAGCAGAAAATAGCCTTTCAAAGCTGCCTCCAAAATCACCAAAGTAATTGCCATTCCTACCCTCACACACTGACAGCTTTGGAAATTGGATTTCTGGTTTCCCATCTTCGTCCATACAGACAGTTAAACTCACAAAAAAACTATGAAGCACATCCGGAATGAAGTCCATCTGCTTCCTCACGGCCAACTTGTAGGCAAAATAAGCAAATAATTGACTCGTTTTTCTGTGAGGCGGCATCCAAGCAAGAACCCCTTCAGGCAAACTTAGCAGTGTTTGGTGCAGATGTTTCTCGCTTTCTTCCACTAATCCTGCAATGTATATGACATGAAAATGTTGGGCAGTAAGCTCCAAAATTCTCTCCTTTACTGATTGTAGAGCCCCCCCATTTGAAGGTGAGAAAAGGTTGGGCAGTGCGAACAACAGAGCCACTTTTTCTGGGGAGGTAAGAAAGGAGGTCGATGGGATCCAATGCACAAGCTTCCCACCTCCGTCCACATGCATGCATTTTCTCTCGCTACTCATCACCGGAGTGAACATCTTTTGAAGGAATTCGCCTGGCCCATCAAAAGTCTACAAATATGCAATAGTTAGACAGATGAGAATAATATTTGGAAAATAAAGCCTAGCAAATATCCCCTTTTAAAGCGAAAATCTATATAAACGTAGAGTCTTACCGTGTCCGCCTCGTCTGTGACGGAATATGGCAGCAAAGGATGCGTTTCTTTTATCTGTGCCCATCGCTTTATCAACATGGGACTCTTCCGGATGTTCAAAAACATCATACTCTTTACCTCAACCAGGCTGTCCATTGCTTTTCCCTCCAATTCCAAACACTCATCTGCTCTCATTGCAACCAGTGAATTCAAGCATCCGAAATCATTACGAAGTCTCTTTAATCCCTCACAACCCTGCATGTTAAGATATTTCAAAGACTTGAGCTCTCCAAACTTAACAGGAAGACTTGACAATTCCGTACATTTGCTCATTTGTAAGACTTTCAAATTGCTCAACTGACTAAATGAATGCGGCAGGCTCTGTAAGCTGTCACACCCGTTTAAATGCAGAGACTCTAAGGAGGAGAGTTTCCCAAAGCTTTCTGGTAGTGCGGTAAGCCCTAAACAGTCTTTTAACATGAGAAAATGTAGAGAATTGAGCTGGCCAAATCTGTCTGGAAGTCTCTTCAGTTTTGGAACATCATCTAATTTCAGCTTTTCTAAGGCACCTAGACTGCCAAAGCTTTCCGGCAATTCAATGAGATTTTTACATCGCCTAAAAGTCAGACGGTGTAAAGAGTTAAGTTGGCCGAAGCCATTAGGAAGTCTGGTGCATTTAGCATCAGCATCACAAAAAATGATCTCCTCTAGTGAAGAAAGGTTTCCAATGCTTTCATGAAGATCTAAACTTCTTACATACAGAAACCGAGGCAACTGCATAAAAATAGTTGTTCAAGTTAACCCTACAATCTTCTCATATATAAACCAATTTTGCGAAGGATAAAATACACGCAAAAGCTGTATCGGAAAGAAGGAAGATAATTGTGCACTTACCTCAGAGACATGGCTGGCGCCACAGACCAACACAGCCAATCTCTTGAGATTCTTCAAATCAAACGGTGGATTTTGTTTTGAAAATAGGCACCGCAAATTGTTGAAAGTTTTATAGGATTTACCTTTGACTTTCAAACTGTGTGATAGGCCGAAAATTCTTAAGGATTTATTCATCAAATCCATATCATCTACATCAAGATCTAATGATACAGCCCGAAAGAAGCCAGCTGTCGCTGCCGCCGCCACTGCCGTCGCACCCGACACCCCTGCTGCAGCCACTCCTGCTGCCGCCACCCCTGCAGCCACCGTCTTCTTCGCCTCCTCAGCCACCACCACCATCACCACCTTACTAGCCAACCCCGCCTTCGCCGCCACCACCGGTATTACCGTGGCCGCCACCACCGCTGCCGCTACAGCCGCCACCGCCGCGGAAGCCACTGTCGACGCCATCGCTGACGCCATCGCTACACCCGCCGCCGCAGCTACCGCTATCCCCGCTGCCCCCGCCATGGCCACCCCAGCCGTAACCGCCATTGCCGCCAGCTCCATCTCTGTCGCCCTCTCCGCCGTGAAGTCGCCGATGCATTTGTCAAAGAAAATCCCTTTTATTTGCTGAAGTCGCTGAAAACGTATTTGCAATGCCACGCATTAAAGCAATAAACTACGTTAAACGCGCAAATAAATAACGAAACGTAACATAACCGAGGCTTCAGCATTACACACCTGATTAAGTAAAGAAAACATTCACAACAAAAGCTGAAAGATAGCGTGCTTGCCAATTGCAAAAATACCTGCTTATCTTGCAAATTATCTTTCAAACCTTGCTTGTCGGTAATTCTGTCCGATTTTGACATCCACTTTCCTCGCGCTTCCACTATATCATGCATTTTCAATCTGCCATGATCGGACATTTTTATAAGTGCTGCGTCTTCCAACGCTTTGAGTTGCTCGTCTCCAACAATATAAGCCACCCATCGCCGTTTCCAATCTAACCCGAAGAAGGAGAAAGAAACTATATCTAGAAACGCTTCTTTATAAGAAACGTCTCCCAAAGTATTATATATACAGTCCACTACTTTTTCATTAAAATCGCATTCTCCTTCCGCCAACGTTTCTTTCAGATAATTATGCCAATTCTGGACATTGCTGCCATCTTTATGCAGTCTGGACGCAACCATTTCTAGCAACAATGGAATTCCGCCACAGATTTGCACCAGACCATCTACATCTACATGATTCTCAAAATTAGTGTGGGCACTCCCAAAAGCTTTCTTGCAAAGAAGTTTTTTGGCCTCTGAGTTGGGAAGACAATCTACGTGATAGGGATAGCGTTGAATATGTGGCTGTAAAAGCAATGCATTTTCATCAGCCTTTCTAGTTGTAATCAGCAGCCTGCTCTTAGCAGGAAGGCATGAGAGATCTCTAGGCAGAAGCTTCACTAGGTCAGTTCCTCTAAGAGCATTGTCTATAAACATAAAAATAGCCTGGGTTTCTTTTCCGAATGATTCTGATAGCTCATCCTGGCCCTCCACACAATCCCTCAGCTTAAGATTTGATCTGCCAAACAGGTCTCTTAAAATTTGCTCTTGCAATAACTTAAGATCATTGTCTGAACAGTTTTGGAGCACGTTGACCCTACAGTGCTTGTAGCCCGTCAAGTTGAGCCTGTTGAAGACAGCAGTAGCAAGGGTTGTCTTTCCTATTCCTCCCACGCCGTGAACAACCACAGCCCTTGCGGATAAATCTTTCATGTCTAGAAGCTCAGTTACCTTATCCCTAGCTTTGTCGATGCCAACTGCTAGTTAGACCAAAAAAAACTTAATTAAAATGCGATTACATAGCTCCAAATTGATCGCGCATGGCACAAAGATAAGTGAAACTTGAATTAGTAATTGCTTGGCAATGAACTTATCGAATAAAAGTTACAAATAAATACCTGCATCAGGATAATGTCCCTGTGAAGGAGGGAGATAAGTAGGCCTATCTTCCAAAAGAGCTATTATAGGTGACAATGCGAGATCTGAATGTGTATGTGCTAATTCTAATTCAAAGTTTTTCAAATCCTCCGCGTTTATAGAAGCACAGAAAAAACTACACCATAAACAAAGAAATTTATTCTAACAAACAAAGCGCAAATTCCCTTCTACTATGTTATAGCTAAATAATATCATTCTTACCTCGAAAGGTTGCTAGAAGTCATTTGGGAAAGGCACATGATGCATCCTTTAACTATAAACTGAACTACGTCATTCAGCTTATTTTTTTCTTGAGGTAGTTTCTCATCTAATTGCTTGACACGTTTAGCCAGACAAAACATGTATCGCAGCAGTTGTACACATTCGGTCTTGTTGGCTGAGATTTGATCAATTTGATCAAGCACATAGGCTACAACAGAAAGTCCAATTGCCAGCCCCTGAATCTTAGCTGCCTCTTTCAGTACATCAATCACAACTTTGCGTGTCTCACGGCTAAGTATAGATTTGAAGCATATCTGCACGGTTAAATAATTAAAAATTATATGAATGAAAAATTTAAATTAGTCACGTAGGCAAATAAAAAAATAACATTGTGTTATAGAATTTAACATGATTTATACGCATCCCAAAAAGGGTATAAAAAGACTGAAATCAAATAAGGGGCGAAATATTCATAGTTTAAATCAGAATTAGTTCATTAAAGTTCAAGCTTGTCAGAACAATGGGAGGAAAATAAATATATTATCTACATCAAAGAAGCAATGAAAGCAGAGAAATATTTCATTTCAAATGTCTAATTTAAATATATATTTAAATTAAATATATATAAATAATGAAAATAGATTTCATATTAAAAAAAGTTTATTTTATATATTGTGGAAGTTGGTGATTCAAATCAATAAAAGAAGAAGCGCTGTTCATCAAGTCCATTTCATCCAGTGGAGACACCTATATTAAAACCATTTCATTTCAATAAATAAAGTGCAATGAAATCCTCTATGGTGCACATTACCATGCCGTTGGTTACCTTGGAAGTACGAGTAGAGACACGTTTCCTTACATTCTCCAGTAAACTGCTGCCAAACTTTATACACAAATTTGCTCTAACAGAACGAACAGCTTCTCTTTCTGACGCAGACGCGCTGTCTTTCGCCTGCAAAATATATGTTTTCCATGATGCATATAAATCATTGGATGATCAAATACAATAAAAATTTATGATGAAAGTGGAGTTAAAAGATGGGCTTACCTTCTCAATGGCGTTCAAACGTTGGTGAATATAATTGATCAAGTCGTCAAGGTGGCTGACATCTTCAATTAGATTGAGATCAGCTAAGCCAATAGCATTCTGATTTCCTGAAGTAGAAGCAGAGGAAGAAGAACGGCATGTATTTCTCATATTATCTCACTGAATCGCGTTTAAAAACGTTCACAAACAAAATAGAATAACCTGAGCAGTACAAGTAGAGATAGTAAGATTGTCGATCTTTCAATTGAACTTCAACTTGTTATTTAGTTAATGAAAGAAAACTAAACTAAACCCTTTTTATAGCAATGTAAAAAAAATACGGCATAAATTACGTCGTGACAGACCATACATTCTTTTTTTCATCCCTAATTAAAGTATAGAACTTCTTCTCAGCAGAGACAGCCCACTACAGAATATTATAACGGAAAATACCAGCCACGTTTACACTTTAGACACCCCCATATTGTTAACCAGGTAGGGCGAATTCTAGCTGTATATATTGTTAAAGCTGATTGTTCCGTCCTTGCGTGATAGATACAGATCCAAACGAACCCATTCTTCCTAAATCAGCCAAGTTTTTGACCCACTTCTTTTTCTTTTCCTTTTCCTCTTCCTCCGGTATTCTTGGCGTCCAAGCAAAGTTTTGCACTTTTACTTTGTTATCCTACCAAAGGCAGGTATATCCTCTTTACCTCCGTTGTTAACTTTTGTTTTCCCAAGCATGAATAGTGTGTGTGAAACTAAACGTTATCTAGATTTTTTAAGTATTTATTTATTTGGCAAGTGATTAGTCTAAATAATTTCGTAGCATTGGTGCTATTTTTTAAATAAAAAATTAGGTCCTTTTCCATCTACCAATTAAATGGTGCCAAGTGGCATTTTTTAAAGGGTTATAGTTTGTGGGTGATTTTATTTTCGATAAGTGGGCGAGCTAGTTAATGTTTGCCACCACTTTCCTTCTCATGCTCGATTATTCAATGTTGCTCTTGCTTTGCAGATTCTCCCTTTCTTGGTAGAATTATGTTTTGATTGTGATTAATCACCATATATCTAATTAAACTTTGAACCACCACTCTATGTCACATTCACTTCCTTTCCTAATATTTTGTTCACGGTGAATTAGTGATGGACAATGCAGTACACGTATAAAAATTATTTGTTGAAACTTGGATCACTATAGCTTTAGCTATGTATTAATTTTTGGCTTCACTTTAAATCTAAGCATCGTGATCACCCATGTCTCTCAATCCCATAGTTTTGAGATCATGGGGTCACAAAGTCTTTATTTGGTGTTCAAATCCTCTCTATGGCCTGCATAAATCCTTTGAATTTTTAATTTCCTTTTATATTCACTTCTATATGATACCTTTGCATTGTTGCATCTCATGCATGCACATGGTAAAATCCCATAAAATATGCCCCATTAGACTTCAAACCTCCTTTCCTTTTACTTTTATTGTACTCAATCAGAGTGGTATGAGTGGCAGTCTCTCATTATCCCAAGGTCATAGATCATGAGGTCTCCTTTGTTCTCAATGTGGTCTCAATGAAATTTATAGATCCATTGAATTCTTAATTCCAATTTATATTCACATTCATCCACTTTGCTTTACTCGTAACACACTAAAAATACTCTGGTCTCATATTTTAAATGAAGCAATAATGAACACAAATATTTTATAAACTTTAATGAAATGTGAAATTAAATAATACACGTGACAATCAAACGGAGTCTCAAGGTCATATAGCCTCAAAAAGTAACAACTTAATTCAATTAAAATTATAATGAACCTCCATTGACACTTTAAAATATGTATTTTTATTTATACACTAGCCATGTCTACATAATACAAGGGTCTCTAGTGGCATAGTATGAAATGTGAACATTAACCTTCGGTACTCTCTCATTGTTCTAGGGTCACAATGTCACATGTTTTCTTTTTTTTTTAGTGTGGCCTTAATAAACTTCATGGATGTCTTAAACCCACTTATGAATCTTCTATCATCCACCAATTACACTGTAACATGTGGAAACTTTCACCTATTCCTGTGTTTTATGTAAAATAAACAATTTCTATATTTTTAAAAATACCTATTTATTTGATATAGGATTGGTATAAATATTTTCCAAGCCTACCCACTAATTTTTTATTGAAAATTATGCCTTTTTATACTATATGGTGAAAAGGCACCACATGGAGTTTTATGTGCGAGGGGGTGGTGAGGGGGGGGAGTGGGGGTGGTTTACAATTTAAGTATAATTTTATATATGGTAATTGGGTGGGGTAATTAATGTTCACCACCAATCTTTCGATATTCAATGCCCATCTTTCTCTTCATGCCAACCTTGGTTCTACTCAATGGCATTGCCTTTTATTTCTAGGATTCATTTGTTTATCTTTTTTATTAGAGAAAAAGATTTATCCATTCTATGCATTGTTCTTAGTTTTCATCCGTACATGGGCACAGTTTGAATCTTATCTTTGATAATCAATGTAGTTTTATTTTCCTATGGTTTTTCTTTAAATTTAGAGTGTTTAGGTGAAAAGGCCTCTACTTTGTTTGTTTTTGTTTCTAGGTAGTTCAGGATTGAATTCATGTTATTTTCATGTGTGTTTCAACATCTTAGAAGGATATAGCGTGTTTTTTTATTTATGTGAATATATTCTTTCTTTTGGTGCATTGTTTTAGCTTGAGTTCATATGCATTCTATGTAGTTCAAAAAATATGTGTGTATAATTTAATTTTTTTTGTCTTCACAAACACTACATATATGTAATTATTTATCTATTTTAAATTATCTTTGGAGATAGAGTTGTGAAAAGTGACATGCTTATCTCATTTTATTATCTTTTCCTTAATCCCTAAAATCGAAAAGAAAATTCAAAACCTTCCCATTTATTGTTTTCCCCATTAACCTGTGAAATGTAAAAAAGATAAATTCAACAATTCCTCATTTATTATTTTTCTATTTAATAATTTTGTCCTTTCCTTGCATTGGTTAACCATACATTATATGTTTTTCATAAAATGCATGTATGCAGAAATAAAACTAACTTTGATCTGGTATTTGATTTATCATATTAGTTGAGATTTAAAAACTGACCAAGAAGTGCAATCCTTTTTTCTTAATTGTCTTCAAAAATAAATCATTTAATTCATATAGGTCATATGAAATAGACATTGATTCTTATTTGTAACATACTTTCTAGGTTTGTTTTTATAATTTATTTTTTGGTGAGTTATGTTATGGAAAACCTTAATGAAGCTAGTGCATTTCAATCTAATTAATTATGTGCCAAACACTAAAAATAAATTACAAAACATATAAAGTATACATCATGTTTTATAGCAAGTAATAACCTTTCTGACATTTATATTGCATCTTAATATATTTTAATAAAAATTATGTGAATTAGTCTTTCCCAAGACACCATCTTGATATAAAAATGCGTACAGTGATACTAAAAACAACACATAAAAGTATAGTAGAAATTGTAACAACACTATTATTAGGTCAATGTAAAATCGATAAATCTCCTTTGAAACATATCAAATGAAAAATCTATTAATGCAGGTCGATTTGGCATATGTAATATAAAATAAGGAAAACACACTAAACATTCCAATATATTTAGATAAAATTTCTTCACATAAATTAAAAAAAATTAAAATAACCTTTTGAAACATATTAATTGAAAAATATACTATTACAAGTCAGTTTGTCTCATATGATATAAAATATAAAAAAATACACTAAATGTTCCAACATGTAAAGTCTCACAAAAATAAACACATATTTGATTTAAAAATTATGTCTAGAATTTGAAAAAAATATCACTTTAATTCAAACAAGTTTTGAAGAGTTGTTAAAAATCAGAGCCTCTTAATTTTGCATACATTGATTATTCATTTAATTTTTTTGTATAAATTTGACAAAGTTTTAAAGGATTGTTAAAAAAGTAGGGTCTCTAAAATACCTACATTGGATTCAAATTTTATTTTAATACTTTACAATGTTTCACAATTTCTATCGACTAGGCCTAAGTATTACAAGGGACTCTAGTGGCATAAAATGAAATGTGAACTTTATCCTTAGGTACTCTCTCATTATTCTAGGATCACAGAGTCATGTGGAGTTATTTTTTTCAATGTGTCCTCAATGTAATTTGTGGATGTCTTCACCCCACCAATTAATTTTTCATCATCCATGAATTGCATTGCAACATGTGGAAACTTTCACCTCTTCCTTATATTTTATGTGAAAATAAATGTTTTCTAGATTTTTTAAATACTTATTTCTTTGATACATGATTGGTCTAAATATTTACCTATTTTACCTGCTATTTTTTAATTAAAAATTATACATTTTTCTACCAGCCAATGAAAAGGCATTACATGGATTTATTGATTTATTTGTTTTATTTTTTGGGGGGTGGGGCAAGAACAGAGGCTATTTTGAATAATTTTTATTTTGAACAAGTTGGTGGGGTAGTTAATGCCTACCACCACTTTTATTATCACCCTTTAGTTTACAATGCCCATCTTTCTCTATAGGCCAATCCTAGTTCTATTCAATGGCATTGTCTTCCATTTCTATGAGTTATTATTTTTATCCATTTTTTATCAGAGATAAATAGTTATCCATACTCTATTATTATTTTTAATTTTCATTTCTTCATGGATATAATTTGTAAATTGTCACTAATAATCAACATAGTTTTCTTTTCCTATGATTTTTTATTGAAATTTACAGTGCTCAAGTGAAGAGGCCTCTATTTTATTTGTGGTAGCTCAAGAATGGATTCATGATATTTTTGTGTGTTTCCACATTTGAGAAAAATATAGTGTTTCTTTAATATGAGTTTATTATTTATTTTGGTTCATTATTTTAGCTTGAATTCATCTACATTCTACGCACTTCAAATTTTTTTTTGGTCTCTGTAAGGACTACATATATACAATTAGTTATCTAATTACATTATTTTAGGAGGGAGAGATGTGGAAAGTGATACACATCTCAGTTCCCCCATCCACCCTCACCCCCACCCTAAAATTTTAAAAGAATAAATTTAAAACCTTTCCATTTTTTATCTCCCTAAAACCATAAAATGTAAAGAAGATAATTTCAATATTTGCTCATTTATTTATTTTTTAATCAATGACTTTGTATGTTTTTCCTATAAAATGCATGTATGTATAAAATAATTCAATTGTCTAGTAGGTGATCTATTGGTAGAGTGAGTACAAAATTAATTCTATAAATTAATGAACCTTCTTGTATTCATAATTGAATAAGAAGATGTGCAATAATTCCCTGATGTATTAGACTGCCTTGCTTACCAATTATCTATCTTGTTTTTCTCAATTACAAGATCTTGGTGAAGAGGAATATAAAGGAGGATTAGGGGAGTTAACTCACTAGAGAACTCATATTTAGACTGAGTAGAACTCACTAAGTAACTCATAGGAAAACTCACAGTGGTACTTAGATGAACTACAAGTGGAACTCACTTTAAAACTTGCCCTATCACCCACTTAACCTTTTATCACACCTAAGTATATTGAAGCTACATGTGTAGGGGTTATCCATTTAATAAATAAATGGAATAACTAATATCCTACACCAACACCCCCCGACCCCCCCCCCGCCCCCCCAGCCCTTAATAGTAGCTTTGGTGGGCAAAAAAGAAAAGATGGGTCCTGACAACAAACCCTGATGAGGTACCAATATACAATGAAACTCTAAATAAGTTTATTAAAATGAAATGAACCCTGATGAGGCACCCAAGTACATAGTAATGATCCATGTATCCTACAAAATATGAAAGATGTGTGCCTCTACAAAGAATAGAGAGAAGGTATGCATAGAATGTCACATGGTGAATGATGTGCTAGGTCCCTCTATAACAAATGTTGTCTCTTTATTTTTGAGGAAAGAATCCATGAGCTATCAAACAACTGAATTCTTACTCAAGTGGAATGTGTGTAGGAATCATGATGTAGATCTATGTAAAATACTCAAATGTCTCCATACTAATGCTCAAATATGCCAAAGTCTGATCAAATATCACAAGATTAAATGTAGAAGATGGCAATGAATAAGCATATAATGAAGGGGAGAGAACAACTAGAGAAGAAGATAGACATAGAATATTCACTGAAAGAATGTCCATAGGAAGTAGAGAGCAAGGCTCAACAACTATCAAAATTGAAGACTGGTTTATAAATGAAGTACTCAGATCTATAAAATGAATGTCTATAAGAACATATGAGTCATCTATACTCTCAAATGTATACTCTCATTGAAATCATCAAAGTCTTTCAAAATGTAAGTCTATGAAGGCTCTAGAAGAGAAATAATCTACATAGGAATGGATGTAGAATTTGTAATGAGACAACTAAGGTCTAGAAAAATCTCATCCTGTAGTGGGGGATCAATAGAAGAAATATCACCATCCACCATGGATGTATCATTATAATAAATTAAATAATGAAGAGAGAGTGCAATAGTCTCATAAGAGACAATAGGAAGTGAAGGAGGAGGTGTGATGTAGGTCATAGTAGGATCTATGAAAAGGGACAGTAAGATACTCTAAATAGTGCAAGGACACTCTATATATTCCACATGGTAGTGAAGATACATGGAAATATGTAGTAACAGAGTGAATTTTTTTTGTCAAAAGTATTATCCCACTTATTGAATCGAATAAGATCAGTGGCTATAGTCCATATAAAAATGGAATATGATTCTTGTGTGTGAGAAAGTGTTATATGTAAGCATGCCATGAAGCATAATTATCCTTTCCAAGAAGGATCATCTGATATGAAACAACTCTCCTCATCTAGAGTATCTCAAATGGGGTCAATATAATTGAGACGAGACATTAGGAATGTGCACAACTACATAAGATACTTTATAATAAACCCCTAAAGCATGCTCATGAATGGGATGTTGAGCACAACCAATAATACATCCAAATGAGCTATCAGTACTGGAGTAAGGGAAGCAATGGTGCACACTCTAAATATGAACTTCAGACTTAGCCAAAAATGAGTCCATACAAATGAGAGCAATTAATGCATGCAAAAAGTAAAAAGGCTTATAACTCCCCAAAATATGGCACTTCATAAATTTAATGCATTTTATTAAAAAAAATATACTATTAGAAAATGGACTAAAAACCACACACTTTTGAAAAAAGTGTCACTCAATTTTGAATTACCAGTTAAAATTTATAGCAAAATATATTTTCCATCATTAATGGCCTATTTAATTAAATTGCACTTAAAGTTTAAATTCTCAACATATTTAAATGCCAACTATGACATGTAACCACCCATTAGAATTAGTACTGAACCTCAAACCTTCCCACATCATAAAAATTCAAAAAAAACTTGGTCCAATCACCCCTACTTGTACTTTTATGAAAAATCCTCTTGGAAGGGATTTTAATTTAAAAATTACAAAGTTATTAAAATAGAATTAAAAACATGCTTTTATTTTTAATTATTGTTAGCATAATATAGGGTTTTGACTTTTTAGTAAGGAGAAACTAGGTTAGTACGATGCCACTAAGGAGAGAAAATCTACTAAATTCAAGAAAACTAAACGCCATCAATAGGTCTTCCAAGCGCAAATCAAGGGTGAAGATCAGGAGTTATTATAGTGAGTTATTATGTTGTTTATGTCATTTTATAAGCTTTTGGAAGACTCTGATGATGGTTTTCTAAAACCTTGATCTACACAACCTGCATCATGGTGTTTTTATCCATGCAAGCCTATGCAAAGGCATTCTAAAACTAGAAAATCATCTACTGGCCAATTCTAACATGGTATCATAGTACATAGGTAATTCTACAAATCAATGACCCTGATTTTATTCAAAAATGAACAAGAAGATGTGCAACCATTGATTGATGTATTATATTTCCTTGTTTACCAATTTCCTACCTTGCTTTTCTCAATTACAATAGCTTGGTGAAGAGTAATATAAAGGAGTAGGGGGAGTTAACTCACTATATAACCCATAGTTAGACTAAGTTTAACTCACTATGGAACTCTTAGGAGAACTCATAGTTGTACTCAATTGAACTCTAGGTAGAACTCACCCTCTCATCCACTTAACCTCTTATCACAACTATGTAAGATGAAGCTACATGTGTAGGAATTATCCAATTAATAAGTAAATGGAATAACTAATATCCTACACCAATAATAATTTGATATGGAATTTGTTTTTTATAAACGATGATATTTTAAAAATGAACAAAAAAACATTTCTCTTAATTGTATGAAAAAAAAATTCATCAAATTCATATGTGTCCTATGAAATAGGTATCGATTCTTGTTTTCAACGTAATTACAAGGTTTTTTTTCTTTTTTAAATTGAAAAACTTTTTCCTTGGTGGATCTTGTTATGGTAGACTCTCGAATTTGATGCATTTAAATCAAAGTGAAAGCCAAACACTTAGATTAAATTACATAAAACACAAAGAATACATCATCTTCTATAGTATTAAATATCTTTTCTAAAAATTTTATTATATTTGAATATAATTCAATCTAAATTCTATGAATTATTCTTTCCAAGGTCACCATGTTGATAGAAAAAAGTAAATGATGATAATAAAAACATGGAAAAGTTAAATAGTAATTGCAAAAACACTATTATTAAGTCCATGTTAATTTAGAAATCTCATTTGAAAATTATTAAAAGTAAACTTTGCTATTATACATAAATTTGTCTTATGTAATAGAAAATAAGGAAAATATATTAAATATTTTAATATAAAAATTTTCATTTGTTTTGATTAAATTAGAATATTACGTTGAAACATATTAGATGAAGCATATATTATTGAAGGTCAGTTTATCTTATATAATAAGAAATAGAGAAAAATACCCTATATTATTTAATATGTAAAGTCTCACACAAATAAAATTAAATTTTAGTAAGAAAATATGTGTCACTGATTTGAAATAAATTATTACTTGAATTTAAAGAAGTTTTGAAGATTTATTAAAAATTAGTCTCTGAATCACATACATTGACTATTGATTGGAGCTGTTTTTTTTTTTTAATGAGAAAGTTTTAAATTATTATGAACAAAGTAGGGCCTCTAAAGGACGTGTGTTGGATTCAAATTTTTTTCACTACTTTAAGACATTGCATAGTTTCTAATGAATTTCATTATTATCAATATTTTATTTACTTCTTTATAACAATTATTTTTATTATAATTTTTCATTGGTGCTTATATTTTATTTATACAATATTTTATATTTGTTATTGTCTTGATTCAAAGTTGTTAATAGAATTTTGCAAATAAACCTTCTCCTTTATTTTCTTATCTCTTTGTTAGTGCCATGCTCAAGTGATTTCTAGTTTATGTTGGTCAATAGAGACAATATTTATAGTTCATACATTATCTTCTCTTTTTCTACAAGTATCTTAGTTTTAGATGATTTTTACATCCTATTTTTTTAATTTAATATTGGTATTTTAATCTCTAAACAACCCAATTCAACATTATTTAAATTTTTAAAAATATTTTTCTCCTTCATTGTTCATCTTTGTGTCAAATCTGTAAAGTTTTTAGAGGAAAGAATTTATTATATCAACAACACAATCTTTGCTATTAGTGGATCAACCAACCAAAGTAAAAATACACTCATAACTAGGATTGTGTCCTTATTATTCTCTTTATTTTTATACCATCCTTGGGTATATATTTCCTATGGTCACATAGATTGAAGGATCTAGATTCTTGAGGGCATTCCACATAGGAACAATCTGCATTTGCTTGGTCATATCCATGGATCAGGTTGGAGGGTTTTTTTTTTAGTATTTTTTATAATTTTTGAGTGAGGAATGTTTTATTCTTGTTTTATCATTATATTATCCCCATATATAATTTTTTTAAAAAAATAATAAAATAAGTCTTTCTCTCTTTCGTCTCTTGCAAAAAAATATAGTCTAGATATGTTCTTTTATAATTGTATTTTAGATTCCTTACAAGAATGTAAATTTTTCACATCTCATAGGGTAGATAAATCATACAATAATATTATTTAAATAAAAATATAATATTTTATTGTCAATTTTAAGCAAACTTTCATACACAAACAACTCTCAAACACATACACATAAAAACTTAGACAACCTAGATAATAAAACCTAACATACTAGATCTAGAATTTTGTTGTTGTATAGTGAAATAAAGATGTTTTAGGTCATTATATTAGGAAAATATGAAAATTATATTTCCATTATTTCATCCATATTTCTTTACATTTAATATTTAGACATTTAAAACTAGTGTTTAGCTTACATGTATGAAGGATAATTTCTAAATGCTTAGTATGAGTGTTTGTTAGGATTTTAAAACATGATTTGGTGTTTGTATATTGTAAAAATTCAGTTATATGTTATTATTTCATATAATTTTAAAAATAAAATAGAAGAATAATGTTATATCATTTAGATATCATTAGGCAAATCATCTTGCAAGTTAGAAAAAAACTATAAAAAAACAACACTTGCATATTTGCTTCAAATTTTCAGTTTTAAGTTTACATGCATACAAAACATTTAACAATAATAATAATAATAATAATAATAATAATAATAATAATAATAATAATAATAATAATAATATTATTATTATTATTATTATTATTTTGTTTTTTAAATTATTCATTACTTTCTCAATTTCAGCATTCTATTTTTAACAAGTATTTTAATTCTTTTTTCTTTTTTAAACATTGTCAAAACACTCTCAAACATCCATAAGAGTCTTGTCAAAACAAGCATGAGCACTAAAACACTATTATTACATATAAGAAAATAATTATGTCACTTTTAAAAATTATATATACAATCCTATATGCTTCATCACACCTAAAACAACTTTTATCTCCTTTTTGTGACACTCCCAGAGCGCCCTTACCTTATTAGAGTAGGTCTTTTCCCTAGGGTTAAATATTATGCTCCTAGAAGCAACTTACAAAGTGACATCAATGTAGAGATTAGAGTATAATTATTCTATTATGAACCCATTCCACACCTTATTTTTAACTCTCTTGATGCTCTTGATGAGAAATAATGGATTCCTAATCCACCCACAGTTATTCCCCCTTATTTTTAATTTTTTTGATACAATGTCATCCACATTTAACAATCCACCTTAAAATTTCCCCTTCTCCTCTAGACTAGCATCATTGTATTTCATTACATTTATTTATGGCATTGCCTAGGCATATCCACTTGATAGGACTGACCAAATCCCTATTATCATCCAACCAAACTAGACCCACTTCATTATTCCTAGTATCGATCAAAAATCTCATTTTATTGTCATCTTTGATATAGAGTGACCTTGGAGTTTCATCTCTTCCCAATTGGATTCCCTGAATGAAAAACATGACATAATAGATCTTTATTTTTATATCATCATGAGCATCTATTTCTACTTGCCATTTAAGATCTCATTCCTCAATTTAATCCATAGATTCACCCATCCATCTATCTATCATATATATATATATATATATGTGATATGACACAACTTTTAATATCTATATTATATGCGTGATATGACTCCAACATATCAAATATTGAGCCTAACACTGAAGACTAACCATTCAAAGACTAAACTTTCATTCCCACCTACCCTTACAACCATCTCACCCATATCGTTTATCTATAGTCAAGAACCTTGATTCTCTTTAGTTGAGGATGCACCCATTCATATTACATATATTAGGTTAGGATAGGTTAGGTTGATATCGACCCAGTCACTCTTTAGTTAGGATTGATATGTTTATACACCCCCTATTTATATATGGGTATAGGTCTCATAGGCCCTAGATAGATTTATTATATGGTAGATGGGGATGGCTTACTACCTAGGTCTTATATATTTATTCTATCTAAGGTACCCAATCGACTATCTCAACCAAACCTTATGAATCAAGTGCATAAGTTAGTGTTTTTATTTACATATGTACATTAATTAGTAATCCCAATGTGAAAGGCATATCATTTTTCATTTCCCATTTTTCTTCTTTTATTTGTCTTTTCATCTTAATCTACTTCACTCCTTCCATTTACTTTTTGAATTTTTTATACCCCTTGAATATGTCTAGATAATTATGGAGGATCATTAGGACTATATGGTTATATCATAATTCAACAAGTCCATGGTGAAACTTATTTTGTTAGTTGTAAAAATAATTCTTCCAATTAAAATATAGAATACCAATTTCATGACTATCCCAACCCTAAATCACAAACACATGATGTTATACCAATCCATAAAGTACAATAAATATCAGAGACTTATAGTAACCATCTCGATTATAAAAACATGAATTTTAATGGTTGAATTAGATAAACTCTTCACATATAAACTAGGCCCTCAGTTAGTTTTCAAAACATGGATGTAGAAACTTATACTAGATATGATCAATATATTGGGAGAATGTATTATATAGAGTATGAAGTGAACAAAATGTATATAGTTGTTTACCCCTCTTAAAAAGACCATATCAAATCCAACCCACCAAAACAACATCCAAAGGTCCCACTGAATCTTCTACTAAAAATAAATTTCCTTATGGTTACCAACCTCACCCTACAACACCTCCTATAAAGGAGGTCCCTATACCCAATATCCCTTCTACTATGAATGAACTCATATTTAGGTTTAATTTAGGATTTGAAGAGAAATAAAATGTCTCTAAATCAAGGAATAATCTCTGACCCTTTGATCCACATTCATTCATCCTCCATTCCCATCACAATAATGTCTTATCAATCACCATAATAACAAACCTACACACTTCCTCCTAACTATGTTCCTAACTAATAGCCATGGGATATTATTACTCATAAATTCCACAACACAAATTCTTCCAGTGTCCTTCAACCCTGTCAGCCTCAAAATAAATTCCTAATATGAAGTGTATTCACTTATACTTTTGATAATAATACGATGGAAAAAGTCCAACACCTTATGTTCCTATGATTTATGCCACCCATTTATAATTATCCTTTACAAATACCTAACACTTGTTCATATAACACTCTTCCTCTTGAATATCACATGTTCTCCAAATCCACCTAGCATCATAATTACTTTCTTGCCTATTCTACAGTACCTTATCAAGCACCCTCTCTTCTTCCTAGATGTTAGACAAACAGCACCTATTTAAACACATCCCTTCAACCTTATCCTAAATTTCCTTTAATGTATTTTTTTATGGGGACTTACGTTGAGTATATCAAAGACTCCATCAATTATTACATAAGAGGAGTTATTCTATCGCATCCCCTACCTAAACTTCCTAAATTTAAATGGGTAGGATATTCTGATGTATATGTTAAAACATATGTCATTGTTGTTAGGAAACTCTTGCCTTGTGATGGGTTTATGAATTTCCCTCAAATATTACTATCACATCCCTAAGTCTTATATATATTATTTTAGATAACTCATGTTGTAACTCATAAAATCTTTGACATGAATAATTTTATTAAAATTTTCATTTGAGAACTATTATATATTAAATAAGAAAATAATGAATCTAATGCCCATTTCATTATGAGATGGAGACAATTTTTATATTCATATACAAGTGCACCACATATGAATCAAAGATAACTTTGCAATCTCTTTATTTAATCCCTTAACAAGGAAATGGAGTATGTCCAAAATTCTCCTTATCAATCTTATGAAGAAGTACTTAAAGTTCTTTGTGAATCGACCAAGTGGCCTCTAATCCTATGTAACCAATGTGTGTATTGTCACCCTAACCAAAATAATTAAATTGTCAAAATGTAAACCAAAATAGTGTTGACAATCAAGGACCCAAGATTATTATTAAAAATTGGATTACCACTACTAATGGCATGATCGATAGAAACAAGAAATCAAACTCCTTAAACACTACCAATAACAACCCATTAAAAACAATAATGAAAACAAATATAATTATATGAGGAACCATACTCTTCCACCTACAATTCATGGAGTTGATTTTAATTCTCCTCCACCATGCAACATGTGATTCCAAAACCAAACTCAGAATCAATTCCAACTCATTAACCATTTCCCATATTTACAAAACCAATCTTTTTATTAATGGAAAAACCAACAAAATTTTGGTCAACAAGGACAAAACCAAATGATTATGTAGTATGAACCCAAAATCTATTTCCTTTTCCATTTTTAGACATGAAAATTATGATTGTAAGGAGTATAACAAGCTTATTTAGAGACTCCCTTAATACCAAATGAAATAAATTGGCATGTTCCTAGGGAGTCAAAATGCAAGCCATCATGCTCAACACAATGGTCATTTAACACCCCAAAACCAAAACTTTAAAATTTATCCAAACCTTTTACCCAATAAATATATACACATTACCAAAAACCAACTACAATGTAACCTATAAAACTAACAAATTTAGATTCAACCAATCTCCCTTAGAAGGTAATCAAGATGTCAAAGCTTCTACTTCTAGCTCAACTAACCTTTTCATTGCTCCCCAATTGGGACTTCAATGGAAGACTAAGATGATAGGGGTTGTATAGTTATAAATAAAATAATATGTGAATATAATTAATCATGCATGAGAATATCAATTGATAAATCCTCACCTTTCAAATATTTTTCAAGATTATATCATTCCTAAGCCTATGAGAGATTAAGACTTAGTTGTAGATCTTATGAAAACATTTTACCACATCTATTTTTTTGACATGCTCAATAATTCACCTACCCACCATTTTACATTGCTCAATGCCCTAGGTTAGGACACTTATCAAGTGTTACTCCTCCACCTTAGGCCCAAAAAAACCATATTGATCTTGAAATGTTTCCACTAGGGAAAAACTAGAGGGATACTAGTTATTTATTTGATCTTAAGAGTCTCAAACCTAATTTTGAGATGGTAAGGAAGGGGGATCCAAATTTATTTCTAAAAATATGGATCTAAAATAATTATGTGAAAATAGAAATGGTGGATGAAGGAAAAACTATTAACATAGTACCCTTTTCATTTCTCTAATATCTTGGTCATATAAAAACCAATTTCTCAACGTCCCACAAAAAACTTTGAGGCTATGTTAGTATGAAGTCCATTTCCATATGAATGATCATGTTTCATATCACCCTAGGTCCCAAGACTTTGTTGACAAAATTTTATGTAATAAACTATGATACCAATTATAACATGATCTTAAGTAGGCCATGTATTCATAGGATAAAGGCAAAACCTTCTACCCTCTTACCTAAAATTAGGTTATTTTTATTAGGAAAGGTATTTATTTCCTAATGACATCCTAATCCTTTCGACACTCTCCAAGAAAACATGCATAAAAAATAGGGGTTACATATCATTTATCAATTACCCACTAATACTGTTAAAAAACCCCCACATCTAGTTGAAGTTAAAGATACCACAAAACCCAAAGTAGTTATCTTGAAAAAAGGGTTAGAGATTCATAAATCCTTTTTAATGGATAAACTTTAAGAAATTGAATTTTTAACAACACAAAAAAAATGTTAAAGATCTTGTGACAACACTAGTCATTTTGACTATGTCTAAAGATGAATCATTATTCTCTTATAAGAATATGAACCTTTCAAGATCCCATTTGAATCATACAATATCAGGGCTTATATTTCCCACATGCCTCTCAGTATAGAAGATCTCAATCCCATTATTTATTTTGGTATGATAGAATTCATGGGACATGAAAATAAACCCCTAAAAGAGCATGATGATTCATATCTTTAGCAAAATCACCCAATACCCCATCATGTATGGGTAATTTGTAGATTAGATCATATTTTAAACTGAATAATAGACAACAAAACCATTCATCCTTTCCTAGCCACACAAGTTACCGAGGAGCGGATACGTACATTAACCATAAGAATTATAGAAATCAACATTGGTTCTATCGACTACCCAAAAATTCCTAACATTTGTCCTTCTTTTCCTCTTGAAAAATATGAATATCATAGGGAGTTACTCACTAAGTTGTCACAAACTTTCCCAATCAATACAATGGGAAAAATAGATTCGATCATGTATTATCAGTAGTACTATGATCTAAAAAAATATGCCTAAAAACTTCCTATACAAGGATGTTGTAAAAAATAACACTCTAAATGCTCACAAGCTTTTTTCCTTCCCTTGTACAAACACTATAATAGGTAAAACAAAATCAATTATGAATTATCAATAGTATTAGGAGATTCACAAATATGTTTTAAAATATATTATATGTGTAGGATACCTTGTCCTGAGATTTGATAATCGAATAGATAAAAATAAATGAGATGGTAAAAAATGTAGACCTAACTAGTTAGGTCCATATTTAGTGATTGAATATTTTAAGAATGGAGCCTATCAATTATACAATTTGGAAGGTAAGGAGTTTAGTGAGTTTGTGGACTCTTTGAACCTTAAATACTTTTATATTTAGTCATTTCATTTCATATTTCCCTCATTGCATTACTTTTTCCCTTGTCTATACATTGTCTCACATATCAAAATTCATGTTTGGTGATTATTTAGTTGTCATTTCTAATGAAAAAATCTTTAAAAGTGAAACATATCATGTCATTTAAATTCTCACATTACCCTATTGTCCTATGGAAAAATTTATCAAAATAAAACTAAATTAGTTTATGTCCTAGTTTCTACAAGTAGAGTTTACCTCTATTTACATACAACTCCTTGAAATACTTATAAAATTCTAGCTTAAAACATACTATAGAATATTTTCCATGTAAGGGTCTCTTATTAATTTTTTCTCGAAGAAAAAAACATTAGCATGTCTGAAAATAGGTAACCTTATTCACCTATTTTGATCTTTAGTGATGATCCCTTACATCTTATTTATCACACATGGCCAAGATTCTGGGGTAAGAACCTTAGAAAAATATGTTATAAATAGAAATAAAATCACTCATATAAAAATAAAAATCTTATGCATACAAAACAAAAATCTCACATCTCTCACCCTTCAATAATATTTAGTGTTAATCCCTTGTATATTACTAGTTGTATGAGGTTAGCATTGGGAAGAGATGCCATTATCTACATACATCTAATATTTGGTGATAATACCATGTCTTTCCCCATTCACATGATATTAAATGTTTGGGGTAATAAATAAAAAGTAAAAATAAAGATGTAAAAGTAATAACAAATTAGAAATTTTTGAATAAAATTTCTTCTAAAGCCTTGTTTACATTTCTATGTTGAAAAGGTAACTTTATCCCATTTACCAATTCTTATAAGGCTAGTTACCTCTAGATGAAGCCAATAAATATAGTATTATGTAAATTTTAGTAAGAATTCCATTTTCCCTCTTTGATCGTAATGATTAGGATAGATTATCTTTTGTACAAAATTTTATGGTATAATTTTTATTTTACCATCGCATGCATATTTCACTTTCCCTTTTAATTATTTTTTTTCAACTTGAAAGTTATATGTTTTTTAAACAAAATAACTCAATCATCACCTTTAAGAAACATATTAGTGTATTTATAGTTTTATACATATCCATCACATTATATATTTTGGATACATTTTGTTTCCATATCTCACATATATAATCATTATCCATAATGTTAATAAAAATATAAGAAATATATGATATATCATCACATGCCTAGTCATCTAAAGTTCACAAATTGAAAAGCATAAATGAATTAAAAACATAACACTTTATTAAAATTAATCTAAATAGACAAGAATATGTATCTGTATATCATAATAATGTGATGTTTATATAATCAAGTTTCTAGTGCAATCCAACTTCGTATAAAGAAATTGTGTCTCAAAATATCAAAAAAATAATCATAATAAAAGTTTGTGTACAATAGTAGATTTGACTTAAGGTCCTGTCAAGGAATAATTATCCTCGTCCTCCTAAGACAAGGTATTAATGCTAAGGAGTGGTGAGGGATGTAGCTCTGACTCTGATGTCTCATCCTACTATTCCCTACCTAGGAGGTTATCCCTCCACCTATCCATTGGCTCGAAGAGGAATGACCTCCTCCCATTCCAATCATCTCTCAAAGAGGTTTTACCTATAATTTAAAGCATGCTATGTGCCTCTTAAGATGGGTGACCTTCATAGAATCATGATAGGTTGTAACAAAATTACTTATATATTCACATAAAATGATTATATATCACACAGAATAATCAAATATGAGAGATCACACAACAATAATTAATATCAAATTAGTACACCAGATAATATATTAGAGCCACTTCAAAGGGGAAACCTCCACAATAACACACTAAAAGTAGAATACTTAACATGATGATCAAAGGCTAACCACTACCTCCTATATATAGTCTACTTAGCCATGATTATTCCATAGGCTGACCTAACTAAGAACATAGAGAAATGTAACAAGAATATAAAAGAGGTATGTAAGCCACAAATCGGCCACACATATCCCTAAACATGCCAAAGGTTAAGGGCATAACATGCCCCTTCCCTTCAAAACAATGTTGTCCTCAATGTTGAGTCAACTCTGGATGTTGTTTCACAAAGGATTCATCCTCCCAAGTGGCATCTTTATAAGGAAAATTATTCCACTTGATCAAGTACTCCTTAATCACTCTAGACTACAGTTGCTTAGTATGTATTTGAAGGATCACCTCAGGATTAAGAATAACTCTTCCTTCCTCATCTAATCTTGCTAACTTAGTTTGAGTAGAGACTATATGCCTAATGCATTTTTTTAGGCATGATACATGAGATACTAGATGTATGTGAGTGGAGGAAGGAAACTCTAACTTGTAGGCCATACAACCAATTTTCTACAAGATCTGATCAGGCTCATAATACTTTGGGGATAGATTTTTATCTTTTTTCTATTAATTTAAGGACATCTACTTATATGAATATAATTAAATAAATACCCAATCAACAATGTCAAAATGACTCTCACTCTTGTATTGATTTGCCTCGTGCTTCATACGATTCTAAGCTATGGCTAAATTTTTATGCAGACTTGCGAGGACCTCCTATTGATGGTGAATATATTATTCAATGGCATGAACCTTAAGATGTAACTTCAATGTTGAAGTGCTGGATGTAGGGTGGTATCCATATAGTGCCAAAAAAAGAGGCATTTTGGAAGAACTCTGAATAGAAGTATTATACCATCATTCAATAAGTGGCAACCAGTAAACCCATTTATCTTGTTTATCAAAAACAAAATAATGGAGATATCCTTCCAAAATTTTTTTTACTACCTTAGCTTGTCCATATAATTAATGATGATAGGATGAACTATGAGCCATCTGGGTTCCTAAACATGTAAATAACTTAGTCAAAATTTTACTAGTAAAAATGGGATCTCTATCACTGACAATGATCTTAGGGGTACCATGCAATTTTTGAACTATATTGAGAAAAAAAGAAGCTACTATACTAGCAACAAATGGTTTTGATAAAGAATAAAAATGAGCATACTTACTAAGATGATCTACCATAACCATGAACATTTTTTGACCATCAGATCTTGATAACTCTATAATGAAATCCATAGACACCTCTTCCCAAAGTTGGCTAAGGATGGATAAAAGATACAAAAGACCTAGGGTTTTGATGGTTTCTCCTTTATTTTGTGGACATGTCATACATTTAGCCACATATTTCTGGACATCCCCATTGAGTCCTTCCCAAAAATGTCTTTCTTGATTTTATGATAGGTTATCAAAAATCCTGAATGACCCCCAATTGGAATTTCATGAAGTTTCTAAAGGATTTTTTGTTGAAAAAAATAATTCTTACATAGGTATAATCATGGGTAGCACTATCATTGTCCCATTCTAATCATGATTCCTCTAGCCAATCTACCTACATAATGGTCATAACACATAGCAATGCTTTAACTAATTCATCCTTCTTAGATAGTGCATCTGCCACTACATTGTCCTTACCTTTCTTGTGAATTATTTTAAAATCATAGCCTAACATTTTAGTTACCCTTTTTTTTTTTTATTCAGATGAAAACCATTTTTCCAAAAAATATTTGAGACTATCATGATGAGTCTTTACCTAAAATTAATGACTCACCAAATAAGGCCTCCATTGTTTGATTGCATGCAAAATGGCCATCATTTTCTTCTCATAAATGGGCTTGTGCTGAGTTTTACCCTAAAGTTGACGACCTTAAAATTGCAAGTTGTCTACCTTCTTGCATGAAGACAACACCCATACCATACACAGATGCATTACATTCAACAACAAAAGTCTTGTGAAAAATAAGAGTGGCCAATACTAGACTGGTACACAACCAATTTCAATTGTTCAAATGACCTGGTAGCTATATGAGTCCACTAAAAAGAGTATTTATTCAACAAAGAGGTGAGTGGGGATATAATTATAACTTAATTTTTGACAAACCTATGATAGTAACCAATTAACCCCAAAAATCCCCTTAGTTGCTATAGTGTCTTAAGAATCAGCCAGTCCACCATTGCTTGGATTTTTTTAAGATCCACTTTCACTTCTACATGTGAAAATAGATGACCCAAATACTCAACCTCACAAGATCCAAAATTACATTTGGAAGGTTTGGAAAACAATTGATGTTGTTCCAAAATTGAGAGTCCCTATTTCACATGGTGAAAATGGTCTTCCCAATTTTTACTATAAATGAGGATATCATCAAAAAATACCAAAACAAATTTTCTCAAAAATAGCTTTTAAATAGTATTCATCAAACTTTGAAAGGTGGATGGTGCAATTTTTAGCCTAAAATGCATAACCAAAAACTCATAATGGCCATCATGAGTCTTGAAAGCAATTTTAGGTATGTCTTCATCATAGATCCAGATTTGATGATACCTAGAATGCAAAACTAACTTAGTAAAATAAAGAGTAAAATTTAATTCATCTATCAAATCCTCAATTATAGGAATAAGAAACTTATCTTTGATAGTGTACTTGATAATTTATCTATAGTCAAGGCACATCCTCTAAGTGTCATCTTTATTTATAACCATGATAATTGGTGAATAATATTTGCTTTGGCTATGGAAAATGATTCTTGCATCCATCATCTCCTTTACCATCTTTTCAATTTCACTTTTCTAGGAAAAGGGATACCTATACGGCCTAATGTTGGGTGGTGTACTACCGATAATATGTTTGATAGAATGATCATGTGTGTAGCTAAGTGGAATTCCTTTCAGCATGTCACCAAAAATAATTGAATGAGCATTAATCACATGTTTCATATCAGGAGGTATAGATGGCTGAAATGGCTAAACTTTCATGGAAAACATGCGAGCTATAAATCCTTTAGCATAATTTCAAAGAATTTTTGTAATTTTATGGGAGCTAACAAGTTGTGGAGATTTGTCCCTTAATCCCCTTAGCTCAAATTTTCTTCCCTCAAAATGAAAATGCATGAATAATTCCTAGAAAATCATCTCAATAGTGCCCAAAGTGGTGAGCCACTATACTTCTAGAATAATGTTAGCTCCCCCAAGGTAATAGAAAACATAGGAGAATCCAACAAGTAGTCTCTCATGTGTAGCTTAATACTATGGAATTATCCTAAGTAGTTGATAGTACTACCATCTACAATCATGACATAAAATTTTGAAGTGGGATAAATGAAATAGTTTAAATGAGTGCCAAATTATTATTGATGAAGTTATGTGTGCTCCCAAAATCAATCAAAATAGTGACCCTTTTTTTGCTTAGGAAACCTACCACCTTAAGAGTTTTGGGAGTACTAATACCTAAAAGGGCATGATAGGAAATAGTAGGTTGTCAGTCTTTAGATTCCTCCTCATGACCTTCTTCATCCTCAACAATTGCCTCCTCATCTTTGTCATCCTCATTGGTACCTTTGATGTAAAATAAGTTATTATTAGCACAACAATGGTTTTTACTCCATTTTTTTTCATAATAATAATGCAACCCTTTGTCTCTCTTCTCCTTAATTTGTTGAGGTGTGAGTCTGGTGGGTTGAGGATATGATGGTAATATAAAAGTGTGATCATGACCAGTAGTGAAGGTTTTTCATTTGACCATCTCTTTTCTCTTTGTGATGCATGCCCTTGGGATAGCTTATGATACAAATGTTGGGTTAAACATCCAAACCTCCAATTAGATGCTATCTTTGAGACCATCCAAAAATAGATCAGTCAAATTTTCCCCAGTGATGTCTTCCACCCATAAGGATAAATTTTAAAATTGATGAATATAATCCTTCACGGTTCCTATTTTCCATAATTTATTTAACTAATTGAATTAGTTCTTAGAGACATTATTATAATAATGAGCCAACAACTCATCAATAAAAATAGATCATGTAATAGGAGAACCATTCTTTTTCTTTTGAGCACATAACCAATGATACCAAATGAACTGCTCAGGTTCTAGATACAAAGATGCCACATGCCAAAGGTTAACGGTGTGTCATAGGTCAGGAAAAAATAATTTAAATGAATGCCTATCCTATTAGGTATTCTTTGGTTTTCAAAAATTTAATCATTGTATAATATGGTTCCCACCTTGAAAATATTGACTAGGCTATCCTTGATCATAGTTCTCCAACTAGTGGATGTCTTTACAACCATAAATAAATTGATAGATGTTAGAACATTTGTCATAATAAAAAACGTAGTAAATTAACTGAGTAATGAGGTTAAAAAAAATATAATGATATAAAATGAATAAACAAACTATTTTCCCTAGATCATCCTCATGTTTGTAGAAGTCTGAGTCATCCTCATATCCCTAATCCTCTTCCTCCTCCTCCTCATCTCTGGCTTCCTCCTCTCATGCCTTCTCCTCTTATATCAACTCTACTCCCTCTTCAACCATTTCTTATTACTAATATGGAGGTTACTACTATCATGGTGATGGTGGTGGCCCTAATAGCTAATGCATAGGAGGAGGAGGACCATATTGTGATGGTGGTCATAGTAGTTGCATAGCTTACTATTATTAGCTTGCCACTAGAATAAAAATACATATTAGACCTCCCCCTCCTCCTATGATCTTCTATTATGGTCCTCCTTAAGCTCCCTTCATCCTAGCCATCCTCACAATGGTAAATCCTAATGTCAATATATGCCATGCCAACCTCCCAAGTCTAACCACCTTGGCTTCTCTAATGCCCCTATATACTATTAGAGGAATGAGGAGGTTTCATGTGAAAGGAGTACCAAAATAATGTGGGACCTTATTAATAAGGTGAACCATAACCTAATGTCATTTATGTTTTACCTATTGTTCTCTTCTAACCACTATAAGGTATACTCCCTTACCATCCCACTAACCCACCTAGGTTAGCTACTGTCAAATTCCACTAAATTTGATAGACACACACAAAACTAATATTCCACTCTCTAATACCCTATAGAAACTAGTAGGTGTTATAATCAATGTCCCAATAGGTGAAAATATCAAGTAAAATATTGATCAATGGGAGCACAATCCCCACCCATGTTATCCACAAAATCCTAGCCCTATTTAGGATGGCCAACTCATTGGCCATCAAGAAAAGAATAACTCATAGTAATCACTCCTTCTCTCTATCTCGACTCTACTATATATAACCCCTACTTTATAAGACACCCTAAATCAATTATTAAACCTTTTCTAGCCTCAAAAAATGATTAAAAGAAAATTATTTTTACCTAAGACAAATTTGTTTCTTTTTTATATGGTTGTTATTAAAGTGTTGCCTTTGTAGGCAATCATTATGAAACCACCCTAGTCAATTTTGCCTTCATTTACGGTGGTTGCATTACTATCACATACATGATTTTTATGACACCACCTTGTCAAGTAGACATGTTAGTTATGTAACCACCATGTCAAAGGTGAAACCATTAGTTTTCATAGAAAAATTAATTTCAACACCTCCTTATTTACTAGACATGGTGGTCTTGTAATCACCATGTCAAAATTGCTATTGTTAATACATGCACACTAACGATTTCATCCTAATGTGGTGGTTAGAACCATTGGGCATCTACAATTTTAACTTTTCTCCCAGATTTTCTTCTTTTTGATACTTCTTCTTCCCCTTGTCTTTTCTTTTCCTTAGCAATGGTATCAGTTTTCGAATGAACTAAAGGGGAAGGAGGAGTTGCAATTGTTCTTTTGGAAATACCAAGGTTTTGCTTAAATTTACCAAGAAATTTGTCCCACATATCTTCCCCATTTTTCTTTGAAAGAAAATGGTGCTGGCATACTAAATTCACTAACCCATGATGTATGATTGTTCCTACACCCTAAGAATACCTCTGGGCCATTGCATGGATGGAGTCAAAAAGAAACCCTAGAAGGTTTACTCTATATTTAGGTTTTTTGGCTCCACATCTAAGGTGTATAAGGAATTTTAGGACTTCTTTTCCTACTGTCCCAAAGTTTCCATCACAAGTTAATATTTGACTATCCAAAATGCTACTCTATCAAAGGGTTTGGGCAGGCTGGCCCTTTTGACTCCTTTGATGATTTTCTTTGTATTATAAATATACTGGTGTTCAACTTCCCCTAATTTCCATAGGGTTTCAGCTAGGTCTTTTAATGTTACCTTAATAGGGTTTGGGACATGCACTATTGGTATTCCAGACATTTCACTTATTATATTCACAAAAAAAGGAATAAAAACCTTTCAAATTTTGGTCCTTGTTTGTTTGAAATTAATAACAAATTCTCTTACCAGTTCATCATTATATTTGGGAAACTTTCGCATAAACTCTAGCCATCCTACCTACTGAAAGATAATTGCTACTTCATCATCTACAAGGAGCTGGGTATCATCCTCTGGTTCCAAATTTTTTTAATCCTCATGATTTTCCTTCTTTAATCTTATGCAGGTCCACTGAAGATTGCTTATCTTATCAATGGAACTGATGATTTTGGCTACAAAACTAGCAGATAAAGTTGATGATCTGGCAAATTTAGTTGTGGAATTGCTATACTCAGCTATAGAATTTAGCAATTTTAGCTATAGAATTACTGTACTCAGCTGCGGAATTGATGGAGTTAACTCACTGTATCTCTTTTGAAAATTTTCTATAGTTGGCTTTTACTTTGTTGATTCAATCATAAGAATGAGTCTTTAGACTATCCGCCAACTCATTCCATCATCAATATCCTTCTCATGATTTTGCACATTTAACCATGATGTATAATAGATTAGAGAATTTTGTGTTACTATTGTAGAGGTCATGTAAGGTGTCAGTGGTGTTTTATCTACTTTAGGAGTTGATAGGAAGAATATGAAGTGCTTGTGTGGTTTCCTAGTTCATCCATGTTCACTTGTCAAATTAGGTTAGGTAGGGAGGTTGATGATGTTAACATTCACACGTGTGAAGGTCTCAGGGGTAGTTTGTCATATGGATGGATTCCACTATGAGAGGAAATAATGTTTTCCAAGTTTCAAGTCTTATTTTATTATCTATCATAATATATGAAGGTTCAAATTTGGCCTCTTATGCAGATTTGCTTGTTCCCATAGTCATTTTTGCATGAAAATATGACCATTGGAATTTAAAAATACAAATTTATGAAGACAACTAGTTTGCAAAGAATGGCTTGTAGGAGTCATGGATGAAGTCAGATAAATGTGAGGTATGAAGCAAAGTTGAAGAGAATTCAGTGTAAAATACCCCCAAGGTGATTACAAAGTTTGACCATCTGTACAGGTATAATAAATATAGGTCAAAGTCAAAGCTTGTAGTGTGTGTTTGAAATGATGAACCTAATTCGAGCAAAAGAGGATTAGAAAATGTCTAATTATCTTATTTTTATGTTATAACTATTGGATAATGTGCCTAGATCCATGAAGATCATTCCCATGCTCTGTAGCTAATCTGAATGTATGTTCTTATGCAAGAAAGTCAATTTGAAGGTTGACTGGGCTTAAAGGTTCTTGTCTTTGGTAGACTTGTGTGACAAGATCGAAGGTAGAATGATGTTGTTTGATGACCCAATTAATATAGTGATCTGAGAATTATGTTTTCATGTTGCAATAAGAACTGTAGATGTTCATTGAATTCATGTAGGTGATATTCCTATAGCTTATCATTTTTCCTATAATCTTGAAGAACTTGCAGTAGTACTCTTATAAGTTATCTTGTGAGATATCATGCTTCATGTTTGTCTTGATGACCTCATGAGGTCATGAGGGAATGAAATATCTTGTTTTAATATTTTTGAATTCATGAAAGTGTTCTCAGAACTTCTATAGGTGAGCATTTGCTATGAAGACCAAGGGAAAGTCTCTCAATGGCTTCAAGAGATGTGCATCATGTGAGGGGGAGCATGTGTAAAATGTTTCAGTCATGGTGGAGATGTGGAGTTGTCTAATATAAAAGTGAGCTCAATAAGATTGATATGATGACATGATAAAACTAATTCATGTGTTTTGACAAGGATTTGTATCTTCATGCAAGCACAAAGGAAACATGGGAGCTAAGTAAGAGGTTAGGTCCTAGGATCAAAGGACTGTGTAGATGAATCTAAGAGGATCATATGTCCATTTTATCATTAATGGAAAAGGGTGAGATGGAGAAAAAGAGGTTTCCATAAATGACAAAGTGGGATATTATTAGAAAGTGTGTTGTCATTGATGTCAAATGATGGTGTCATGTGTACATTAATGTCAAAGGTAATGACAAAGTGGTGATATCATGATGGTGATGAGTTTGAGACTAAAGTTGTACAAGGTAGGTTTTAATGTATTTGAGATAAGGCAAGAATTATTTGAGGATTTTCATGTTGTATCTAACATGATTTATGTTATTTAAGGTCAACAAAGAGAAGATAAGTATGTGAACAATGTGTTGGCATATGCTTGATAGCCTTGTGTAATGGCAAAGGTTTGGTAGCCTAGTATGAAATCTACCAATAACACATGGAGGGACTCTAATAGACCACTTTTGAACAAACATGGATATCAATAGCATTCAATTTAGCATTTTTGATGCCTATTGGACCGATCATCATGTAAGTTGTCTTTAATTATCTACCTAACAATATAAGAACAATTATATTAAAAATTAGTTTGTACAAATACAAAACTTGGTTTACACCTTATACCATGACATTGCCATAAAATAAATGAATTCACATAATGCAATTTGGGCATGGCAATAATCAATAGTAAATACAAAATAAATAAAAATCAAATATAGACATAAAATTAATTTATATAATTTATCTCATGCATTATTTTTTGGTATTATCTTTTACAATCAAAAAATATTTCTGTATTACCAAAATTTTTACAAAAAGATAAATATGGATCTAGGGAAATGCAATAATCAAAAAACACAAATGATAGAACAAAAGGTGCCAAAATGGTAATGTTTTATTTCTAGTTATCACAAGTTACTATTTTTTTTCAAACTCACAATTCTTCTCTTTTGTTTTTCCTTCTTAACCATGTCAAAATACAAGATGTTCATGTCATTGTCACAATGCAAAAAGAGATATGAATATGGAGCTAGAAAAACATAACAGTCAAGCAATCGTAATATAACAAGAAAGAATACCAAAATGGTAATTTTTTGTTTTTCGCATTTCCTTAAGAAAATTAAAATGCACAAAAATAAAATTTTATTTATTATTATGAAAGTTACAGTTTGTTTTAACTTTTAAAAACAAAACAAAAGTCATTATGTTTTACTATAAAATATTTGTATTTAAACTTTTGATTTGAAAACCATTATTGCAGCTTTGTAAATAAAAAACTAAATATAAAATATTTAGACTTTTTCATTTTATAGTTTGTTATTTAATTTTACTTTTATAATTCAACAAATAAAGGTTATATCTTATCATAAAATATTTGTATTCAAATCTTGGATTTGATAACCATCTTTGCACCATAAGCATAGAACAACATACCCTGTTTTCAATTATTTATCCAGACAAAGGCAATAATCAACAAACACAAACAACATAACAAAAGGCCCTATAATGGTAATGTTTTATTTCTAGTTATCACTATAAGTTACTGCTTTTTTCAAACTCACAATTTTTTATTTATATTTTTGGCTTTTTCCTTCTTATCAATATTAAAATAAAAGATGTTGATTCCATTGTCACAATGCGAATAGAAAACTGAATATGGAGCTATAAAAATAGAACAATCAAGAAATAAAAATAAAACAAGAGACAACACTAAAATGGTAATTTTTTTATTTTCGAATTTCCCCTAGAAAATTACAATGCACAAAAATACAATTTTATTTTTTATTATGCAACCTGAAATTTGCTTTAGCATTTAAATTAAAATCAAAGTCATTATGTTTTACTATAAAATATTTATATTCAAAATTTGTATTTAAAAACCATTATTGCAGCCTTGCAAACAGAAAACTAAAAATAAAATATTTGTACTTTTACATTGTATTTTTCATTATGTGGTTTTTTATTTGCTTTTACTTTTACAATTCAAAAAAATATATATATCTTATCATAAAATATTTATACTCAAATCTTACATTTGATAGCCATCATTGTAGCATAAACACTAGACAACATGCCCCAGTTTCAATTATTAACCTTTTAACCAAAAAAAATAGCAATGTTTTTGAAGGGGGTGTGTTAGTTGTTTGTGGTCCTGGATTCATAAAGAATCCAAATTCACCATCAAATACAAAAATAGTGCACACTGATCTCATGGACAAAGTGGTCAATTGACAATAGTTATGAACATAAACAACAAACAAATTGAAAAAATCTTATCATATTTATCACCTGGGAATAGTGTTCTAATCATAGATTTCACTATAAAAAATAGAAGCCACTATGAAAGAGGTGAAAGTGATTTTAGTCTTATATTAAATATAAACACCATTATATAAAACAAAAATAATATGTAAAGATCATAGGCTTACTCTGAATACCACTATACATTATCTTGTGTAATCAAACAACACTTTTGTAGTGGGTTCATTAGCTTTCATTGTAATTTGTTATCAAAAATGATACAACCAATATGAATTGTGGCTCAAAGATGGTGAAGCTGAGCAATACATGGCAACAATAACTACTCACACTCAAAAATCTCATTTCTTTTTCTTTATCATTCGTAACATCATTTTCTTTATATAAACATATATGCATGCATATTATTATCCAAAGCATTGACATTTAACAATTGTTTTGAATAGTATAATCAATGATAATTACAAATACCTACATCCTACCCTGCAACAAAAATAATTATCAACAAACACACCAATAATGTTGTTCAGAAACATTATCAAGATTGGGACTAAAGGCACTTTATTGCTTCGATCAAGTCAATCCACTTTTATTTATTTGTTAAATGAAAAATATAAAAAAGCTCATCTAGAAAACCTGCCAAAAACAAATATTAAGGCAAGTATCTATCAAGAATTCATTATTTTATTCACAAAAGCAATTATGTTTAGATAGTTTTTATAATGTTGGCAACTTCATAACATGACAAATAATAACTTTAATTTACAAGTCAAAAGTGTTTTAAAACCAAAAAATGTTCATGCATCACCTTTCCAACCATTATGTAATAATTGTGGGTAGCTTCTCTTCAATAACACACCTTCAACAAATGATTTTCCACATTACATAAATTATCAAAAAGATCAAAAGTACACCTACTAGCATTCTTTGTAATGCATTCTACAAATAGAAAATGGACAAATTGAATGCATTTTGAATCAAAAATAGTTGAAAGAAAACCTCACAGAATTAGCTAAAATCTCCTTCGATGAATATAAGCAAGACATTTCAGCTGTCACTTTTCTATTATGACACATGGAACATGTAAATTTGACACTTGCCATGAACAATATCATCATACCTGTTAGTAAGTAGTATGTGCTTCTTCCAAATACTTATCATCCCCAATTCCCCCTCCAACAGTTTTTCTTATTATAGAGAGTTAATGTAAAAGCTAGCATATGGTAAATTTATTAGTCAAATCAATTGCAATACTAAATTAGTTGAATAAATTGACAATATTATCTTAACTTCTAAATTCATGATCATATACTTGCATTAAATTTTATTTTTCTCCCACTTAATTATAGATGTAAAAAGAAACTAATGGATTGCTCCATTTTCCATTTTCTTACAAGTTTCCAACTACTTAGATATAAACATATTTTTAGAGCTGACATGTCAAACTATAGCAAACATGATTATGGGAAAAATCTTGGATGATATCTACAAAGACAATAGTTATATGTAATTTTGTTGTATGAGAATTTGTTTTTTGTCTAGAATTTTATAATGAGTTGTTGGGATTTAATAACTTAAAAATCTCACCTATTATTGGTAGTCACATTGTCTACTAAACTGAACTTGTATTAAATTAGCTATTTTAGTCTTTAGATGATAATTGACAATGTTTCAAAAAAATCCACTATCATACATTTAAATTGTGATTTTTTAAAAGATATAACTCAAACACAATCTAAATCTATTATTTGTAAAATTGTGCTAACATGTTTTCATTCCAAGTATATGTCATTTATTAATATCTTAATTTTCTATTATAGCTAATGTGCATGTTTTTATTGCTCACAAATGGTATTGCTTTATGTTTATATATAGCAGTATTGATATTAGTGTTGTTTCATAATACAACATTGGATTAAATTCATTTTTTGATATGTGTTTTACAATATGTTTGAAGATGCAATTTTGAATGATTTCATATTTATATTAATCTCGTCGTTTGATTTCTTTTTGTTGTGTATTGTATTAGCATATGTTCAATAAATTCTATGCTTAGAACTAGTGCCCAACTTTTGAATGTTGATTGATTTCTCTGTACATGTCATATCATTAGAATTTTATGTAACACAAAAAAATAAATCTACACAACCTGCTTTAATTTATAACCAAAACTGATTCAAAACTAAATATTTTTCATAACTAAAAGTAGGTACTAAAGTTGCTTCATGGCTCTTGTTTTTATTGGTTACACAATTTTCAATACAAAATAATATATCTAAGTGATTATTATAGATACCTCTATAATATGTACTAACAAAAAATGAGTGTCTAAAAGCACAAAGAACCACACAACTTAAAACAAAATTTATATTATTACTTTCAATATTTAACATTGGTTGATGCCATGAGCTTCTAAAGTTACGTCTTTTCCATCTCCACTACCTGGGAAAAATCACAATTGAAAATTGTAAACATTGGAAGTTTGTTAGGGTTATTTGATCTTAGGAAGACTGCAATATTTAATCTTACACAATGCATTGAGATTTCTATGTTAAGTCTTGCTTATCTAAGTTGTTTGGAAAAAATCACAATTGAAAATTGTAAACATTTGAAATTTATATTAGATTCATCCCATCTTAAGAAACTTGTAGTATTTGACATTAATCATTGCCCTGAGTTTTAAGAGTTAAGTCTCTTCAATCTAAACTGCCTTCAAAAAATGACTATTAAAACTTGTAAATACATAGAAAGCAAGTCAAATTTATTCTATTTTAAAGGGAGAGAAACAAGAAAGATTAAACAATAAATAGCATAGTTGGCTGAGATATAAATTATGAGAAAATTTTGGGTGAATGGTGGAGAGATATGTAAAGTCTGGAAACCTAGAAAGAAATGGAGACAAAGATAATGACACAAACTATATGGGAAAAAAATTTGTCAGGGGGATGAATCTTAGAATGTGATGAGATAGTGTGGCAATAAAAAAAAACATTGAGAAAAATCTTAAGAAAAGGCCAAAATACTATACATAAATTAAAAATTAAAAAGTCACATAAATCCTAAAGTAGCATAGGGCCTTGGGGCCATGACCTTGATGGAAATATGAAAAATTTTAGGGCCCTTAAAAGGCTATGACATAACATTTAAGGATACACGAATAAATAATCTAAAGTGAAAGAATATATAAGAACATAAAATATTGTTTTCTAGTGAGGGATCAACTATATAAACCTTGGTATCCATGTTACGATTACAATTTCCAACTAATCCCCCTTTACAAGAATAGAAAAATGGATTTATTCAAAGGCCTCTCTCCCTCACCATTGTAATATTTATAATACCATAAGCCAAATAAATAGATAATACCATTTATTTTCATTCCCTGTCAGCTGATGAGTTTATCCCACAATTAGTTAATCAAATCTGAAAGTGAAATGGTAATTATTTGAAGAAATGTTTGTATTTATGTGATGATTCTCATACAATACTGCAAAACACTCACCTAACTACTAAATGCCCTACAGATGTAGAATCTAAATAAATGTAGAATCTGAAAACTAAACCAAATTCCTACAGCCACATATTATGAGATAACAACAGAAAAATAGAGCATAAAACTCAAGAAAAAATAGAGCACACAGAAAACTTTATTTATAGAATGGATAATAGTCTTTATTAATGATGTTTATATATAAAAAAATATTACAATGGTGCACTATCGTAGCATCTAAAAAATAATTGTAAAACCTACAAATTACACATGCATTTGTCATACATTATTGGCTGCACTAGAAGACTGCAATTGGGTTTTAAAACAAAGTTTTAACAATTGAATTAAAAGACAAAAAAACTATAAATAAAATAATCTCATGCATTGATGAAGACTACAGTCAAGAGATGATGATAGCATGTGGTGAGAAAAGCATGCATCAATGAGGACGACATGCATCAATTATCAATATACTCCCCCTTGATGCTAAGAGGTCTCACAATCTGATCTCTGAGTGTCAAAAACTGATCTATTGCAACTGATTAATCTTAGGCAATCATAAAAAAGTGGAATGTGATTCAATTTTTCACTCTCTAGATAAATTGAATGATACAAAAGTAGAATGTGATTCTCATTTTCTCTCTATACAATTCAAATGATACAAAGGTATAATTTGATTCTAATTTTCTCTCTAAATAATGTGAATGATATAAAACTAGAATTTTATTCTCCTTTTCTCTCTCAACAATGCGACTGATAAAAAAATAGAATGCAATCCTCATTTTCTGTCTCTAGACAATGTAAATGATACAAAAGTAGAATGTGATTCTTATTCTCTCTATGAAATAAAAATAATACAAAATAATAATGTTATTCTCCTTTTTTCTTTAACCCTATTATCTCATATCACTAAGGAATAGTTTTGAGGATTAATTCTAAAAATAATATAATATAAGGTAATTTAACAAAATGCTTCAATTAGTTTAGTTCCAATAAAGACCGTACAAAAGTGTTATCCATATGATCATTGTACCATGATCATTGTAAGAATCACTGCACTTATATATTTGTACTAGTGATATGACATCGATTTCAGATTTAGATTTTATTCACATGTTTATTCCAAGAGTTTATGAAATTCTTGTTTAGTTTTACAATGATAGATGAAACCACATAACTAGTATTCACATCACCAACTTGTTCAAATCATGTTAATAGTGTTGATGTATTTCAATTCTACTACCTTCATCTACACTAAATTTTGGATAAAATGATGCTTTAAATCAAAATGTTTTGTCTTACTGTGATATATTGGATTCTTGACCAATTTAATAGAACCAATGTTATCACAAATAATAACTATGGGCTGAACTTGAATCTCTCCAATTTATTCAAGAAGTTTTCTAAGCCATAATGTGTGTGTACCTGCTAAAGTAACTGCAACATACTCTGCTTCTATAGAAGAAAGGGAAAGTATACTTTGCTTCTTTGAGCTCCAAGTAATCGAACTAGAACAAAAAAAAACTCCCAGATGTTGACTTTCGGTCATCCAAACTACCTCCCCAATCAGAATCACTAAAACCAACAAGATTGAACCTTTTAGAAGTGTAGTAATGAATAACAAAATCTAGAGTGCCTTTCACATACCTTAAAATTCTCTTAGCTGCCTTCATATGTATTTCTAATGGTTCTATCATGTACCTTGAAATAAGTGAAACTAAATAAGCAATATCAGGTCTTGTATGAGTTAGAAACATTAAGCTTCTAAGAACACTTATATAGGCTATCTCATCAACTCTTTCAACACCATCATCTATACACAACACAACTCCATGAGCAACTAGAGTGGAGACTGATTTACAATCAACCATATCAAGTTTTTTCAACATATCTTTAGCATACTTTGTTTGACAAATTAAAATTTTATTCTCCCTTTGATAAACGTCCATTCCTAAAAAATATTTTATGAGGCCTAAATCTTTCATCTCAATTTCATTCATCATGGAAACTTTGAATTCATCCTTCATCATTTAACTGCCACCCATATACAACAAGTCATCAACATACAAACTTACAATTAGAATATCATTACTTTCTTGTTTGTAGTAAAGAGTAGGTTCACTCTTACTTCTTTGAAAGCCATTCTCTTGAAAATATACATCAATCCAAGCATGCCATGCTCTTGGTGCTTGTTTTAGGCCATACAAAGCCTTCTTCAACTTGTAGACATGATTTTCTTTTCCTTGCACTTCAAAACATTGTGGCTCTTCCACATATACTTCTTCTAAGTACCTATTCAAGAAGGCACTTTTCACATCCATATGATGGATGCTTCAATTCTATTGAGATGCTAATGAAATCAGCACTCTAATGGTCTCTTGTCTTGCTACTAGTGCAAATGTCTCTTCATAATCAATGCCATACTTCTATGTGAAGCCTTTAGCAACTAATCTCTCCTTATGCCTTTCAACATTTCCATCATTGTTACACTTAGTATTATAGACCCATTTGGTGACAATATTCTTTTTGTCATGTGGAAGCTTTGTAAGCTCCCAGGTGTCATTCTTGTGAATGGAATCCATCTCTTCCTGCATTGCTTACATCAAACCTCATTAGTATATGCATCTTCAAAACATGATGGTTCAAAATTAGCCTTGGTAAAAGCAAAATTTAGTGTCTCACCTATTGGATTTTCTTCATGTGCTTGATTTGAACTCCTTTGATAAATGTCACTCAATCTTCTTACCTTCATTGTAGAACTGGGACTTGAATCTGGACTTACACTTGGAATTGAACAACTAGATGAGGGGTTACTTGGTGGATTTGTAGCACTTGGAACAAAAATATTAGTGGGATGCCCATGATCAATATCATCCATAATAAATTCATTTAAAATAGATTTTGACTTCTCCATATGGCCTTTTTGATGACCATAAACTCCCCCTTTATAAAAAATCACATCTCTTGACACAATAAGCCTACTAGTGAGAGGATTATAGAACCTGTAAGCCTTAATTTCCTCACTATATCCAAAAAAAATACATGACTCACTTTTGGGAGCTAAATTTTACCTCTTTTGTTCAGGAACATGAACATAAGCTAAGCAACCAAAACCTTTGATACAATTAACATTTAGTTTTTTTCTCATAGGAGGCTTCATACGGAGTCTTTTTGTCAAGTGCACTAGTGGGACTCTGATTGAGAATATATATTGGTGTATCAACTGCATCTCTCTAAAAAGAATTGCTTAATCCCTTTGTTTGTAACATGCTTCGTGCCATCTCCACCACTATATGATTTTTCCTTTTAGCTACACCATTTTGTTGAGGTGTGTATGTAGTGGTGAGTTGTCTTCTAATACCATGTATATGACAATAACCTTGAAAGGATTTTGAAAAAAATTCTCGTCCATGATTAGTCCTTAAGCATTTGATTTTTCACCCTTTGTCATTTTCTACAAGGGCTCTAAACCTCTTGAATGTCTCGAGAGCTTCACCTTTGGTCTTCAAAAAATAAACCCAACACTATTGTGAGTAATCATCAATAAAAGTAATGAAATATGATGACTTACCCAAAAATTTTGTCTGCATAGGACTAGAAATGTCTGAATGAACTAACTAGAGTGGATAATGGGCCCTCCATGCATTGCCTTTTGAAAATTGCTCTCTTGCATGTTTTCCTTTAGCACATCCTTCACAAACTTCCTTGTGCTCTTCAACCTTAGGCAAACCAAAAACTAATGATTTTGATGTTAGAATATTCAAACTATGAAAATTTAAATGCCCATATCTGTGATGTCACAAACAACTTGTATCCTCATATGCCATATTGATAAAGTTCTTGTTATGTTCACCAAACTTCAATGGAAACATCCTATTCTTTGTCATAGGCACAATTGTTACCACCCTATTTCCTTAATTCTTATCATAAGTTATATATTGTTGATTTTCAAATACAAATTTATAATTTTTCTCACATAATTATCCACAACTCAACAAATTATGCTTTAAATTTGGAGTGTAATAAATGTCTTTAACACTCTTCGTACCTTCTTTTGTATGGACTTCCATATCTCCTTTTACAGCAACCTCCAATGATTTGTCATCACTAAGCTTTGATCTTGGAGTTAAAACTTTCATCTATTATAGAAAAGAAAAATTCATTCCTTGACATGTGGTTAGAACATCTTGAATCTAAATAACAAACATTTTTAGAAATATTTTCAGCTTTGCCATAAGATAAAGATAAATTATCTGGAGGATTCTCATCACCTTCTTACACATAATGAATGCTTTTACCATTATTACCTTCTTTTAATCTACACTCATAATTAAAGTGGCCACACCTGTTACAATGATAACACTGGATATTTCTTTTATCAAATCAACCTCTATCTCTTCCTCTGAAACCACCTCTTCCTCGAAAACCACTTTTTCCTCTATTTCTTCTTGAGTAATTCTACTTTTGACCTCTACCTTGGCCTTGATTACTTTTGATGATACTATTGGCATCTTCATTCTTTGTGATTTTTAATTTGGAGGAAAAAGCTTTCGCATCACTTTCCCCAAATGAATCTCTCAGTCTTTCTTCATGAGACATCAAAGATCCAACTAGATGATCAAATTGAAGGGTAGACAAATTCTTGCTTTCTTATATGATTATGGCAACATGGTTCCACCTTGGTGTGAGAGTCCTCCTCAACCTCATTGTTCACAATTTCACCAAGTGTAGCCAGCTTATTAACCACATCTTTTACTCTGACACAATATGTACTCACACTTTCCGCTTCTTGCATCTTCAAATTCTTGAATTCTCTCTTTAATGTTTGTAACTTGACAACTTTGACTTGATCACTACCTTGGTAAGCTTTTTTTAGAGTCTTCCAAGCATCCTCTACTGTATTTGCCCCTGCAATTCACAGAAATAGGCTCTTATCAAGAGCTATTTGAATATGAAATAAGGCTTGAGCATTCTTCTTCTTAGCCTCCTTCTTAGTTGTTTTTATCATTCGTTGTGAGGGCATTCCAATAAGTTGGCTCTGCATACCCTGATTCAACAATCTCTAACAAATCTTTTCCTATCAAAAAAGTCATCATTTTGATACACCAATAATCATACTCATTTCCATCAAATTCTAGAATGGGCAAGGCATTAGAATTTGACATGATAAATTTTTGGCAAAATTCCAACTACTAAATCTTTAACCCAAAAGAAAAATCCCTGCTCTGATACCAGATGTAGAATCTAAATAAATTTAAAATCTGAAAACTAAACCAAATTCCTACACCCACAGAGTATGAGATAACCACAGAAAAACAAAGCATAAAACTCAAAAAAAAACAGAGCATACAGAAATCTTTATTTGCAGGTTGAATAACAGTGTTTATTAATGATGTTTATATCAAAAAATATATTACATTGCTGCACTATTGTAGCATCTAAAAAAAGAATTGCAAAACCTGCAAAGTACACATGCATTTGTCATGCATTATTCGCTGCGCTAGAAGACTGCAGTTGGGTTTAAAAAACAAAGTTTTAACAATTAAATTAAAAAACAAACAAACTATAAATAAAAGAATCTCATGCATCGATGAGGACAGACCCAAAATAATTGACATCGCTAAATGCTTTGCAATATTTAAAGTTGCAATATTGGGGACAGTCAACATATTCATGCAAAAAGGAATCCCTCACTTCAAGTCCTTTTGAAAATACAGTAACCTGATTTACTTAGTGACCTCTCTCGTGACGACACAAATCGCTGGATTAAGAATGAGATTAAGATTATTAAAAGTAATGTAAATATATTATTATGCAAAGCTTGTTGACACCTGATTATTAATATTAACGTAAATATACTATTATGGAAATCTTGGTTGCATTTTTTAATTTTCTTAACCCTGATAGCCGCATGCACGCACATAGTTTTTTAAGCATGGGGTCTCGGAAGGCGATGTTCTTTTTAATGTTTATCCAAATATCACTATTTTTATTATAATATATAAATATTGTAACCAACCCCCACGTCTCCAACCTCTACAAGGAATCAAAGGTTTTTCGAGATTGAAGTTATTATTATGATTGTGTGTGTCATGTACTATGTTCTAAATTAGAACAAAGACATTTTATTGTTCTCTCTTTCGAACAATAACTTTGAGTCAAAGTAAATCGAATGTTATAGTTTTCTTCGTGATTAATAAAAATTGATATCAAAATATATTTTAGTTATTAAATAAATAATTATAATATTTATTTAAAATAGTGTTTTATTTATAAGGTATGAATAAATATTATTAAAAGTTGTTTCGAAGGTGACATTTACATTAGAAGGATTGTTTATTTCCCTTTTAACCATACAATGTGGATGCTCCCTCATGCGTGACAATTAAACCTACCAATCCTGCTTACCACCTAGGAACGATCACCAATCGATCATCGTTTATCTCAATCAATGACTCCTCCAGCACAACTTGTGCACTTTAAATCCAAAAACTATCCTACAATCAAGGCATGTATATGATATGGTCCCTCTAGTGTACGATATCACCTAGAATACCCTGTTTGATGTAATTTTTCTAGGTGTCAATATTGAGGTGTTTAACCTGACACATATTACAAGATCATATTATGTTATTAAAAGATACTAATATTTTAAAATCCATGTTTGATTCCCAACTTTCATAATCAACTTTCTTTATCATATACTAAATTTAACCCACTAACTCTCACTGCCAACTGGGACCGATTGCTAATTGACCACCTTTTCTCTCAACCAATAAGATGAACAAAATGATGGATTCTTTTGTTATGGCATAATAATACTAATGTTATTTTTATTATAATATTGATATGTTATATAAATATAAATATTATGAATTTAATATAACAATATAGATATTAATATTTTCATAATGGCCCTACAGACATAGGTTAACACCCAAATGCCACACCATAAACATCTATTGAGATACTTACCCAACACCTATTGAGTTGTTTACCCTAACATTTAATAACTATTACATATATATTATATATATTTAAATTTCATGATTTTATTTGGTAAGTTTTTTCTTTTCATTTGTGGAATATATTTCAATTCTAAGTGTATGATATGGGCACCACTTACTGCATTAGAACTAAACCTACCAACTCTCCCTACCCCCTGGGGACGATCACCAATCAAAGATGACTTTTCTCTCAATCGATGACTACTCCACCATGACATTCACATTGTATCATGAGCGATGCCCACTTTTGCAACCATGTAGCATGTAATTTGAAAAATCTTCGGTACTCACCTCAACCACAACATAAACAATAGGATAAACTCCATAACCTCAATGTATTTCCCCCACATCAACATCATTACATTGTTGATTTGATCCACACATCAGACATCGAGTCTTTCCATAATCGAATAAAAAATATTTAATAAAAGATGCCACATTAATTTGATATTTCTAGTGGTCTACACTCTAACCTTTATTGGACTACCGTCTAGCCTTCATTGAAGGCAAGTGTGCAAGACATATATAAAGCTAACTTTTCTAAAGATTTTATACTACGACCTATAGAATATATATTAATCATGTTTCAAGCCACTCCTTTCATAGGTAGAGCAATCTCACTTTCTACTAATTGGTATATTTTCATGCAATTACACACCCATTGTTTGCACATAGATTATAACAATATTTAATTTATATTTTTTATTAAATATGATAATGTTATTTATATTGTATATTAAAAATAAATTATATATTATATATGAATATTATTAAATTATACAATATATATACTTGTATTATATTAAATGAAATAAGAAAAGAGACTTTATACATTTGGGGGAAAATATGGAACTGCCACAAAACTCTGGAAGATTATCAAAGAAGTCAGGTTCTTGGCATCAACCCATCAGCTTGAAACCTTCCCTCCTTAAATTCTTGTGTGTTCCATCTTCTTCTTTAACTAACTCCTATGGGGTGATAGCTCTTCAGACTTTCTTTGTTATTCTCACAATGATGTTGAAAAAGGCAAATGTTTCATCATTGACAGTGCTTGGGGAATAGTTTGGACCCTACCTAGGGTTTCCTTGGGAGTAGGAAGTTGGGTTATTTCACTATGATAGATCTCCTATCACTCTGGTTCATCTCCCATCTCCATTATCTAGTGGTTTTGATTATGTAAGTCTGGCCATGGAAGGGGTTGGGAAGGACCTGACCAAAACTTTTGTTTGAGTAGTCTCTCAAGGAGAACACACTGTACATCTTGTTTTGAAGAGCTTGAAAACAATAAAGAACATTTTCATGGTATCTTTTGAGGATGGCACTCCATTAGAGGTGCTTTAAAATGAAATTTGGTTCACTAAGTAAGGCTTAATCTATATATTTGATAGTTTCTAGCTAAGCCTTACTACCCTACATCAGTGGATATCAAAATATTGACAACCTTTATTGGAAGATAATTTAGAGATTTATCCTTGTGATATGGTCTTCTTTATTATTATTTTCGATAGTGTGGCACATCATAACAATGTATCTCTACTTAAACCCTAGTCTTGGGATCAACATCTCCTCATTCTAAAACCTTGGTTCCCCTCTTTCAATCTTATACTTGAAAACCTTACTATTAGGCATGTTTGGGTTCATTTTCCCTATCATCCTCTTCTATTTTAGGTGGTCTCCTACTTAAGGGCCCTTGGTAGTTCCTCTTGGAACTTGGTGGTTCTCTTGTAAAAATGTTGGTAATTGATTCCTCTACTTCTATATTTTCTCGTGCCACCTTTGCACGGATCATTGTCAACTTAGATTTATCTTTGGAGCTCCCAACTTCTATTGAATTAAGGGTCAAAGATCAGATTTGGTCTCAAACCTTTGACTAGGAGGGCTTGCCCTTTAGATGTCACAAATTCTTTATGCATGGACATTTGGCCTCATCTCTCTCCTCCTCCAAGCATAAAGTGGACTCTTCTTGTTGGAAAGCTATTATAGCTAATCACCTTACAGTTTCATTGGCACTTCCTCCTCTTATATCATTAAGTAATGATGGTGTTGGATTTCTTGAAGTGGCCCTTTAGGTTCCTGATCAAAGTGAGGTGTTGTCTCCTTCAACTATTACTAAGCAATGCAACACAACAAATAGGGATGAGGCTATTAATAATTTGAATACAACTAGTAAGGATGACATTTTGGGGGTACTCCTAGGTGGTTACCCCTTGTATTCTAATATGAATCCTATCAACTCGTGTATTCCAGATGAGTGGTCTATTTTTTGGAAGAAGAAAAAAAGGCAAATTGGCTCAAATCTACCTTCTATGTCTCTTTATTTGCACAAAAAAAGAAAATGAGAGACTTTGATGGTTGGATATTGATGGCTTTTTACAATTTTGTGGGTTGTTAGGATCTCATGCATTCTGGCTTTGTTGATGTTTTGAATTTGTATGGGTATTTGGTCTTTAGACTTGATGGTTTGGATTTTATATGGGACTATCTTGGCTACTTTTAGGGTTATTTGGTTTCTCTTTGGTGGATTTGGGTTAGTTTAGATAGGGTTTGATGATACCATTCCCTCATGGATTTTTATCTAGGGTATATGGGGAATGTTGGGGTTCATTCTTTATTATGGGTGAGGGACGCTTTAACCCTCAATTATCTATAAATTAAAAAAGTATAATATAATATAATATAATATAATATAATATAATATAATATAATATAATATAATATAATATAATATATTAATATTATATTATGTAATATATATTCTAATATATCATAATGGCCCTGTAGAAATAGGTTAAAGCCTAGATGCCACACTATGAACATCTATTGAGCTACTGACATAACACTGTTGAGTTGCTTAGCCTCACATTTATTGCAGTTTAAGGAAAGATAAGCAAAGTAATGAAATAGGTAAAACCTTCCCAGTGATCCAACACCTGATTTTTTTTATCATTACATTGCAAAAAAATGGTAAACAGTTTGACATATTCCCTTTGGCTTTACTTGTGTATCTAGAAAGTTGTAAATAGTTTTATGGTTGATGATAAGCAGAAAAATGTACATAATTTATTTCTTATTTACTTTATACAATTTTTAAATTTATTGGAAAAAACATTGTAATTTCAGCTTTTAATTCATTATTCACCAATCATCAACTTTTGCAGTTGAGTTTGAAACCTTCATGTTGGGTAAAATTCTTAGTGATTTTGATGTTTGGACTATTAATTTGCATTTTTTTGACATAAAAAATTTGAACGATTGTTTGTCATTTCAAATTCAAGAAAATTTTAAGGGATAAATTTCTTATATAATCATGGAGTACTTGACCAATCTTTCAATTTAAAAATGGAACGAAAATAAGGAATATGTGTAGTGTAGGGTAAGTATTT